>CM041807.1:31745758-32045757 GCA_023376895.1 Aspiorhynchus laticeps
CGGCTCATTTTTGTAACAGTAATCTTGGGGGGTGGACTCATTTAAAACAATGTATTCATCTGGTTTTAGCCATGTTTCTGTCAAACAGAGCAAATCTAGGTTATGATCATTAATCAAATCATTTACAAAAAGTGCTTTTGTAGAAAGGGACCTGATATTCAGTAAACCAAGTTTTATCAATTGTTTCTGTGTATTATAAACATTTTTTATTTGTTGAACATCAATTAAATGGTTACTCATAAATAGTTTTTGACGTTTTCTGTATTTTCTAATTCGGGGAACAGAGACAGTCTCTATAGTGTGATATCTAGGTGAAGGAGTCTCTATGTGCTGAGAATTAACTGACTTCTGTGACGTGAGGCGGCTAGCAGACGGTCGGTTTAGCCAGTCTGTCTGCTTCCTGACCTGGGCTCCAGTTAGTCAAGTATGAACTCTAAGACTATGTGCCAAATTTCTAGAGAGAAGAGCGGCACCACCCCAGGAGGGATGAACACCATCTCTTTTCAACAGGTCTGGTCTGCCCCAAAAACTCGTCCAATTGTCTATAAAACCTAAGTTGTTTTGCGGGCACCACTTAGACATCCAGCCATTTAAAGATGAGAGTCTGCTATGAATCTCATCACCCCGGTAAGCAGGGAGCGGGCCAGAGCATATTACAGTGTCTGACATCGTACTTGCAAGTTCACACACCTCTTTAACATTATTTTTAGTGATCTCCGACTGGCGAAGTCGAACATCATTAGCGCCGGCGTGGATAACAATCTTACTGAATTTACGTTTAGCATTAGCCAGCACTTTTAAATTTGCCAAGATGTCAGGCGCTCTGGCTCCAGGTAAACAATGGACTATGGTGGCTGGTGTCTCTATTTTCACGTTCCGTACAATAGAATCGCCAATAACTAGAGCACTTTCACCAGGTTTCTCAGTGGGTGCGTCACTGAGTGGGGAGAACCTGTTTGATGTTCTGATCGGAACGGAAGAGCGGTGTTTTGACCCGCGACTCTGCTGCCTCACAGTCACCCAGTTGCCCTGCTGCGGGGGCACTAATGCCGGAACCGAACCATGTACAGGAGTAGGGATGGGTATCGTTAAGGTTTTAACGGTAGTACTACTCTTATCGATACTGCTTATCCATCCGGTACTTTAACGGTATTCTTATCGGTACTTTTTGTTATACTGTGTATATATATATATATATATATATATATTATAACAAATTAGGAGCTGAATTAACAGTACTTTATATTCTGAAATGTAAAATAAATATTTAATTAAATTAATATAAAACATCAATTTGTAAATGCACCAGTGTGCAGGCATTTTTAGTGTTTTATATACATAAGATAAGATACAGTAAGAATATGAACTAAGAAACAAAGTAAAAACAAACTGACAAATACAATAAAACAAATATACAAATTAAATGAAATAAACAGTGCTTTAATTTTTCCATGAAGGTCTACTAACATTACTGTTCAGGCAAGTAATAGCCTACAAAAGAAATCTAAAAGTAATCAAATGTAAATGAACACTGCATAGTTTTCACTGTATGCATTGATATATTAATGCTTATTAAAGCTATAACGTTATTCAGATTAAGAGCTGTGGGGGATTTTCTCTTTGCATTTTGTTCTTTGATTAACATTGAAGCGCCAGTCTGTCACTTTAAGGCAATATATTGACACACATCGGATTTTCTCCGAACAGTTCTAGTACACTTAATACAAACTGTTTAAGTGAATACTCTCGTAGCTGGCCATTGTGACATATTTTTGTGTGTATTTGATCGTTTGGACGTGCCCGAAGCTCAAACTGTAATTTGCCTGTCCGTTTTGGAGCGCTCCGCAGGTGCGCAGGCACACACACACACACACATTTCAGCCTGGGGAGCAGCGTCTCTTGTGCAGATTGTGCTTTCAACGTTTTATTATCAAACATGTCCCGCAATTTAGCAACAGTAAAGACGGCATCTTACAACAATCACCGATTGAGCTGATTCTGGTGTTAAGTGTTGGTTAGGGAGGAACGAATGCGCGCCGCTGTGAAGGGAGGGAAGTTGTGCTAGAAGAAAGGCGGCTATAATCCTTAGAAGCCAAAATCAAAAATAAATAAATAAACTTATCTTAATATAACAGCCACAGGCATAAAGTGCATATGTTTTAATAGTTAGTTCTCTATTCTATCATAATTAAACAGGGCTTTCATGTTGCGCGTGCTGAAGCTCCTCTGCGTGAGCGCGATCTCGCTTCTGAATTGCGAATAGCAAAAATGCATCATAGACAAATGTTTGAATATTATTGCATATAAAAACAGCTGGCAACTCTGGTGAGATGTAATTTGCAAGATAATGTGTATATATAGCAACAATAAATGTATGTGTGTTTTCTTAATTTATCCAGTACCGACAGCAGAACCGATAACGTCGAGCTTATCGATACTCCGGTCTTTCATAATTTAGCCCCGAGACCGATTTAGTACCGAGTTTCGGTACCCATCCCTATACAGGAGTCGCTGAGCTAATCACATCCAAAGCAGTATCTACTGCCCTCACATTCTTACTGTCCTCAACTAAAGTTTGGATGCGTGTCTCTAGTTCTAAAACCTTCTCTGTCAGCCTAACTATTTCCCTGCATTTATCACTTGTGAATCCCTCATCGCTGACAGAGAGAGATAAACTATACATGTGGCAGACTGTGCAAATAACAATAGCAGGAGAAGAAGCCATTACTCACCGTGATTGATGAATGATACCAACTTAACTTACCACTTACCACTCCACTTACCACTGTTGTTTGATGAACTCATGAAAAACGGAGCGAGAGAGAAGTGAAAACAGAGCGAGAAAAAAGAAAAGAAGTACCTTCTTCTTAAATAAAACTGTGGTTATTAGGGTAGCACTTTATTTACAGTATGTGTACTTGCCTGGTACATACATGCTAAATATCTTGTACCTACAGGCAAGTGAGTGGTAACACAAGGTACTTACCTGAAATGTATGTACATGTAACAAATAAGAAACACTGCTGTACTTAACAGTCATACATGCATGGCAATTAGTTTGTAAATACAGACAAGTGTGGGTAATAACGGTCACTTACAGGTAGTGCCCTACACTCTTAAAAATAAAGGTGCTTCAAAAGGTTCTTCAAGTGATGCCATAGAAGAACCATTTTTGGTTCCTCAAAGAACCATTCAGTCAAAGGTTCTTTAAAGAACCATCTCTTTCTTACCTTTTTATAATCTGAAGAACCTTCTTTCACCACAAAGGACATTTTGTGACACAGAAAGGTTCTTCAGATGTTAAAGATTATTTATGGAACCATTTAGACAAAAAGGTTCTTCTATGGCATCGTGAAGCACCTTTATTTTTAAGAGTGTACATGGTAACTAATTAGATACTTTACTGTACTTTACTAATGTACATTGTAAATATGTAGTACTTACGGACAAGTGGGTACAAACAGGCATGTCCTTACAGTATCTGTATATGGTAACAAACAAGACACATACTGTACTTGGTATATACGGTACGCTTGGTAAGTCCTAAGCTTACCTAATAAAAAGAGGACTGTTTTTCAATTGCTTGTGTAGGACTGTTAATGCTAAATTGCTCTCCACAACAGTGCTTACAAAGTTTGAAGAACTGGTAATTCCTGTGTAATGTTTATGTAAAATGGTGCACTTTATTTTACAGTCCTATTTCCATATACTTACTATGTAAGTACTGGTGTATGTACCTATTAGTTAATGTACAGAATAAGTTATGTGGTACTCAAGTTGGGGATATAAACATGGATCCAATGTACTTATTGAGTAATTGATTGTAGGCGCCATTGCAGTTTGAAACTTTGGAAGTTGGTTGGGAACACGGCAGTAACTGTGCAGCACTGCATAGTGTTAATACTTAGCAGGCACAGTCCCTTTAAATAGGGATTTTGAAACATGACAATCAGGAGTTGCAAGTGCCAATATAAGTCAGGCAGCTACTGTATTCCAAATTGAAATCTGTCTACACTAGGGGTGTAACGGTTCACAAAATTCACAGTTCGGTTCGATACGACACAGTGGTGTCATGGTTTGGTACGTTTTCGATACGGGGGGGGGCGGGGCAATTGCTTACGTAACAATGTTGGAAATATTTCTGTTTTAAACCATGAAGGCGAGCCAATGGATATCACACAAGCATGCGTTTGCACCAGGGTTTGCACACGTGCAAACGTTGCGCAAGATTTATGCTGGTGGGAAGGGGCGCTAGTGTGCATGTGTGAGGTATAGACGTGTTTGGCTTGAGCTCCTCTCCATGGTCTCGACAAAGTTATTATCTTACCGTGTTTTATTTAGTTTTTCGCTTTTAAAGTGTGTCTACTCGTTTTATTTAGCACAAACTCTTATTAAGACCCGAAAATGCCGAAGCCGAGTGCCTTTATTAAAGTTAAAAGCGCCGACGATCAAGTCACCGGAGCTAATGCTAAAGCTAATAGCTCACCTGACAAGACTGAGAAAATTCCAGATGCTGCTCTCGTTATGTGTCGGGAGATATGTAGGGAGATGTCCGAGTCAATTTTACAAGGAGTGAACGCCCGCTTCGACGCTTTTGAACGCAACTTTCAGAAGCTTGTGACTTCTCAGGCTGAGCTACAAGCCCGGGTGGCCAATCAAGAGCTGGCGACCAGTGACTTTGAGGCAAGGATACAGAAGTTGGAAACTAAGTATTCAGAACTGTCTAAACAAAACAGTCAGCTCCGTGCTAAGGTCCTGGATCTAGAAGCCCGGTCTAGAAGACACAATATAAAGATCGTGTGGAGACAAGAAGGAGAAGAGGAAGGTAAACCCACTGAATTTGTTTCAAGGCTGATTCCCCAATTGCTTGGGGAAGAGCATTTCCCTCATCCGGTTAAAGTGGATCGAGCACATCGTTCGCTTCAGCCGAAACCTGCCACGGGCGAAAAGCCGCGCACAATCCTAGCGCGTATACATCATTTTCAAGAGAAGGAGCTGATTCTGCGCCGTGGGAGATTGCAGCCATTGGAATACAAAGGTAAAAGGGTCCTGATCTTTCCGGACTATAGCAGCGAGGTGATGTCTCAGCGGAACGCCTTTCGGGATGTAATGCAAAGCCTGCGCAAGAAAGGAATCAAGTTTACTCTGCGATACCCGGCTATGCTGCAAATTCAACATCAGTCGGCGGGGGCTCCTACAGTTTTCGAGGATCCGATGGAGGCAGCACGGTTCGTGGAAGGATGTGGTGAGAATTCAGGGGTCTAGATCCATGCTTGAATTATATTTTCCTGTACCACTGTAGTGTCTATATATATCTGGAGCTAGTAAACTTAACTAACCTCTGACTCTGACGTGCAGGAGTTATCAATGTACACCGCGATGAGACTTAATTAAAATGACACAGGTTTTTTTTTTTTTTTTTTTTTTTTTCTTGACGGTATCATGACTTTTGTGTTCACATATTTGAGACCTCGGGGAGGGTTCTTTCCCCTTGAGTAGTTGTTTTTTTGTGAACTGCCCGGCAGCTCCTTTTTGGATGGAACTGGGAACTTTTTGTCTGGTTCGAGAAGACACGATGGAGGGTGGGGTAAGTTGTGAGTTGATGTTCTTGTTGTATCAGACTTGTTTGCTATTTTTATTATGTTACTTTCTTTTGTTTACTTGTACTTTCTTTTTTTAGTTCAGTTTTTACAATGTACTTTCTTGCTGCAAATTACTTGTCGAAGGTGTGTGCTCAATTTTTATGGCTCCCCTTTTTCCCTATGGTTATGCAGAGGTATTCTGGTAGAGTATTGACTGGGGGAAGAAATGTGACATTGGTCTCTTGCAATGTTAAGGGTCTAGGAAACGCTATAAAGAGAGAAAACTTATTTAGACATCTTAAATCCTTATCAGCAGATGTGATTTTTTTACAGGAGACTCATATTAAAGCAACCGTGCAATGTAAGTTAAGGTGTAGCTGGATATCACAAGTTTATCAAACACCATTCACTTCTCATGCTCGAGGTTTGGCCATCCTCTTTCGGAAAAATATTTCAATTTTCCTCTATGGTCACAGACCCTCATGGTAGATATATTATAGCTTCCGGATCCATAAACTCTTTGCCATTGACTTTCCTGAATGTCTACGGTCCAAATACGGATGACCCTAACTTTTATAAGAAGGTTTTTGATTTACTCCCCGATGGGAATAATTCAAATATAGTGATCGGGGGTGACTTGAATTGTTACTTAGACACTTATTTAGACAGATTATCCACACGCCCCCCACCTGGAATTGCATCAGTACAGGTCTTAAACAATTTGCTCAAGTGCAGAAATCTGGTGGATATTTGGAGAATTCAACACCCTGCTGATAGGGATTATTCCTACTATTCACATGTTCACAAATCTTACAGTAGAATAGATTACTTTTTAGTTGATTTTCAGTTAATTTCTCGCGTTACTGAAACCAAATATCACAGCATATTAATCTCAGATCACAGTCCCCTTACCATGTCTATTGATCTTTCTCTTCCTAAGCAGTCTTATTCCTGGCGTTTCAATCCATCTCTGCTTGCTGACAGTAAATTTGTAGACTATATTACCACCAAGTTAAAATAATTTTTAGAGTTTAACGACAATGGGGAGGTGTCAGATTCTACACTTTGGGAGATGTTAAAGGTGGTCATGCGTGGACACATTATCTCCTACGAATCTAATGCCAAGGAGGAAAGAGAGAAACGACTGTTAGAGATACAAAGTGTTCTTCCTATTCTTGAATTGGCATACCAGGTATCAAAATCATCTGAAGATTACAACAAGATAGTGAAACTTAAATATGAGTATAACTGTATTCTTGGGGTCAAATAAATAATCTATTTTTGAGAATGAGACAGAGATGTTTTGAAATGGGGGATAAGCCAGATAAGCTTCTAGCACGACAACTTAAAGGGGCTCAAGCCTCTAGGTCAATCCATAACATTAAGTCCAAGGATGGCACCCTGTTAACCAACCCCAAAGATATTAATGCTCCCTTTAAAGAATTTTATAGTGAACTGTACACTTCCAGCAATGAAACCACTTATTCTGATCTAATGGCTTTTTTGGACTCTCTTGAAACACCCAAACTTAACGACACAGCCGGGGCTGAGTTGGATTCGGACTTCACTTTGGAGGAGATAGTCTCCGCTATCAAGTCATTTCCAAATGGAAAGGCGGCAGGGCCAGATGGATTCAGTTCAGAATTTTTTGCTAAATTCTGTGACATTCTGGCCCCACTTCTTCTTAGAATGATAATCAATTCCAAAAAGATAATGTTCTGCCTAATACATTGTATGAAGCTAATATATCTCTCATTTTAAAGAAAAATAAAGATGAAACTGACCCGGCTAGTTATAGACCAATTGCACTTCAGAATGTTGATACAATACAATATACAGTATGCTAATAACACGAAAGTTAACGAGGCGGCGATTCTGTCCTTGGTTGAGAAGGCTTTTGATCAGGTTGAGTGGCCTTACATGTTTGGATCATTACAGAAGTTTGGGTTTGGTGAGACATTTATATAATGGGTTAAATTAATATGTGCTAGGCCAATGTGTTCAATTTTAACGAACACAGATAGGTCGTCTAAGTTCCCTTTGCACCGCTCGGTACAACAGGGCTGTCCCCTTTCGCCTGCCCTTTTTGCTATTAGAGCCCCTTGCCATATGTATAAGACATCATAAAGATATCATGGGTCTTGAAGTTGGGGGAGTGAAGCCCTTATTAGTCTATATGCAGACGATGTAATATTGTATTTTAAGAACTCTGGAAGTTCTGTTCCTGCTCTTTTAGAGTTAATTACTTCTTTTGGGAGATTATCTGGGTATACAATCAACCTGTCGAAAAGTAGCTTTATGCCACTCTCTGATACTTACAGACCTGGCTTTTTGGAAAATATTCCATTCAAAATAGTTAGGGACCACTTTGTATATCTCGGACTGAAAATTTCTAAAGATCCAAAATTATTATACAAGTTGAATTTTGCCGAGTTTCTTTCAAAACTCAAATGTAACATAGAGAATTGGAAAATCTTGCCTTTATCTATGATTGGACGCATAAACTCAATAAAAAATGGTCTCTCTTCCTAGATTCTTATATATTTGTCAAAATCTTCCAATTTTTCTTACTTTTGCCTTTTTTAAGGAACTGGATTCTATAATTTTGTCTTATGTTTGGAACTATAAGACACATCGGATATCTAAAATTAATTTACAAAAGCCCGGGTCTGTGGGCGGTTTGGGTCTGCCAGTATTTAAACACTATTACTGGGCTGCCAATATTAGGGCTTTAATGTACTGGGAGATGGGAGCACTGGACAACCTGTCCACTGAGGTTCCCTTATGGGTGCAAATGGAGACAGGTCTGGCTGTTGGGACCTCACTAGCGGCCATGTTATTCTCCAAGTTAGATAAGCCTACAGCTGTAAATAAGCTAAGTATTGTGTTGAAAAATTCTATCAAAATTTTAAATCAAGTAAGAAAAGTTTTATCCCTGCCAGAGACCTCTGTGTATACACCAGTTTGCTACAATCATTCTTTTTCACCCTCATGGTCTGACAGAACTTATTTTGTTTGGAAGGAGAAGGGTTTATGTTCTATTAAGGACCTTTATGTTGAGGGAAGGTTTGCATCTTTTAACCAGCTAAGAGAGAAGTTTGATCTGCCCCATTCACACTTTTTTCATTATTTACAAATTAGGCATTATGTGAAGTCCAAAATTTGTAATTTGTAATTCCTCCCTGAGAAACATGTTTTTTGATATTTTCTTAAATCCTCCTCATTCTACGCATCTTATCTCTAAATTTGTTGGTTTATTTGAAAGTTGTGTCACAGCCCCTAATGAGAGATTTAAAGTGGCCTGGGAGGATGAACTGGGAGCTGAGATCTCCGACGAAACATGGGATAGGTGTTTGACTGCAGTACGGTCCTGTTCAGTCAACAGTAGACATCAGTTGATACAATTCAAGGTCATTCATCGTTTGCATTACACCAAGACCAATCTGCACAAAATGTTCTCTTCTGTTTCACCATTTTGTGATAAGTGCAAGGTCACGGAGGATACAACTGCTCATGCTTTTTGGTTTTGTCCTTCACTGTCGGGATTTTGGACTAGCATATTTGATTGGTACTCTAAGGCCTATAACATGCCTCTTCTGCTGGACGCGGAACTTGCTATCTTCGGCTTCTCACAACACACTTCTAGCCTTCCAAAAACTTTACAACAGGCCCTCACTCTGGGTATGATCGTGGCCAAGAGACTAATATTAAAGAACTGGAAGTCATCTTCACCTCCCTCTTTTCGACTTTGGACTATGGACATGATATCTGTCATACAAATGGAGAGACTTCGATTTCTGAGATCTAACGCCATTGAAAAGTTTTCTGCTGTGTGGGGATCATTTCTCGGATATTTAGACAAACAAGCAGCCAAACCAATGTCTAATGCTTCCTATGAAGGTTGAGTTGTGCATTACCTTTGGGCATTTCTAATGATTGACTGTTTCGCAGCTCTTTACTATGGTACCTTTAGTTACTGAACCTGTATTTATTATTCTTTTTAATTATTCATTTAATTTAATTATTACTTTATTATAGACAAAGAGAGACGAATCTACTTCAACATGCTGATAACAGTATAGCTTATAGCTGTTTTCATTTATTTCCTTAATATTTCTCTTGTGGCCCGTACATAGTGAAAATGAGAAGAAACGTATTTTGTGTTAAACAGGTTGTTTTTGAAAGTCAGTGCTTGAAATAAAAGCTTTTTATTTCATTGATTTTTATTGATGACTGCAGTGTTAATATTTTAATTATAGGACTATAATTCATTGTAGGTAGCCATAGCCTATAGCCTAATAGACCTGTTTTAAAAGACCTTTTTAAAAAACATTTTAATTGAGGAGTAAATAGCCTAATCTTATCCTCACAGCATGTCAGTTATGCAGTAATTATTGCGGGGCAAATTATTTGTACTTTTAATTTAATAATAAAAATAACTTCATTATAATAATAGGCCTAATAAAAATAAGAATGTAACAGGCCTACATTAATTGGAAATACCAAATCCTCTTAATATTGCCAATAATTGATGTTTTTGACAATATCTCTGTCTATCGTCGATACAAGATCATCATTTTTCAACACACCCCAGCAAGGGGAGGATATCACAGGGCAGACAGAACATTGCCCGTTACGTCGTTTGGGCTGCGTTGTTGAGCGCAGCCACACTAGTCGTACGTTGCTTTTCCTGCACCTGTCCTCCATATCTGGCATCTTCTCGGTGAGTCGCTCCAGCTGATTTTTTAAGTCCGTGACTGTCCTCCTATCCTCACGTGCATCTGCCTGAACAGAATCAACGCGGTCATGTGTCTGCTTCGCCGTGGTAGCTATGGCCTCAAATTCCTCTCTTAGCTCTTTAACAGACTTGTTGGACGCTTGTATGTCCTCACGCAGTTCGCGCAATGCTGGAATCAGCACGAGTCCATCGCATCTCTTACTGCCGAATTCACAACCAAATTCAAAGTGCTTTGGTGCTCTTTAAATGCTAGTTCAATGCGGTTAGTAATAGCCTCGTCGAGGTTCTCTCTGGAGATGGCTGAATCTCTGAATTTTTTCTTCATTGGCGATTGCTCAATCTCTCTTTTCCGATCCCCTTTGTCTGCCTTAGCACTCATGATGGGTCCAATGCAGAGTGGTTTAAGTTTTACTGACAGGATCATAAAATATGTGGCAAAGTGAGCAGAGCGAAAGACTAAGGGTGAATCCCATTTCTCTGTCTTACCCCTTCCCCTTCCCCTACCCCTTCGTCTTACCCCTAGCCCTTGTCCCTCGAAACCGAGTGGTAAGCGCTAGGGGTGAAAACGTACCCCTATGAAATGAGACACCACTTGGTTAAGGTTACGTCATCGTACATCGTCGCTAGCTGGCAACAAGGCGACAAGTGTGGATCACAAACTTCCAAGATGCGTCTGCAAGTGTGTGTATGTCGATCGCGTGGGTTTTATTAGTGATGTTTTTGCGATCGTTGTGCAAATCAGCGATGTAATGTTAGCGTAGCAAACTAGCGATTTTTAAAACGTTTCAATTAAGAACATGGTTGCAAATATATATGTACAGGACTGTGTAGAGCACAAAACAAGACTGTCGTAATTTTTAAATAAATTATTTAAGCCGAAAATGGGACTCTCTGGATGATCTGGCCGACATTGTTGCCGGTTGCGCAGTGTGTTCTGGGTACCCCTTGGTTTCAAGTAAGCTCGCGAAAATGCTTGGTTTTAAGGGGTATCTACCCCTTGCCCTTAGCCCTACCCCTCGATCAAAACGAGAATTGGGACAGCCCTTACTCTCACATGAAAGCGCAAAACTAAGGGGAAGGGGTAAGGGGAAGGGGTAAGACAGAGAAATGGGATTCACCCTAAGTCTGCATCGCCGTCGAAGGGTCACGTGATCCCTCTCTGCCTGCTAAGTATTAACACTATGCAGTGCTGCACAGTTACTGCCGTGTTCCCAACCAACTTCCAAAGTTCCAAACTGCAATGGCACCTACAATCAATTACTCAATAAGTACCTTGGGTCCATGTTTATACCCCCCAACTTGAGTACCACATAACTTATTCTGTACATTAACTAATAGGTACATACACCAGTACTTGCATAGTAAGTATATGGAAATAGGACTGTAAAATAAAGTGCACCATTTTACATAAACATTACACAGGAATTACCAGTTCTTCAAACTTTGTAAGCACTGTTGTGGAGAGCAATTTAGCATTAACAGTCCTACACAAGCAATTGAAAAACAGTCCTCTTTTTATTAGGTAAGCTTAGGACTTACCAAGTGTACCGTATATACCAAGTACAGTATGTGTCTTGTTTGTTACCATATACAGATACTGTAAGGACATGCCTGTTTGTACCCACTTGTCCGTAAGTACTACATATTTACCATGTACATTAGTAAAGTACAGTAAAGTATCGAATTAGTTACCATGTAGGGCACTACCTGTAAGTGACCGTTATCACCCACACTTGTCTGTATTTACAAACTAATTACCATGCATGTATGACTGTTAAGTACAGCAGTGTTTCTTATTTGTTACATGTACATACATTTCAGGTAAGTACCTTGTGTTACCACTCACTTGCCTGTAGGTACAAGATATTTACCATATATGTACCAGGGAAGTACACATACTGTAAAATAAAGTGCTACCAGCATTTCTGTCCAGCTCTGTACAGACAAGCTAAAAATGAATTTGAGATATTATCAGATTTGGATAGAAATTGTAACAAACATCTGCACAAGTAAATCATGCTGTACAAAATTACAATCACATTTTACTCTTTTTGGTCACTGCTTTGTACCTTTTTGTAAAGATCAGTGGTTTTCCTTCAGTTTTTATTTACTAATAATAATAATAACAACAAAACACATCCAAATGTACTATACTTTCATCAATTAACGAAACTAACTTACAGTCAGATACGACTCACACCTTTCCTCAGCAGCTCAGTGCAGTGTTGCCAACTGCTTTCAATTGAAAGTAGCTAAAACTGGTAGCTAAATGTCACTAGATGACATCATAATGGCAAATTCACTGATCTATATAAAGATGAATATAGATCAGTGGGCAAGATGAGAACTTAGATACGGTTTGTCCAAGAAGTTGCTATATTGGTCTCTAAACTTTTGAAAAAAGTCTCAAAAGGGGTGGGGAAGTCGCTAAATCTAGCTACAAAATTGCTAAATTGGCAACACTGGCTCAGTGTCTGTCACGCTAAGGTTTGACATGCTGCTGGGCTTATATTAAATTACATTAACCATGTTCACCTGAACTGATTTGCTGAAATAAAACATGGACTGTAAGAAGTGAGCACTAACCAATGGGACTGCTGTACATGCATTAGTTCCACCCAGGTCCAATTTCAACAAATGACTTCACAGTCCAGCGGTAATATGTCCATAATGTGAAGGAACAAATGCATTTCACAACAAAATGATTTTTTCATTACTTTTAGAATAACCATGCATGCTCATTTTACATTAAGCAACATACATTATGTAATGATCAGACAGAATTTGCATTTTCATTTGTATAATTCCAATCAGGGCTGTGCGATTAATCAAAATGTGAGCATGCGCAATTTCTAAACTGCAGAGAGCATGATTTCTCTGCCACCCCTCCCCCTTGCTATGTTTATACACATCTTAATTATTGCTGTTTTTGGAGGTGTATTCCATTGTGAAATATAGTTACATGCATCAGATGGTGTTCTGTACTCCTCTCCTTTAGTCAGCAAAATCAGAGGATATCTTTTTACACTCTCTGAATTCACTAATTGTAATTGACTGTTCGCAGGGAGCTGGAGATTTGGACAATGACTGGTAATCTTTTATATGTTAATGACATTAATTAGGAGTCGTTTACAAGCAGAGAGCTGAAACCATTCATTTGCAAGTTCAAGGTAATTTGCGATTCATAGATTTCACATCTGAAAGAGATGCGTACGTACGTTCATTTTATGAATTACCCATACGCATATTTGAGACATGATCGTAAGATACATTTTAAGATGTTTTCTGCGCAACATTTTATAAATGAGGCCCCAGAAAACCTGTCATGTCCGGCAATGTATGCATGGCTTGCAGCGCATAAGTTTAAATACTGAGTGGGAAATAATAAAATATGTTAAAACGTGTGCTCTTATCATTCTGTGTACAAAATCCCGTGAACTTTGCCCCGAATGGGAGCTGTATATGCACATGTGCGTTCATCTGTTTTCAATGCAGCTAACCTTACGTTGCTTCATGTCATCTTACCACTTATTAAACTATGACAGGTCATTTACTGCAAAAAGACGGTCACTGCGACACTAAAGCACTGGTCTCAAACTCAATTCCTGGAGGGCCACAGCTCTGCACAGTTTAGCTCCAACCCTAATCAAACACACCTGATCCAGCTAATCAAGATCTTCAGGATCACTAGAAACTTCCAAGCAGGTGTGATTTGGAGCTAGTTGGAGCTAAACTCTGCAGAGCTGTGGCCCTCCAGGAATCGAGTTTGAGACCTCTGCTATAAAGTGATGTAACTATGGCGCCATGTGCTTTTTAAAACAATTTTCCTAGGTTTCACATTATATTTTTGGCTCGGAAAATATGAAAATGCACATGCCCAGTAGCCGCAGCTGTATCCCTTCTAGCCTTAACCACAAATCAGACAGGAGAGTAGATTAACTTCGGTGGACTTAAACTTGAAAAATTGTGTTTTCCGCGATTGACATAAAATACGTTCTGATGTTTATTCATGTTAATTTTGTGCTTTATATACAGTATCGCACAAAAGTGAGTACACCCCTCACATTTCAGCAAAAATTTTTTTTATAATTTCTCAAGGGACAATACTGAACAAATTAAACTTGGATATATTTTAGAGTAGTCAATGTGCAGCTTGTATAGAAGTACAAATTTACTGTCCTCTAAATATAACTCAACTTTTAACCATTATTGTCCAAATAAATGGCAACAAAAATGAGTACACCCTAAGTGAACATGTCAAAACTGTGTCCAAAGTGTCAATATTTTGTAGGGGCACCATTGTAATCTAGCACTGCCTTAATCCTCCTGGGCATGGAATTCACCAGAGCTGCACAGGTTGTTGCTGGTATCCTCTTCCACTCCTCCATAATGACATCACGGAGCTGCTGGATGTTAGACACATGGTGCTTCTCCACCTTCCGCTTGAGGATGCCCCACATATCCTCAATAGGGTTCAGGTCTGGAGACATACTTGGCCACTCCAACACCATCACCTTCAGCTTCATAAGCAAGGCAGTTGTCATCTTGGTGGGGTGTTTGGGGTGGTTGTTATGTTGGAAAACAGTTTCTGAAGGGAGGCATCATCTTCTGCTTCAGAATGTCACAGTACATGTTGGAGTCCATGTTTCCCTCAATGAACCGCAGCTCCCCAGTACCAGCATTAGTCATGCAGCCCCAGACCATGATGCTACCACCACCATGCTTGACTGTAGGCAAGGCACAATTTTCTTGGTACTCCTCACCAGGGTGTCGCCACACATGCTGGACACCATATGAGTCAAACAAGTTTACCTTAGACTCATCAGACCACAGGACATGGTTCCAGTAATTCATGCTCTTGGCCAGGTAGTCTTCAGCAAGAAGGCTTTTTTGTGAGCCAGCTTCAGAAGGTGCTTCCTTCTGGGATGACGCCCATGCAAACCGACTTGTTGCAGTGTGTGGCGTATGGTCTGAGCACTGACAAGCTGACCTTCCACTTCTGCAACCTCTAAAGCAATGCTGGCAGCACTCATGCATCTGTTTTTTGAAGCCAGCTTCTGCACCTGACGCACAGCGCAAGGACTCAACTTCTTTGATCAACCCTTGCGAGGCCTGTTCCGAGTGAAACCCGTCTTGGAAAACCTCTGTATGGCCCTGGCTACTGTCCTGTAACTCAGTTCCAGGCTGTTACCTAACTTCTTATAGCCTAGGCCATCTTTGTGGAGAGCAACAATTCTAATTCTCAAATCCTCAGAGAGTTCTTTGCCATGAGGTGCCATGTTGAACATCCAGTGGTCAGTATGAGAGAATTGTACTCAAAGAACCAAATTTTAACTGCTCTAAAACAAGATACATAAATTTGTATGGTCCTGTCAAGCAGACAAAAACATGAACATGATGAATAGGACATGTGGCTTTGCATGGTTAAACGATGTATAACTGTTATCACTTAGGGTGTACTCAGTATTGTTGAAAGCTTTTTTGACAATAATGGCTGTATGTTGAGTTATTTTCAGAGGACAGTAAATCTTTACTGCTATACAAGTTTAACATTGACTACTCTAAAATATATCCAAGTTTCATTTCTATAGTATTGTCCCTTGAAAAGATATACTAAATTGATTGCTGAAATGTGAGGGGTGTACTCACTTTTGTGAGATACTGTAAATATGAAAAGACGATCGGTTCACGTGTTTGACTGAGGCAATACAGTGATCTGTCACGGCACATTAAAGAGCCACAAAACTGTATTTATTGTTTAAATTTCTTTAAAAATGACAAAATTTTAAAGCTGAGAGTCTTGAGACCTTGTTTCGTACCAGAAGTAACCTGCTCTGTCTTCGTAACGTGTAACGTGTCTCTGTCTGTCGACACGTTGTCAGTTTCCTCTTTGCTCTGCGATGTATTTTTCACTGCGTGAGAACATGATGGTGTAGTGTGAGAGTGGGATTGTTTGTTGGGGATAGCAACAGTAACTAAGGAGGGTGGGTCTTTGCGAACGGTCAATTGACCTATCAGTAAGCCCCTCCCCAATGGCAGTCGAGTATCAGTTGCACGGGGAGCGGAACTTGGATATCTTTAGGTTTCAGCGCCATAGAGAAACATTGGAAGATCCGAAGTGCTCATCGGTTTGATGGTGTTTATGCTACAAAAATGGAAAAACGATGTGCCTGGGGTCCTTTTAACACTGATTCCAGATATCCTGAGAGGATAGGCAATATAATTTATTTTATTACATTTCCTAAACCCAAACAAAACTAAGCATTCCCTAAGCATTCAACCCCAATCCCAATGAAGGAATCATTTTCTGGTTGTCATACTCTCTTTAAGTTACAATTTTCAGCTGCTCAAGCAGAATGTTAATGTCATCTTGTGCTCCAGCAAGGTATCTCTGGCTAAAAATAGCTAACGTTAAATATAGTGAGTCCATGCTAAAGTACAAACCTAAATAGCTAACTGTTCTCATGTCATGTACAGTAGGGTGCATCAAAAAACACAATTCTTGAATTTTGATATGGCTGGGTGCTAAAAGTGTTCCAATATATGTAGAAACAACACATGCAAAAACAATTCCAGTACATGATGATTTAGGGGTGCCACCGCACATCTGTTTTTGTTGGATAAAGTGGTTAACAGTGCTCAATGGTCACCATGGAGATCTGAGGTAAACAATACTACAGCTCAAGAAAACTGAGGTGATCTTTCTGTTTGAGGTGATCTTTCTGTATTGGGTATGTATTATTACATATTACTATCATATCTGTAGTTGTGTCTTTGTATACTTATTTATCATAAGTCATTTAAGTCATATTTATAGGTATTAGCAACAGTTTGCTAACCACAGTTAGCTATCTATGTTAGCTAAGCTATTAAGCTTAACGTCAACAGTATGTGAAAAGGAGCTGGAGGAGATGACGGCAATGTCCAGCTTGGAGTCGGAGAGTGATGAGGAGTCAGAGGAAGATACTAACACAGTCTATCCACCATCTGAGGGCGAACCATCCCACAAACATAAGAAGACTGGAACAAATGTCTTCATTCCACATGACATCCTTAGCCGGCCAAGTGTCGTGTCACTGGCTACAAGGTTGAAGATGTCACCAATGCAACAGGCTGCCTTCACGCGTGGCCTTGTTGCAGAGTCAGGCGGTGAGTGTACACATCTCTCTGCATCTTACGCAACAGCTGACCGAGCAAGACGCCAAGTGCTGGAGACAATCAGTGAGGAACAGCACAAGCAGTGGACACCACCTCCATTGTACACCCTACACTGGGACAGCAAGTTAACACCGATGCTCAGCAATGTGCGCCAGTTGGAGCATCTTACAGTGGTGGTTGGAGATGCATAGCGGCTGAAACTGCTTGGTGTTCCGGCGTATAAGAAGCAGACCAATGAGGCATGTGGAGTGATCATTGCCCAGTTGACATGCAAGTTGCTGCAGGACTGGTGCTGCTCTGACCAGGTTGTCAACATGGCATTTGACACCACTGCGTCAAACACCGGCCATCTCACAGCAGCCTGCATTGCCATACAGCTCTCACTGGGCCGACCACTGCTTTGGTCTGGGTGCCGTCACCACATTGGTGAGGTCCTCCTGAACCAGGTTTTCACAGACCTGAAGGTGGAGTCATCACGCTCGCCAGAGGTTACCTTGTTCATACGTCTGAGAGAGAAATGGAACCTGATACCACAAGAATCCAGCAGCCAATGGTCCCGCTACATTCCTGGCAACACCGAGCAACCACTCCTGGGCAATTTACGTGCTGAACTTGTCAGGTGCGCAAAAGAAGTCACTGACCACAAGCGAGGTGACTACCATGAGTTTGTGCAGCTGTGTCTTGTGTTTCTGGATGCAGATGGTGAAGAGCAGACTGCAGTGACCTTCCAACGACCGGGAGCGCTCCACAAGGCACGATGGATGGCCAAGCTGCTCTATACTCTCAAACTGGCTTTGATGGAGCAGCACATTGCGTTGCTTCCCCTGGGCACAATCACCACACGGCAGCAGGTGCCGAAGATTCGGGCATTTGCCATTTTCATTACACACATCTATGCAAAGTGGTGGTTGACCTGCGAGAAAGCTGTAGATGCTGCCTGGAAAGACCTGACACTCTACCACCACCTGCAGGCATACAAGGCTGTAGATGAGGGCATTGCAGCATCAGCGATCAGGGCGCTGGAGAGGCATCGCTGGTACCTGACAGGTGAGATGCTACCCCTGGCTCTCTTCAGCAGCAAGGTGCCCAATGATGACAAGCGTGCACTTGCCAGAGCGATCTTGGAGCACAAGGCCGCTGATCTCCACATGCACATCCCTGAGCAGCGCTTTGGCAAGCCAAAGTTCCCCACCCTCTTGACAACCACCAGCTTGGCTGACCTCGCCAATAAAGATTGCTGGTTTGGGATGCACCAGCTGCACATTGATCCAGAATTTATGTCTCTCGATGTGAAAGAATGGGCGACCAAAGCTGCGTTCAAAAAAGTGAGGTCAATGTACGTGCAATGAATGTGGTCAATGACTGTGCCGAGCGTGGCGTCAAGCTCACATCCGACTTTGTCGCAGTGGCAAGGAAGGAGCAGCACCTGCAGAATGTGCTGCAGGCAGTTGAACATGACCGCAACCAACAGCCAAACCTTCGCCGCTGCAAACGCAAGCTAATCCCTGAATAGGACGGTTACTCTTGGGTGGCGGGTGGGGAGACATATCTGGGGGGAGACGCACTGGCTAGGTTCAGAGTTCAGGTTCCATTTCCTCTCTCTTTCTCCCTGGTGATGTTGCTCAGTGGAGCAGACTCTGGCACAGACTGAGCAATTAAGTTTGAAGTTTAGTCAGTGTCAGCTCTTACCATTAGGCCCTGTTATTTGCCAGTGAGTTAGTCACTAGAGAGGGTTTGTTCTTTTAAGTGTGTCAGTATCGCCCCTTGTGTTTAACAATAAAGTCAATTAAACTTTATATGTGTGTCTGACATCCATCACTGCTGCACAAAATTCAGGGTAAGGCTACGTGAACATGTCCCATTGACCTCCATTCATTTTGTCTATAGGACAAATGAATGGAGAATCTTGAAAGTTGAATTCTGAGAAATGCCCAAGTTGCCCAAAGGGCAAACAAACAACTTTTACTTTGATAACCCTATAGAACATGCTACTGTATAAAAGTTCACTGTACTCAACATTTCCAGGTCAACCTTCTGGCAATTAGACTAAAAATTGCACATTTTTTTTAAATTTCGCCAAAGTTCATGTGTTAGGTGGCACCCCTAAATCTCAATGGAATTCCTCAAAACTTAGCAAAAGTAATTTTTATGTTAATTGGAACAAATTGCAATGCCAGCCAAATTGATATTTTGAAATTAAAATTTCTCATTCAAATTTGATGCACCCTAATGTACAGTGTAGGTCAAAAACACATAAACGAAGGTCTACATTTCAGTGCCTCTCCATATTAAACTGTTTAAATATAGATTAATTTAATTAGCCAATTATATGGAAAACAAGATGGCGCTGCTATGCTCGGATGCCGTCCAGGTCGCTCCGTTAAGATTGTGCTTTTATTTACTTTTTTACTTACTTTTGCTTTCTCTTTTTACACACATAACGTCTGCACTGATCACCTATGACAAAGGAACACTTTTTGACATTGGAAACCGCTTCACTAACCTGGTTCAGGACACTTTATCACCGAATCCATCGTGGCCTCTTGAGTTTCTTCGAAACACGGAGAACAAAACACCATGGAAAAAGTGCTGGTATTCGCAACAGACTGAGGAAAAGGGCTCACAGTCCTCCTTTACCGAGCATTCTGCTCGCTAATGTCCAATCCTTGGAGAAGAAGATGGACGATCTTAGAGCCAGGATAAGTTTCCAATGGGACATAAGGGACTGTAACATCATTTGCTTGAAACATGGCTCACGCCCTCGGTTCCGGACACTGCTGTAACGCCGTCTGACAACTTTTCTGTTTTACGGATGGACAGAACAGCTGAGGCCGGTAAATCCAAAGGTGGAGGAGTGTGTTTCATGATTAACAAGAAATGGTGTGACCCCAGGAATATCTCCTCTCTGTCGTGCTCATGTTCGCCTCATCTGGAACATCTATCCATTATTTGCCGCCCATCCTACCTACCCCGTGAGTTCTCCTCGGTCATCGCTACTGCTGTTTATATCCCACCACAGGCAGGCACTGGCTTGGCCTTGTCTAAGCTCCACGATGTGCTCGGCGGCTACATCAACAAGCATCCTGACACTGCCCTTATCATCGCGGGGGATTTTAACAAAGCCAACCTCAGGCAGGTCATGCCGAACTTTCACCAACATGTATCCTGTCCAACTAGAGGACCGAATACACTGGATCATTGCTACTCTCAGTTTAAGAATGCCTACAAAGCCCGCTTACTACTGGCTTTTGGCAAATCGGACCATGCCGCCATTTTCCTCACACCGGAATATAAACAAAGGCTCGCACAGGGACCCCCGGTGAAGAGGGAAGTGACACATTGGTCCTCCCACTCAGAAGCTATGCTACAGGCGGCTCTTGATGACGTCGACTGGGACATGTTCAGGGCGAGTTCATCTGACGTCAGCGAGTTCACGGATGTTGCAGTGAGCTTTGTAAATACACTAACTGAACACGCTACAGAAACGATAACTGTAAGGACCTTCCCAAATCAGAAACCGTGGGTGGACAGAACAATCCGTGATGCGGTTAACAAACGCACTGCCGCATACAACGAGGCTCTTTTGTCTGGGAATATGAGCGAGTACAAAACATTGTGTTATGCTCTCCGACGGGCAGTAAGAGCCGCCAAACATCGATACAATGAGAGAATTGAGTCTCATTTTCAGCTCAATGACTCTCGACACATGTGGCAGGGACTAAGGACCATCTGTGCCTTTGGAAACAAATCCTCCACGGAGGTGAGAGCAGATCCGTTGCTGGCCGACGAGCTAAACACATTCTACGGCCGCTTTGAACTCTGCCGAGCAGCGCGTCAGGAAGCAGCAGACAGAGAAGCGATAATCATGTGATCACCGTGTCAGAGGACGAGGTTCGGAGGGCACTAAAGAGAGTGAACATCAGGAAAGCGGCCAGACCTAACGGGATTACTGGCCGTGTTCTGAGGTCCTGCGCTGATCAGCTTGCTGGTTTGTTCACCTCAATCTTTAATGAGTCCCTTGCTACCTCTGTGGTGTCAAACTCACCAAGGACTCAAATCACCCCGGTAACTGTCTTTTCACTCTGCTGCCATCTGGTAAGCGCTTCCGCAGCCTGATGGCAAAAACTGAGAGACTTAGGAGGAGCTTCTTCCCCCAGGCCATCAGGCTCCTAAACTCAAACTCAGCCTCTTAACATCATCATGACTTTCTTTATAATCACTAACAATCAGTAAGATATTCATTATTCTCTACCTCATACTGACAGTATCATTTGCACACAACACTTTCTGTGTCTTGGTATCTTATTATCTTATTTTTTTATTTATTTTTTGAGATTTCTGCTACATGTCAACCATGTTCAACCTGTTTGCACATTCCTCTCTCGTACAGTCATGCTTATATTAATATTTAATTCTACAGCATACTGTCATGCACATTCTTTTATTCATTATATTTGGTTCTTTATATCTTTTTCTTTTTTATTCATTTTATTTTATGTATACTTCCCTTGTGTTGTATTCTATAATATGTGCACTGTCCTTGGAGCGGACCTGACTCGCATTTCACTGCTGGTTATACACTCTCTGTATAGTCGTGTATGTGACAAATAAAACTTGAACCTTGAACCTAAAACTTGAACCTTGTACCCTGCTGTACATGAACAGTACTGATCCTGCATGTTGTCATCCGTGATCGTGACGGGCGAAATATGAAACTTCTCCCACTTGCATTGGGAACTGTAAACCCTCGCTTTGAGTTACCCACCATATTTATTTTTAAATATTTTATATATCCCTCCATAGCATATTTAATTCCCACTTTAATGGTGGCTCTTCTGTGTCCAAAATTGTTCAAAAACATTGTAGGACTCTTTGAAAAGGTTTTCAGCTTTTCACACTGACAGCTGTCATTGTAAGTCAGTGAGCAGCTCCATTTCTTTGTCCGAGGGAGTAACAGTAACTAAGGGGGAGGCTTACCGATACGTCAATTATAGATGTTTTTGTTCTTTTTCTTTTATAATTAAGCGGTAAGGTAAAATAGGTCATTCTATGTTGTAACATTGCAGCATTAACACAGTTTGTTTCCTGTTTATTACTGTGAAGCGATATTGTGAAAGCGCTATATAAATAAATGTGACCTGACCTATATTGAGAATATAGTCACAGCTAAAGGGCACAACATAACTTTATAAAGCTGCTATGCAACCAAACAAATTGATCTGCGATGGGTGCTGTGCAGTGAAATGTGACACGTCTTGATTAGTTCCTCTATTTGGCTATTTGTCCTCTATATGCAAATTCACAGGTCAGGATCCACCAAACATGAACTTTGATTAGCAGCATAAGACAAAACACTGCATGTGCTTGCATGTTTTTTGTTTCTCACATTCATGAACGGAGGTGAATGGACATGAACGCATGAACAGAGGTGAATGGACCCAAAGTATAGTATATAGTGGCCTCACAAAAGGAAAGACCATCTGACTGATTATTTTTTTTGGTGTATATGCTGTATATGGGCAGATGAATTTGATCATGAATATGATTTTGATTTCATCAGTGATGTTACAGTAATGGGCTGGTGTAAAAAAATCACAAATCATGCTGCCAAAGTGTGTTCGAAATCACCCCACCTATACCCTCATTTACTATTCCCTACATTAGTTCACTAGTATAGTCCACTTAAAGGAGTGAATGAAAACAAGTGAGCGCATTCGGACACTGAGTGTGCCAAAAGGGTGGCTGCTTTATCAAATAATATCAAATATCCACTGATCAAATATCTAATCAGCCAATCACATGACAGAAACTTAATGCATTTAGACATGGAGACATGGTCAAGATGATCTGCTCAAACTTAGGGTCAGAATGGAAATATCCAGAAAATATCCTTTGAGCATCAGTTTTGTGGGTGAAAATGCCTTATTGATGCGACTGGTCAGAGGAGAATGGCCAGATTGGTTTGAGCCATTGGTTTGATAGAAAGGCAACAGTAACTCAAATAACCACTCGTTACAACCAAGGTATGCAGAAGAGCATCTCTGAATGCACAACACATCAAACCTGAAAGTCAAGTCAAGTCAAGTCACCTTTATTTATATAGCGCTTTTAACAATACAGATTGTGTCAAAGCACTTAACAGTATCAAGTTGGAGGATAGAGTGTCAGTAATGTATAATAATAGGATTAAACACTCAATTTTCAGTTAAAGGCATTTCATTATTGAATTCAAAGATGTCATTGTCTAGCTAAGTTTAGTATAAATAATATCTATGAAATTAAATTGACGATAATCGCTAGAAATTAAGTGTCCCCAACTGAGCAAGCCAGAGGCGACAGCGGCAAGGAACCAAAACTCCCTCTGTGACAGAATGGAGAAAAAAAAACCTTGGGAGAAACCAAGCTCAGTCGGGGGGCCAGTTCTCCTCTGGCCAGGATATTATTGTTTATTTATTGTTTTAATTAAAACTTTAAATGTATTATATTTCTATTTTAATATTGATGCAATTTATAACAATAATAGTATTATATAGTTAGGTATTTTATTATATTTTTAGTTATTTGTTTTATTTTTAGTTTTATTGTATTTTAAGTTGAGGTCTTCACTGGGATTATGTCCCCGGGGCTCATCCAGGGGTCCGGCCTCCGCCGACAATCTGGGCCGCAGTCATCATCTCCCGGCACAAATCCACCATCTGATCCGGACACGGACTGAAAAACAGAATAAGATAGAAACAGACTAATATTAGCGTAGATGTCCATATTTTTACGATGTAACAAGTACATCGTGTGTTATGGGAAGATTCACCTCTAGAGGTCACTCACCCATCACATGGACTTTCACACCACACAGTCAGTCACAGATCACTCAAGGACTACATTTCCCATCATCCACTGCACCAACACAGCTGCCTGCACTGATCACGCACACACCTGAATACAATCTCACATCACCATCACCCAATCACACACACTATATAAACTCTGGACTTTCTCTTACACTCTGCCGAGTATTGTTAGTCTGTCTACATACCAAGCGTTTCCTGAGTCCTAGTTTGATTACCCGTGTTTGATTCTGCCCGTGTTTCTGGATATTCCCTCTGCTTTGCCCTTTGGACTCTGATTATACCTCGTTTGGATTATTGCTCGTTCCCTTGGATTATCTCTCTGCCTAGCCCTCTGGATACTGTACGCTGATCGTCGACCCACGCTTGTTTAACGGACTGCTCTGTGTTTTGCCCCTGCCATACCTGTTTGCCGTATACTGACCTTGCCTGTGTTTTGACCATGTTTAATAATAAAGCCTTGCAGATGGATCCGCATGTCTCACGTCTCGTCAACCCCGTAACAGCTTTAACGGATTTGAATAATAGAAGTGTATTAGTGTGTTATGTGTACGCCAGGTTAAAGAGATGGGTCTTTAATCTAGATTTAAACTGACAGAGTGTGTCTGCCTCCCGAACAGTGTTTGGTAGATTGTTCCAGAGTTTGGGCGCTAAATAGGAAAAAGATCTGCCGCCCGCAGTTGATTTTGATATTCTAGGTATTATCAAACGGCCAGAGTTTTGAGAACGCAGTGGACGTGAAGGACTATAATGCGATAAGAGCTCGCTCAAGTACTGAGGAGCTAAACCATTCAGGGCTTTATAAGTAATTAACAAGATTTTAAAATCTATACGTTGTTTAGTAGGGAGCCAGTGCAGTGTTGACAGAACCGGGCTAATGTGCTCATACTTCCTGGTTCTAGTAAGACCTCTAGCTGCTGCATTTTGAACCATCTGTAGTTTGTTTATTAAGCGTGCAGAACAGCCACCCAATAAAGCATTACAATAATCTAACCTTGAGGTCATAAACGCATGAATTAATATTTCTGCATTTGACATTGAGAGCATAGGTCTCAGTTTAGATATATTTTTAAGATGAAAAAATGCAGTTCTACAAATGCTAGAAACGTGGCTGTCAAAGGAGAGATTACTATTAAATAGCACACCTAGGTTCCTGACTGATGACGAAGAATTTACAGAGCAGCCATCAAGTATTAGACAGTGTTCTAGGTTATTACTTGTGGGGGTTTTAGGTCCGATAAGTAACACCTCTGTTTTTTCAGAATTTAGCAGTAAGAAATTACTCATCATCCAGTTTTTTTATATCGACTATGCATTCCATAAGTTTCTCAATTTGGTGTGTTTCACCAGGCCGTGAAGAAATATAGAGCTGAGTATCATCAGCATAACAGTGAAAGCTAACCCTGTGTTTCCTAATGATATTTCCCAAGGGTAACATGTAAAGCGTGAAAAGTAACGGCCCTAGTACTGAGCCTTGAGGAACTCCATACTGCACTTGTGATCGATATGATACCTCTTCATTCACTGCTACGAATTGATGGCGGTCAGATAAGTACGATTTGAACCATGCTAATGCACTTCCACTAATGCCAACAAAGTTTTCTCGTCTATTCAAAAGAATGTTGTGATCGATAGTGTCGAACGCAGCGCTAAGATCCAGTAGAACTAATAGAGAGATACAACCACGATCAGATGATAAGAGCAGGTAATTTGTAACTCTAATGAGAGCAGTCTCAGTACTTTGATACGGTCTAAATCCTGACTGGAAATCCTCACAGATATCATTTTTCTCTAAGAAGGAATATAATTGTGAGGATACAACCTTTTCTAATATCTTTGACAGAAAAGGGAGATTCGAGATCGGTCTGTAATTAACTAGATCTTTTGGGTCAAGTTGTGGTTTTTTAATGAGAGGCTTAATAACAGCCAATTTAAAGTTTTTGGGGACATATCCTAATGACAATGACGAATTAATAATAGCCAAAAGAGGATCTATGACTTCTGGAAGCACCTCTTTTAGTAGTTTAGATGGAATAGGGTCTAACATACATGTTGTTGGTTTAGATGAATTAACAAGTTTATACAATTCTTCCTCTCCTATAGTAGAGAATGAGTGGAATTGTTCCTCAGGGGATCTATAATACACTATTTGATGTGATGATATAGCTGACGGCTGCATGGTTACAATTTGATCTCTAATAGTATCAATCTTGGAAGTAAAGTAGTTCATAAAATCATTACTGCTGTGATGTTGGGAAATGTCAACACCTGTTGATGCTTTATTTTTTGTTAATTTTGCCACTGTATTGAATAAATACCTGGGGTTATGTTTGTTTTGTTCTAAAAGAGACGAAAAGTAATCAGATCTAGCAGTTTTTAAAGCTTTTCTGTAGGATATGGTACTTTCCCGCCAAGCTAAACGAAATACCTCTAGTTTTGTTTTCCTCCAGCTGCGCTCCATTTTCCGGGCTGCTCTCTTTAGAGTGCGAGTGTGCTCATTATACCACGGTGTTGGACTCTTTTCCTTAATCTTCCTTAAGCGTAAAGGAGCAATTGTATCTAAAGTGCTAGAAAAGAGAGAGTTCATAGTTTCTGTTACATCATCAAGTTGTTCTGAGCTGTTGGATATGCTGAGGAATTGAGATAAATCAGGAAGATTACTTACAAAGCAGTCTTTTGTGGTAGAAGTGATGGTTCTACCATATTTATAAGAAGGAGTAGAATTTACAGCTTTAACTATATGGAGTTTACACAAGACTAGATAATGATCTGATATATCATCGCTTTGCTGCAGAATTTCAACACCACTAACATCAATTCCATGTGACAGTATTAAATCTAGAGTATGATTTCGACTATGAGTAGGTCCTGAAACGTGTTGTCTAACCCCAATAGAGTTCAGAATGTCTATGAATGCTGATCCTAATGCATCTTTTTCATTATCGACATGGATATTAAAATCACCCACAATTAGGACTCTATCTGCAGCCAGCACTAACTCTGATAGAAAATCAGCAAATTCTTTAATAAAGTCTGTATGGTGCCCTGGTGGCCTGTATACAGTAGCCAGTACAATTGTTACGGGGGATTTATCATTAATACTTTTTTCTCTAGATAATTTTATATGAAGCACCATTACTTCAAAGGAGTTATACTTAAAGCCTGTCTTCTGAGAAATACTGAGAATATTGTTATAAATTGTAGCAACACCTCCCCCTTTGCCCTTTGAACGCGGCTCATTTTTGTAACAGTAATCTTGGGGGGTGGACTCATTTAAAACAATGTATTCATCTGGTTTTAGCCATGTTTCTGTCAAACAGAGCAAATCTAGGTTATGATCATTAATCAAATCATTTACAAAAAGTGCTTTTGTAGAAAGGGACCTGATATTCAGTAAACCAAGTTTTATCAATTGTTTCTGTGTATTATAAACATTTTTTATTTGTTGAACATCAATTAAATGGTTACTCATAAATAGTTTTTGACGTTTTCTGTATTTTCTAATTCGGGGAACAGACACAGTCTCTATAGTGTGATATCTAGGTGAAGGAGTCTCTATGTGCTGAGAATTAACTGACTTCTGTGACGTGAGGCGGCTAGCAGACGGTCGGTTTAGCCAGTCTGTCTGCTTCCTGACCTGGGCTCCAGTTAGTCAAATATGAACTCTAAGACTATGTGCCAAATTTCTAGAGAGAAGAGCGGCACCATCCCAGGAGGGATGAACACCATCTCTTCTCAACAGGTCAGGTCTGCCCCAAAAACTCGTCCAATTGTCTATAAAACCTATGTTGTTTTGCGGGCACCACTTAGACATCCAGCCATTTAAAGATGAGAGTCTGCTATGAATCTCATCACCCCGGTAAGCAGGGAGCGGGCCAGAGCATATTACAGTGTCTGACATCGTACTTGCAAGTTCACACACCTCTTTAACATTATTTTTAGTGATCTCCGACTGGCGAAGTCGAACATCATTAGCGCCGGCGTGGATAACAATCTTACTGAATTTACGTTTAGCATTAGCCAGCACTTTTAAATTTGCCAAGATGTCAGGCGCTCTGGCTCCAGGTAAACAATGGACTATGGTGGCTGGTGTCTCTATTTTCACGTTCCGTACAATAGAATCGCCAATAACTAGAGCACTTTCACCAGGTTTCTCAGTGGGTGCGTCACTGAGTGGGGAGAACCTGTTTGATGTTCTGATCAGAACGGAAGAGCGGTGTTTTGACCCGCGACTCTGCTGCCTCACAGTCACCCAGTTGCCCTGCTGCGTGGGGGGGTAAAGCCGGAACCAAACCATGTACAGGAATCCCTGAGCTAATCGCATCCAAAGCAATATCTACTGCCCTCACATTCTTACTGTCCTCAACTAAAGTTTGGATGCGTGTCTCTAGTTCTAAAACCTTCTCTGTCAGCCTAACTATTTCCCTGCATTTATCACATGTGAATCCCTCATCGCTGACAGAGAGAGATAAACTATACATGTGGCAGACTGTGCAAATAACAATAGCAGGAGAAGAAGCCATTACTCACCGTGATTGATGAATGATACCAACTTAACTTACCACTTACCACTGTTGTTTGATGAACTCGTGAAAAACGGAGCGAGAGAGAAGTGAAAACAGAGCGAGAAAAAAGAAAACAATAATAGGCACGAATAGCAACGCGAATGGAACCGCGAGTGACAAGCTAACCGGCTAGCGAATGCTAACGCGCTGCACTCGCGGTTTTAAAAGCGAACGATCAGATTAGTTTGATAGATAATACCAGAAATATGGTGGGAATTAAGTTATATATTATCACTTTAAACAACAGAGTGAAAGTAAGGTAAAGATTCAATAAAAAAGCAGAGCTACAATCACAAACCGCACAGCAGCACATCAGACTGAAGCAATCGAACTGTGACTCAGCCAGATGCAGAAAGCAGATGCACCACACTGTGTGCCACTCCTGTCAGCAAACAACAGGAAACCGAGGCTACAATTTGCACAGACTCACCAAAATTGGACAACAGAAGATTGGAAAAAGTTTGCCTGGTCTGATGAGTCTCAATTTCTGCTGCAGCATTCAGATGGTAGTGTCAGAATTTGGTGTAAACAACATGAAAGCATGGATTCATCCTGCCTTGTATCAATGGTTCAGGCTGCTGCTGCTGGTGGTGTAATAGTGTGAGGGATATTTTCTTGGCACATTTTGGGCCCCTTAGTACCAACTGAATTGTTTAAATTCCGCAGCGTACCTTATTATTGCTGCTATTATGTTCATACCTTTACGACCACAGTGTACCCATCTTGTGATGGCTGCTTCCAGCAGGATAACGCACCATGTTACAAAGCTTTAATAATCTTAGACTGTTTTTTGAACAGTCTGCAGATCTCAATTTAATAGAGCCCCTCTGGGATGTGGTGGAATGGGAGATTTGCATCATGGATGTGCAGCCGTCAAATTTGAAAGTGAAAGTGACATGCAAGTGACATGACATACGGCCAAGTATGGTGACCCATACTCGGAATTCGTGCTCTGCATTTAACCCATCCAAAGTGTGCACACACACAGCAGTGAACTCACACACACACACACCATGAACACACACCCGGAGCAGTGGGCAGCCATTTATGCTGCGGCGCCCGGGGAGCAGTTGGGGGTTCGGTGCCTAGCTCAAGGGCACCTCAGTAGTGGTATTGAGGGAGGAGAGAGCACTGTACATTCACTCCCCCCACCTAGACTTCCTGCCAGCCCGAGACTCAAACTCGCAACCTTTGGATTACGAGTCCGACTCTCTAACCATTAGGCCACGACTTCCCATTTGCAGCAACTGCGTGATGCTATCATGTTAATATGGACCAGAATCTATTAGGAAAGTTTCCAGCATCTTGTTGAATATTTGTCATAAAAAATTAATTCAGTTCTGAAGCCATAGCTGGGGTCCAGCCCCATACTAGCAACATGTACCTACTGTAGTAAAGTGGCCGGTGAATTTATGTCCATCAAATCTTTTGTCCAGCTGACTTTTCCAAGCCTGGCAACCACAATTTAAAATGTTTCTAATATATCCTGTGGATACCTTGTTTTTATCTGTGTGTATTTTGCATGGCATTTTGCATGTAGGCTGCTCCATTTGTAGCGGCCATTCAAAAGGTGGAAATATTGATTGATACTTGATACATCCCCTTCTGCATAATGGGGCCATCTATTTATTAAAGGTCATCCTAACTTCACTGTGCTGCTATAGTAAACCAGGTCAACTAAATGACATGGATAATATGCTTTACAAATGTATTGTTCGGCCCAAAATGGCTTTGTAAAACATCAGACCAAAAGGCATCATTGACCCCCAAACAGCATGACAAACATTTCAAAAGCAAAATAAAAAACTGTCATATGTAGAGGTATACAGAATCTGATAAGCTTGGAGTACTCACTCCATGACCTGTACAGTTGCAAAATATATGTAAAATGTAGTTGTCCTGACCAAGTTTTAAGGCAAGGAAACAGGGCTGAAGTGATCTGTGCTAGAGTTCCACCTGGAGGCCAACACAGACACAGCACATAGTTTGGTCCCTAGTGCAGGTTTTAGATTCTCACTTTAATTGTCTGGTGTATAAGTCTATGTCTCACCATCTTACTCATCCACACACATGCTTACACTTAATCAAATACATATGTAAACCACTTCTCACATACACACAAGTCTGTTCAAGTCTAGTCAATCAGAGCAAAGCATAATGTAAACCAAGTAAAAATTACCAAATTAGTTTAATGAGAAACACAAATCATACAAAATTTGCTTTGAATGTCAGATGTGGTAAACATTTGTCTTACAGTTTATTTAGTTAATCATATTATAGTATAGTATTATCATAATCATGGTGTATTTTAATTTGTCTGTTAACTGTTTTTTTTCAGCTTTTTGGACAGAATTGAGTCTGTACGACAGAGTGACTACACACCAACAGACCAGGTGAGGGTGCTGTCACACTAGATTTATTATTATTATTAGTGTTCAGTGTCATTGAATTGAGAGTTTGTCCATTTCTTTCAGGATTTGCTGAGGTGCCGTGTTCTGACTTCAGGGATTTTTGAAACTCGATTTCAAGTAGACAAAGTCAACTTTCAGTAAGTCAGCTTTTTGGTATAATATATTTATGTAGAAGTAAAGCATTTTAATCTACAGTAGGCTCCAAAATATTTTTTGTTTGTTTGTTTTAATCCCAGCAATAGCATTTTAAATATTAAAAATCAAAGCTAGGACATAAAATGAATACATGTACGAATCTGCACATTCCTAAACAAATATGTGGCATTGACCATGTAAACTTCTTACAGTGCAAAATGGTATAGTTTTCTTAAACCATGCTGAAAAACATAGATCATCATGTTTTGTTCATGTCAGCTTGAATTCTGCAGTCATTTAACACTAGAACCACCACGGGGTACATTTTACCTATTGCTGTTTTTCAAATGTACATAACAGATTTTGAATAAAACATTCAAGTCTCCCAGTCATTGACTTTTAATTGTGTAATTTACAATCCCCTGTTGTTAAAAATTGTTCAGATAAAACCAGATCAAAACACAGGGCATTTATACCTATAAGCGCCAGAGGGTCAAATTTACCCACCTATAATGCCTGTATTTTCGCGCTTCATTTTCTTGCCGATTATGTTTTAACATTGTACAGTGCTTTTCACTCACTGAAATAGCGGTTATAGTTTAATAAATAAAGACAAAATGAGTAAAAGAAGGCGATTTATGGATGCTGAAGAGGTATAAGAAGCACTAAATACCATGAGCGATGGTAGGGAGATAAGTGATGCGTCCTGGGTCGGCTCAGCATCTGATGACGGCTCATCTGACACCGATCCACATATCATATTTAGATGTTTTAACCTAACGTTACTCATAATTGTTCAAAATTTGGATTAATTATTTAACTTTTGTTTGCTATTTCTATTGTTTATTGTTCACTTCTGTGTTGCTATTTGGTCTGCCCATTTCCTGAAGAAAAAAAAAATCCAATCTATGATAATGAATAAAACCATTTTTTTTTGTTTATTGTTTATTGCTGTTGCTCTCATTCAAATTATAAATTATATAACTAAACAAATTAATAATTAATTAGGTGAAGCTGTGCACTTGAATTTGTCATCGCATCATCCTATGCATTGTAGTGAATTATTATTGCTCATTATTGTCTATAGGCTATTTTAGTAATTTAAATAACATGGGTTATATTAAAAAGCCTGTATTGATTAATGACATTGTATTATAATATTACAACACCCAAATATGTATTTACTTCCTTCTAATTCTCGTTGTCAGTGCAGGCTTGTTTAGCTTATATTGACCATTATGAAAAGTGATTAGTGGCCTAGTTAGTTAGGTTATTAAGATGGCGCCTGTGTATTTGGCATGCCGTCTGCTGCTCTCGTGTTTGCTTGTCTGGTTGTCTGCTCTGCCTCTAAACTGCTGCACGCTTTTAATCTACGACCGCCAAGCACTCTTGGATATCCGCACTCTGTTGTGGACACATTCACAAACTCTTACACTTCGGATGTGGACTGTTCCTTTGACAATACGAATGAGTCGCTCCGAATGGTTATCCCGGATTGTATTCGCCAGTGGCCCTTCAACATCCCGCGGAGAAAGCGAAGGAGGAAACGAGGCAACCGCGGAGGATACATCGTGAAGCTGAAAGCTCATCTGTGGGCTGGCTTTCTCTCGGATCCTTCCCATGAATCGTTTTACGGCGGCTCTTCTACCTGGCGCCCACTGGACTTGATCTACCAGTGGCTTCGTCCTGTTCTCCCCCTGCATCCGAGTCCTGTCTCTCGTGCCGGTCTCCACCGAATCGGCCTCGGCTCGCGAAGACGGGGAGTAACTCACCGAAATCTGCGCTCACTGAAAAGAGCGTCCCCATCTCCTGTTAGTATTTCGTCACCGAAGATGGCATTATTAAATGCCCGCTCCTTGGTGAATAAGACCTTTTTATTAAACGACTTCTACTCATCTCACAATTTGGATTTTATGTTCATCACGGAATCCTGGATAAAGGTTGGTGACCTAACTCACTTAGACTGGAATGGTCCTGTATGTTTAGGGGCGATTTACCGTCCTCTGCACTCTTCTAAGGATTTTATACAGCATTTCACTGAACTGATTGGCAATATTGCCACAAATTACGATCGCTTTCTATTGGTGGGCGATTTTAATATCCATGTCTGCTGTCCGTCAAACCCCCTATCACATAACTTTCTTAATCTTATTGACGCTTTTAATCTATCTCAGTGGATCAATGACTCTACTTATATTCAGGGCCATACATTGGATCTTGTACTGTCATATGGGCTTGATGTGATTGATATTGTGCTCTCAGATTTTTTGATCTCTGACCATAAGCCCATACTATTTTCACTGACTCTTCCAGATCTCTCTCATTTTTCTACAACACCTGTAATTCTGTCTCAGTTCTACTCTCCTCAATTTAGCACAAATTTCAACTTGTGCTTTGCTGAACGTTGCTCACAGTTGCACATGGATCATGGATCATTATCTGACTTGGATGCTGATCAACATCTTAGCCTCATGAATTCTGCCTGGCTTAAGGTAGCAAATGCAACTGCTCCCTTAAAGCCTCACAAGCACAAGCCAAAATCTGAACTGTGGCATAATTCTGATACCCGTCTCCAAAGACAAAATTGTAGAAAGGCAGAACGAAAATGGAAAAAGGGCAGGCTGCATATCTCTCTTCAAATGTTCAGAGACTCTCTTACAGCTTACCAGACTGCAGCTAAGTCTGCGATAGCTAAGTTCCTACCAGTCTTAAAGTCGCTACGGTCACTTCTCTGCTCAAAAAGCCTTCACTGGATTCCTCTGTCCTAAAAAAATTTCGGCCAATTTCTGTCTTGCCTTTTATCTCAAAGGTCTTGGAGAAAATTGTGCTGAATCAACTTCAAAGTTTTCTGTCAAGTAATTGTATTTATGCGGTTTCTCAATCTGGTTTTAAGTCTGCTCACAGCACTTAGTCCGCCCTTTTAAGAGTGTTAAATTATATTTACCTCTCGACTGATTCCGGAGACTCTGTGGTTCTTATTCTTCTAGATTTATCGGCAGCTTTTGATACCGTAGACCACACCTTATTATTATCTAGATTGGAGTCCTGGGTAGGTCTAAAAGATAACGTTCTGAAATGGTTTCAGTCATACCTGTTTGACAGAAAGTTTTTAGTGAAGTTGGGTAATTTCACCTCTTCCCCAGCTCCTCTGACCTGTGGCCTTCCACAAGGCTCTATTTTAGCTCCCTCTTTATTTTCTCTCTACATGCTACCTCTGGGCTCTATTCTACGTAAACATGGCATGTCTTTTCATTTCTATGCTGATGATACTCAAATCTATCTTCCAATCAAAAGAAACAGTTCCACTGCGATTACTTCTCTTCTGCAATGTTTAGAGGAGGTTAAATCATGGCTAGTCCAAAATTTCCTCTTCCTAAATGAAGACAAGACTGAGGTAATTTTTTTTGGTCCCAATGAGGACTCTCAGTGTATAAGCCCTGAGTTAGAAAGTTTATCCGTTTTTAGATCCTCACGGGTACGGAACCTAGGAGTTCTTGTTGACCAGCATTTAAAATTTGATAAACATATCTCTTCTGTTATCGGATCCAGTTTTTATCAGTTTCGCTTACTGTCCAAAATTAAACATTTTCTCACTCCTAAAACTCTAGAAATGACTGTTCACGCTTTTGTGATGTCTGCAATTCTTTATATTGCGGTATATCAAAGTGTCAAATTGTACGTCTTCAGCTTGTTCAAAATGCTGCGGCCAGACTTCTTTTAAAGTGTCGTAAATATGAACACATCACTCCAGTTCTTAAATCCTTACACTGGTTGCCGGTTTGTCAGAGAATAGACTTTAAAATGCTCCTCTTTGTATATAAATCCCTACACAACCTAGCCCCTGTCTACCTCTCTGAACTTCTTCATCTCTACACTCCGTCCAGAAGCCTACGATCCCGTGACCAGGCTTTGTTGGTAGTCCCTCGCGTTAGGCTTAAGCGTAGAGGTGAGCGTGCATTTGCAGTGGCAGGGCCTCGACTTTGGAATGCCCTGCCTCTAGAGATTAGAATGGCCCCTTCTCTGTCTGTTTTTAAGTCCCTGCTAAAAACTTATTTGTTTTCCTTAGTATATTGACTACTGTGATATATCCATTTTTAATTTTTAAATGGGTTGTATTACATTTTTCTTTGGTCTGTTTTCTGTATATGTGGTATAATTTTGCTCTTCTGTAAAGCACTTTGGTCAGCCTGGTGGCTGTTGTAAATGTGCTATACAAATAAAATGAACTTGAACTTGAACTAGTGGCCTGCATAAAAAAAGCCTTCAACATAAGATAACAGGACAAAAAGATGACTAGACAGAATCATATTATGACTCTAGACACTTATTTGTGAAGACAGTGGCATAATACAGAAAAATAATATATTCTTTAGCCATATAAAAACAGTTTTCATGTGCGTGGGTAAAATTTACCCGCTGGCAGTTTTAGGTGTACAGCGACCCCTGGCGGTTCTAGTGTTAAGCATAAGGGGCATGCATCAAACACAGACATTTTCAAACCCATGAGGTATTACCTTTAAGTTCAACACTGCAATTACATTCTTATGTGAGTAATATAATTTGTAATGAAAAAATGTTGTATTAAATTAAAAATTTGTTTCCTTTAAAATTTTGCTTGCATCTGTGCGTATTGTGCTGTATTTTGATCAACCCAAATGCCTGTCATTTGTAGCAAACATCTCTTCTGTTTAAAGGCAAAAAATAATTGCAATTAATAAAATGTAATTAATATTACATAATGCAGGTTTGATATCTTAGTAGTGAGCTCCTAGAAAAATACATCTATAACACAGCGATTTTAGAAAGATGTAGTGCATTGCTCAGCTAGGTTTCAGAATTTATATGGACACAGTTGTTGGTACCATTACAGTTCACTGAAAAAAAAATGCTTCCATTCCTTCTGAAAACTAATGAAATTAAAAGCAATTGTCTCACATATATCTGCATTCCTTTGGTATGTCATAGAACAATGCAAAGAAAGTGTGAAAAGAGATAAATAATTGCTTAATCTAGATATATTCAAAGAACAGATTTGTTGGTTCCCCTAGAAAATATTGGATTATAGTAGCTTTTTAACAAACAGCTTCCACACAAATCTTTTAATTTGTCATTCGAAGTATTTAAAAGGATAAATGTAGTCGTATGCTGATTGCTATCATTGTGTGCACCACACTGAACAAGGACCAGAGAAAGCAAAGGAGAGATTTGTTTGAGGAAATCAGAAAGCATGTGAAGAAAGGTAATGGTTGTAAGACCATTTCCAAGCAGCTTAATTTAGCCTATGCCATTTTCATTTGTTTTATTATTTAAAATATTCTGTTGAATCAAAAAGCAAAGTAGTATTAATTAAATTTGGAACAAACACTGATGAATTCTCAATTACTTAATTTGTCAGTTTCAAATTATTATTTTTTTAAAGATATCGGTCAGTCATATCAGAGTCCCATTAAAATCAAAAGAACTGACTATATCTCTAATGTATTCTGAAATTATTTAATATTCAATTATATAATTATTCTAAATTATTTAAATGTGAAGTTTAAAATGGTTATGTATTAGATTAATAATAATAAAATAAAACTAAATAAAACATTGATTCATATACATTGCTCAAAAAAAGGGAACATTTAATCATCGCAGTATAAGTCAGTTATACTCCCTCTTGTTTCCTTATATGGTTAGTTTCCTGTCCTCGTTTCATGTCATTATGAGTTTATTCGGTTCCAGGTGTGTGTGTGTGATTATGTGTTTATTATCCGGTGTATTTAAGTCCTGTCTGTTGAGTTCCATGTCATCTGGTCTACTTGTTATTCCCGGTGTTTCTGTGTGTCTGCATTGCCCTGTCTTACCTTGATGTCGTCATTAAAGACTATTATTTTGAAGTATCTCCTCGTCTGCGTGTTCCTCGTCTCTCCTTGCTGTGTGCACCGTGACAGGATATCAGTCTGTCCAGTTATGAAGGATACGTGATTGTGAACCTGTTTAACCTGCTTTCGTGCAAATGAAAGTGACAACAGGTGCACTGGAGAAGCAAGACAGCAAGACAACCCCCCAAAAGCCCAAAAGGGAATGGTTTTGCAGGTGGTGGCCACATACAATTGTTCTCTCTTTATCCTTTCTGACTGATTTGTTGTTTTGTGTTTTGACAATATTGAAGCATCCGAAGCTAGCCAAGTAGCATATGGAGGCCATACAATCTACTGATTTACATTTTGAGTTGCTGTGATGAAATTCATGCAAGTTGGATCAGTATTTTTTTCTTGTGTGATTTTGAATCCAGCCCTTAATGGGTTGAAGATGGGTTCAGCTTTCACTGTGTTACGGGGCGAACAAGACGTGAGGCAAGTGGATCCATATGCAAGCTTTTATTTCTAGGCATGGTCAATAACAGGCAGGGTCGAGCAAACAGTAAACAGGTATATAGCGGGCAAGACAGAAGAGTACTCAAGTAAACAGGTGTGGTCGGTGATCAGCGTACAATATCCAAGGGGCTTGACAGAAGGGGTAATCCAGGTACGACAGCAATAATCCTAGCGAGGTACAAACAGAGACCGAAGGGCAAGGCAAAAGGGTAAATCCAGAGAACATGGGCAGGAGTCAAAACACAAGAGAACAAACAAGGGTAAAGCAAGGCAAGACTATGACTTTGGCTCCGTAGAGTAGCTATCGCTATGAGAGTGATAAACGCAATACAATACTCGGCCATCACAGAGAGGAAGTCTAAGGCTTATAAGGCGTGTCTAATGAGATCAGCTGTGTAAGCAGTGCAATGAGATTGGGACCAGCTGTGTCGTCAGTGCAATGAATGATGGGAATTGTGGTCCAGGGTAATATGTAACAGTTTTGTGTGGTGTGAGAGTCAATCTGATGGAAGAGCGACCTCTGATGGTGAGTGGATGGAAGATCACAGACAGGATTCGTGACACACTGACCATTGTCACATAATTTAATTCTTACACAGTGTATACAAGTAAAGATTTTCAGCTTGAATATTTTGTTTATGGAGATCCAATGTGTGATTTAAGGATTCCCTATTTTTTTTTTTTGAGCAGTGCATATACCTGTGAACTAGAAAAAAAATCTTTCCAAATTTTCATCTACAGTCTAATTGTCTAGGAAAACACATTTTAAAATTCAGTAAATCATGGAAATCTCTCAGCAGAACTATCATAAGACAAAAAACTTCTGTCATTACACTGAATATGACTAAGCTGGCAGAGACAAAATGTTGAGGTGAATGTGTAAAGTCTATTAGAGAGGAATAGTCAAGTCAAGTCACCTTTATTTATACAGTACAGATGGGACGCTTATACAGTACAGATTGTCAAAGCAGCTTTACAGTGTTAAACAGGAAAATAGTGTGCCAATAATGCAAACAAAATTCAGCTCTAAAAGAGAACAATAGTAAACAGTCAATTTTTCATTTAAAGTCAGTTCATAATTGATTCAGTGATGTCATTGTCCAGCTCAGTTCAGTTCTCTTCAAATAGTGTCTGTGGAATCAAGTCGACAATATTGCCAAAAATTAAGTGTCACCTACTAAGCAAGCCAAAGGCGACAGTGGCAAGGAATCCATATTCCATTGGTGACAGAATGGGGGGGGGGGGTGAATAGAAGCATTTACACTTGTACACTCAGACTTTTGGACCTGATTATTTACAGTATCTATAATTGATCTAATGATTTATAACTGCATTCAGTTACTACATTTATATAAATACTTATTTGTTTAGTTGTTGTACAGAAATATTTCTTATTTCTTTCTCCCTGTGTGTCAGTATGTTTGATGTGGGCGGTCAGAGAGATGAAAGGAGGAAATGGATTCAGTGCTTTAACGGTGAGCTTACAAATTACTCAAGCTTTGTGGTATATTTTTTTTCTGTAAACAATTTTACAAAAACTGTTTTGTTGTTGATATATCTGAAAGTAACTAATGGTATTTATGTTAAAGGGTTAGTTCACCCAAAAATGAAAATTCTGTCATTAATTACTCACCCTCATGTCATTCCAAACCCGTAAGACCTTCGTTCATCTTCGGAACACAAATTAAGATATTTTTTTGATGAAATCTGAGAATTCTCTCACCCTGCATAGACAGCAAGGATACTACCACGCCATTACCTTCTGCCATTTTGGAAAGCACCCCAGAAAGTAATCAACGTAATCAGCGTTGTTTACATTCAGTAGAAAGCGGGTGCATCTCTGGTCAGAGAGCTCTCAGATTTAATCAAAAATATCTTAATTTGTGTTCCGAAGATGAATGAAGGTCTTACGGGATTGGAACGACATGAGGGTAAGTAATTAATGACAAGAGTTTAAAGAGTTAGTTCACCCAAAATGAACATTGTGTCATCATTTATTCACCCTCAAAACACACACACACACATTTGTTTTTGTGAATTGTGGGGATTTTCCATAGACTTCTATTACTTTTATACTGACCAAAAGGCAAGCAACAGCACGCACATCGATCTCAAATGGTTGCTCGACTAAAAAACTAGTAGAAGCATATAGAGAATGCAAAGTCGGCAACACCAAAAATCCAAAAACTATCAAAAAAAATTATTGTTTAAAACTATCACATAGTGTGTAACGTTTCGAGCACGCAGGCTCTTCATCATATATATACTGACCAAACAATATTTTCTATCCCCTAACCCAACCCTTACCCTAAACCTACCCCTTACAGAAAACCTGTTTGCATTTTTACACTTTCAGATAAACATCTTTTACTAACGGCAGTCAGTGTTGTCGATATTACACATTGTTTGGCCATATACTAATTACATTACTTGCCCAAAATAATTGTACTGTAGTTTTCCTTTTTTTATAGACATAAAAATAGTTTAGTTCAGTTTGACAATGGATGCTAAAATTATAAACTGAAGGCAGCAGGAGTGAAATTTCACTTATCACGTGAAAAGAGTAAGGAGTTACGATGACGGAGGATTTGGTGTCAGCAAAAAAAGCAAAAGCCTATTTGGCAGTATTTCTGCTTAATATAAGTCTGTTTATCTGTGTATATTTTATTATTGTTTTGTTTTAAACATTATTATTAAAATAATAATAAACCACAAACGTTAAAGTAAGGGAAAATCTTTCATTTATTTGTTATAACACAGGTATAAACAGAGTTATATATAAGTTTTGAGTTATATATTCAATTTAAATGAGGGATTTTTTTTATTTTGTTGCCACAAAATAGAAATTTTCCCTCATTTAAATTGAATTATGGCCATGTTGTAGTAATTTGTTTCCAAAATTAGTACGACAAGGCCACAGTTTAATAAAATGAGGAAACAAATTATAACGTAGGAACCAATTCTTATTTCTTGGCCACAGTAAATAAATTGTTGTGTGCGGGGCTCCATATGTCACCTAACAAAAGTTTGTTTAAATAAGAAAATGTTTAATATAAGTTTGTCATTGTAGGTTTTTATTGTTGTGTTTTTTATTAACAATAATAATAATAAGTCAACCATTTTCAAGCATACATTTTGTTTGAAGAAAGGGAAAGGTGTAAAGATATAACGTTAAAGATAAAAGTGCTACAGATCCTGAGCATCAACAAGTACCATATCTTGTAAAGTGTGCAGTGTAATTGGTAGTATCGATGTTGTCACAAGATTATTAATCAGTGGGAAAATTTCCTTACCGTGGGATACATAGTGTGTTGCCTCATTTATTTTGTGCATGTGTGAAGCACAAAAACAAGTGAGGTTTGTTCTAGCATGTTTCCGTGCTAACCTTGTGTATGTATGTATGTATGTCATTCATTCTTCAAATAAAATAAAATAAAGTCAAGTCAAGTTGAGCTTTATTGTCATTCTGCTACATGTGTGGACATATAGTGGAACGAAATGTCATGTCTCGCAGGACCACGGTGCTACATACCAGTTAAACATAGGATAAACATACAACAATACAAGTATAAGAAAAACAATAGAGCTATACAACAGTTAACCATCTGACTATACATATACTATAAATACTATAACTACTATACATAGTTGACTACACATGCACGAACTGAGACTGTACAAAAAATGTACATAAATACTATACATGAAATTGTGCAAAAGAGATATTTGTACATGAATCTGTGCAAAAAAATATATATTTTGTACATTAAATTGTTGTGCAGAAGAGAGATTTTGTGGGAAGCAGCGCATAGTGCAAAATGATTTTGTAGTGCAATGCACAAGTAAACATATTATCCTATTATCCTATTGAGTCTTTGTAGCAGGGAGTATGTTTTGAATGACATGGGGATGAGCAAATGATGACATAATTTCATTTTTTGGGTGAACTATCCTAAAAGTGTGTGTTTGGTGATAATATACCTCTTCTTGTCTATAATCACAGATGTGACCGCCATCATCTTTGTGGCAGCCAGTAGCAGTTATAACATGGTCATAAGGGAGGACAACAGCACTAACCGGCTGCGCGAGTCTCTTGATCTGTTCCGCAGCATCTGGACTAACAGGTTTCACAGTTCAGCTATTTCTTGGGAATTCTCGGTTCCCAGCCTAAGTACTGCAGAATTACCTTAAAATACTAATATGCATTTGTAACAATATACCGGTCAATTATTGTTAATAGAGGTTGGTGATAGGGCTGGGCAATGTGTTATATATTTTCAGTTATTTCTGTGGCAGTATTACGTATTATTACTATGATTTTAGATAGGGCTGAACGATTTTGGAAAATAATCTAATTGCGATTTTTTTTACCAATATTGCAATTGCGATTTAATATGCAATTATTTTTGCAAACTCTTTATGTTCTGTATTATTCAACAAAGACAAGCAATAAATCATTGTATAGTATGACCAACACAATATTAGATAGATTAAACATAAATGTTATTTTCTGTAGGCCAGGCCTATATGTTATGATGAAATTAGGTGATGCATGAATTGATATGAATGACATTTTTATTTAACAACTACAATCACAGTAGTATATTGACTGATTTGTTGAACTTCCAGCCTTGTAAGCATGTAATAATTATGACAATATAAAGCACTGACAAATAAGCATAGTGTAAACATTATTATGAAAGTCAGTAACAAATTACACAAAGTAAAGTAGATTGCAGAAATATAAAAACAAATCTTTTGCTTTACCACACTCAGTATTTAGGTAATTCAAAGTCACTGTAATAAACATATACAGTATGTAAACATGTGGGGATTGCACTTTTTAAACACTGTCTGTTAACTTTAGACAGCTGCAGTCCGTAAGTTTTGCCTCTTTGTCACCATCTCTGTTTGAAAACCTGGAATTGCAGCTGGGGGCGGAATTATCTTGCTTGCGTGGGTTGTGAGTCGGCACGGCTTCAGCGCGGATGAAACTAAAGTTTTGAGGTGAATGTGTAGCTGTCAGTCACCGCACCGGTGTGGATGTTTACTGTACTTAGCAATCACAGATTCTAGCTTGTGTCTAGGAATATATGACCCAAATAAAAATGTTCAACATATATTGCCATCTGAACAATTAAGTAACAAGTCTGCCACATTTGTTCTGCCCGACTGAGGAAAAAAGCATTACCATAAATCATGCTACCAATAGTGATTAAGGTCCAATCCCATTTCTACCCCTTAGCCCTTCCCCTGTCCCCTACCCCTCTGCTGAGTCGGCGCAGACTTGGGGCGACTCGAGGCAGCTGCAGAGCTAGAGCATTTTGGCAGGAAGTGCCACATGGCCTGGGATGACTTCTGTGCCTCAGTGAAATGCTCAGCGAAGCCCTCAACTACTGGCCCAATAGACCGCTGGGAGAGATCAGGGCGTTCAAGAACGGGACCTTGTCGGTGTCTTTGATCTCCATCAAGGTCAGCCATAAGTGGCGCTCTAGCACCACTAGACTGGTCATGGAACGCCCTATGGCCTGAGCCGTGGCCTTGGTGGCGCGTAAAGCCAGGTCTGTCGTGTTCCTCAGCTTTCCCGAGTGTCGCGGGGTCCGGGCCAGACTCATCCGTGCTGGCGAGGAGTTTGGCCTGGAAGACCTGGAGAACTGCCATAGAATGGAGCGCCGATGCCGCTTGCCCAGCTGAGGAGTTGGCGTGTCCAGCGAGAGCTGAAGTCGTCCTACATGGCTTGGATGGATGAGCGGCCTTTGCCTTCCAGCCAATCGCAGTGGGCAGGCAGAGATGCACGGCAACTGACTTGTCCAGCGGAAGCAGCTTCTCGTATCCTTCATCTTCAGCGCTGTAGACCAAAGTGAGGGCGGATAAAGCGGAAGTACGCGCAGATGTATGGGGCATGCCATGATCTGGTGAGCTCGTCATGGACCTCTGGACAAAAAGGATATGATCTCTGACGAGGGGCTTGACGGCGCCCCGGCAGGAACCACTCGTCCAGACGGCTGTGGGAGGGTTCTTCTGGCGGAGACCACTCCAAACCTAGCTCCTTGACGGCTTTCGAGAGGACACGGAGTAATTCGGCATCCATCCCAGGCTTAACGTTGTGGGGCTCGGACGGCAGCAGGGGGGGTTGGGGTCAGCAGTCAAGCCCGACAGCTCCTCGGCATCCGAGGCTGCCAGTGACATGCTGTCATCCAGCAGCTCGTTGTCACTCCCCCCAAACAAGACCAGATCGCTCGCACTAGCAGAGGGACGCTGGTCAGGCTGGGTGAAGAGGACGGGGGAAGCCACTCTGTGTGGAGAGAGCGAGGTACGCGGGACCTGAGCCGACGTAAGCTCGCTCGCATCCGAGCGCTGTGATCCTCTGCCCCGCTTTTTTTTCCTAACAGGGTCCTGGGAGGAATAAAACGGGAGGACGTGAGGGGCGGAGTCACTTTCTGAAAAGAAAGCTATCCACGAGCGCAGAGAGGCGAGACTCATATTCTCACAATGAGAACATTCCGTCTCGGTGAGCGTGGATTCCGCATGGGATTTCCCCAAACAGGAAACACACTCATGGTGGCCGTCATCCCTGCACGCACCGCAATAACGGCGCGGAATTTGCAACAACGCAGCAAAAATTTGCTCTTTAGAAATTTGCTCTGATAGTGTTCACCGGATGGCGGCAGGGGAAGCCGGATCACTGCTGTGTGATGCTGAAGGAAGCGGGAAAGGCGGCAAATCGGCCGAGCAGAAGATCGTGTTCCACTGCGAGGCATGTCAACGGCGAGCAGGCTCTTCAGTCAGCTGAGATCAACGAGGAACGTCGTCAACCCTGAAGGAGAAGAAATCTGAATCCTATGGCGAAGCGGCCGCTTATATAGCCAGATGACTCCACCCATTCTGGCGGGCTTCGCGGCCATAGGTTCGTGCAGCGCCGCCACCGAGCCATTGTTTCGTCTTAAATGCACTGTATGAACCAATGGCCGTGCAGTTACACTGTGTGATTGAAAAAAGGCTTCAGTTCAGGAGAAAAAAAATGACTTTTTCACATAGCGTCTTAGCAGACGCAGTACGAGTGAAGTATCAATAGGGAACTGGATGTGATAGACTAGAGTTTTTGCTGCAAAATGATGTGAAAATTATACTGTTCACTCGTTCACAGAAAACAATATATTGATTTAACATTTGTAAAACATGTTTTGTGATAGAATGCCTTATGCGAGGGAGTGACAATGGCCATGTATTTTTAGTGATTCACAACTGAGAGACAAAGGGCCTCCCATAATGGGCCATCAATATCAGAATCAGAATCAGCTTTATTCGCTTTACCAGCTTTACAGCTTTTATCAGCTTTACAGCTTTATTTGTTGTCGTTTTTAAGAAGCTCTTGGTACATACATACATACATACATACATACATACATACTTACATATCTGACATGAGAACAGAAACATTTAAAGAGGCTTAACAATAAATAATAATAATGTGTATGAATCTGGAACAGAATATTTATGTACAGATTTGTGCATAATTTACTCTATATATACAGCTGTATAGAAATATATGCATATGTATTTACATAGTACTTGAGAGAGAGGCAATATGTAATGAATTACAGGCATGAATTACAGAATACAGGTAATAATTCCTGTGTTAGCTGTTCAGGCAGGAGATGGCATGGGGGAAAAACTGTTTTTATGCCTAGATGTTCTAGTGCACAGAGATCTGTAGCGTCTGCCTGAAGGGAGAAGTGCAAACAGGTTGTGTCCAGGGTGAGAGGGGTCTGTGATGATGTTACCTGCCCATTTCTTCACTCTGGAGTTGTACAAGTCCGGAAAGCTGGGCAGGTGGACACCAATAATCCTTTCTGCTGTCCTAACAGTCCGCTGCAGTCTTCTTATATCTGATTTGCTGGCTGACCCAAACCAGGCAATTATAGAGGAGCACAGAACCGACTCAATAACAGCAGAGTAAAACTGTGTCATATGTGCCTGTGGCAAGTTGAACTTTTTCAGTTGACGAAGGAAGAACAACCTCTGCTGAGCCTTTTTCACGATGGAGTCAATGTGAGTGTCCCACTTCAGGTCCTGAGAGATGGTGGTTCCCAGGAACCTGAATGACTCCACTGCAGTCACAGTGCTGCTTGTGATGGTGAGTGGGGGGAGTGCAGGGGGGTTTCTCCTGAAGTCCACTATCATCTCCACAGTTTTGAGAGTGTTCAGCTCCAGGTTGTTGTGACTGCTCAACCTCTTGTCTGTAAGCAGACTCGTCTCCGTCCTGGATGAGACCGATGACTGTGGTGTCATCTGCAAACTTCAGGAGTTTGACAGAGGGGTCTTTACAGGTTCAGTCATTTGTGTAGAGCGAGAATAGCAGTGGGGAGAGAACACAGCCCTGAGGAGCTCCAGTGCTGATGGTGCGGGTGTTGGATGTGAGTTCTCCCAGCCTCACTAGCTGCTGCCTGTCTGTCAGGAAGCTGGTGATCCACTGACAGATGGAGGTGGGTACAGAGAGCTGTGTCATTTTATTCTGAAGGGTGATGGTGTTGAAAGCGGAGTTGAAGTCCACAAACAGGATCCTTGTATAAGTCCCTGGTTTGTCCAGATGTTGGAGGATGTAGTGCAATCCCATGTTGACTGCATCATCCACAGACCTGTTTGCTCGGTAAGCAAACTGCAGGGGGTCCAGCAAGGGTCCAGTACTGTCCTTCAGGTGGGCCAACATGAGCCTCTCAAATGACTTCATCACCACAGACATTAAAGCAACAGGTCTGTAGTCATTAAGTCCTGTGATTTTTGGTTTCTTGGGTACAGGGATGATGGTGGAGCGTTTGAAGCAGGAGGGGACTTCACACAGCTCCAGTAATCTGTTGAAGATCAATGTGAAGATGGATAATAGCTGGACAGCACAGGCTTTGAGGCAGACTGGAGAGACACCGTCTGGGCCTTTGGCTTTCCTTACCTTCTGTCTCCTGAAGATTTTGCTAACATCATCTTCACAGATCTTGATTACAGGCTGAGAAACAGTAGGGGGGAGGGAGGGGGAGGGTGTTGATGGCTGTCTTGTGAGATGGTCAGAGTGGGTGTGGGGTGTCAGACCAGGCTTTTGCATTTCAAACCGGCAGTAAAACTCGTTCATGTCTTCAGCCAGTTGTTGACTGGCCTCAGTGCTGGGGGATGGGATCTTGTAGCTGGTGTTGGCTTTCAGGCCTTTCCACACTGATGTAGGGTCGTTGCTTGAAAGCTGTTTTTTTAGCTTTCCAGAGTAGTTTTTCTTTGCCACTCTTATCTCCTTATTCAGTGTGTATTTGGCCTGTTTGTACAAGGCTTTGTCCCCACTCCTGTAGGCGTCCTCTTTGGCCTGGCGAAGCTGTTTGAGTTTTGTACTGAACCAAGGTTTGTCGTTGTTAAATGTTAAATAAGTCCTGGTGGGTACACACATGTCCTCACAGAAACTAATGTAGGATGTCACGGTGTCAGTGTCAAACACTCCAATCAGTAAGTTCGAAGCAAGCCTGTAAATCTGGCTCTGCTTCAACAGACCATCTCTTTACAGTTCTTAAGACAGGCTTAGAAGATTTAAGTTTCTGCCTGTAGGCTGGTAGAAGATGAATCAAACAGTGATCAGAGAGTCCCGGCGCTGCACGGGGGACAGAGTGGTATGCATCCTTTAAAACAGTGTAACAATGGTCCAGTATATTGCTGTCTCTGGTGGGGCATGTGATGTGCTGTCTATATTTAGGCAGATCGCGGGTGAGATTAGCTTTGTTAAAATCACCGAGAATGATAATGAAAGAGTCCGGGTAACGCTGCTCTGTGTGTGTGATTTGGTTGGCCAACAGTTCTAGCGCCGCGCTCACACGCGCGTCAGGAGGAATGTACACACTCGCCAGAATAAACGAGGATAACTCCCACGGCGAATAAAAAGGCTTACAGTTAATAAAAAGAGCTTCCAAGTTTGGGTAGCACATCTTCTTTAAAACTGTCACGTCTGTACACCAGCCTTCATTGATATAAAAACATAATCCACCGCCTCTCCTTTTCCCCGATGACTCTGTCTGCTCTGAACAGCTGGAATCCCGCTAGATGAAGTGCACTGTCCGGGATGGCTCTGTTCAACCAGGTTTCCATGAAGCAAAGCGCAGCAGAGTTTAAAAAGTCCTTGTTTGTGCGGGTGAGGAGTTGTAGTTCGTCTGAATTATTTGCAAGGGAGCGGAGATTCGCCAGATGAATACTTGGTAGCGAATACTTTTATCAGTCCTAAAACCGCACTGTCTGGATTTCACGAGCTCACCAGCGCACTTCATTCGCTTGCGTCGCCTGGAGCGCTTGTATAGGAACGCAGCTCCTCTGACTAAAATGTCCAGTTGAACGTCTGAATGTTCAAATGTCGGTAAAAGGTTATCTGGGGCCTCATTTATAAAACGTTGCGCAGAAACCAACCTAAATTTGATCTTACGATCATTTCTCAGATGTGCGTACGTGCGATTCATAGAATGAACGTACAAACAGAAAACGTGCGCATGAGTCTCTTTCAGATGTGAAATCTATGAATCGCATATGATCTTGAACTTGCACGCAATTGACTGGTTTCAGCTCTCAGCCTTGTAAACGACTCCTAATTAGGGCTGCAACGATTAGTCGACATTATCGACAACGTCGACAATAAAAAATTGTCGACAAATATTTTTGTTGTCGAGTAGTCGTTTGATCTCATATGACCTAATGTAAGAGCCTGCAATACTGCGGTTTGACCAGTGTGGCGCTGTAGATCAAGACTCTAGTTCAGCCCTCCTGGATGCAGATCAAGAGAAGAACACACACAGCACTTCAGAGCAAATGCATCCAAACTTGAGCGGCTTTTGGATGAATATGTAAATATATATTGCGCGCTTTCCTCTCAGTAACGAAATAAACAACAAAAACTGACAGCAGTGTGAAAGCAACAGTTAAAAATGCATCTGATTACAACGATGTGGATGTTACTTTGCATGAGCTCTGCAGTTCAGTAACGTAACATTACTCCAGTAACGTTAGAGTTCGGTCACATTTTGTTTATTAATATAGTACTTTATGCAATAGCTAATTGAAGCAGCTTTACGGTATTAAACATGAAAGTCAGTGTCGCTTTCAGTTAGAATTACAACTTGATTTTCTGTTATAAAGCAGCTCTCCAGTGTGAGCTAGCTAATGATAAAATATTTTTATTAGTGGGAAAAAATAATAATTTCATTAAAGTGACAGTTTGGTTTGCAGAGATCAAAGCTTGATCTAGCTCAGGGCTGTTTTGATTATCATAACCCTATAAGGTATTTTAAGACTTTAAGACATTATGTTGTGAATAAAATAGTTTATCCAAAGCATCTTATCACTTACCTTTATTTTGTTTCTTATCTATATGACTTACAAAAGGAGATGTGAGGCAGAATGTGCTGAATGTGTCATTCAGTTACTTTTTCATGTAGCTGATTAAATGGTGAGAGAGTCTCTGTCTGTCGTCTCATTTTGTGTGCCAAATACATCTATTTTTATAATGAATTGGTAACATTACAATAAGGTATCATTTGTTAACATTAGTTAATGTATTAATTAACATGAATGAACAATACCTTTATTACATTTAAGTATTAATCTTTGTTAATGTTGGTTAATAAAAATACAGTTGTTCATGTTAGTTCACAATGCATTTATCAATGTAAAAAAAAAACAACTTGTGATTTTAATAATGCATTAGTAAATGCTGAAATTAACATTAAGTTTAACAAATGCTATAGAAGTATTGTTCATTTTTAATTCATGTTAGGCAAGGCAAGTTTATTTATATAGCACATTTCATACACAAAAGAAAATTCAAAAACACAAGTGTTTTACATAAAAGGAAGTGAAATAGACATTAAAAATAATAACCACAACAATAAAAACAAGGAATTAAAAAAAAAATAGTAATCACAACAATAAAAACAAGGAAATTATATAAAAATGTATTTAAAATGAATTTAAAACCGTTACGAATGGAAAATGATTATACATAAAATACAGTGCAGTCATGTTAACTAATGTTAACTAATGAACCTTAATGTAAAGTGTTACCAATTAATTGTGTAATAATTGTAATTACATAATATGCTTTTCTAAAGCTGAAGTGACCTTTATTTATGTTAGAATATGTATAACTTAATATTCTAACTAATTGCAAAAACTGAATAATCAATCAAAGTCTACTGATTAACCAGTGAATTAATCGGCGATTAGTCGATTAATCGTTCTAATAATCGTTAGATTAATCGATTATCAAAATAATCGTTTGTTGCAGCCCTACTCCTAATTAATGTCATTAACATATAAAATATCACAAATATCATAATTTAGAACAGCGAGCTGCAAGAACAGCTTATATTTTAAAAAACCTGCAATACTCCGACAATAAAAAGTGCGTACGTCTGCTCAGACCCTGACGTGACGCTAAGCACTTTTCCACGTCAAAGACCGTTTTTAAAAATATGAACGTTGGCGTGGATTTAAGCGTATGCACACTCTAAGATCAAATCTGAGCGTACGCACGCTTTATAAATGAGGCCCGAGGTGTGCTATTTCTTATGTCCAAGAGTTCGTTTCTAGTGAAACTGATCGGAAAAACGTTGCTTAAGACAGGACAAACAAACAAAAACAGTAAAAGTACCAAGGAACAACAAACCGAAGTGACCATGTGCGGCGCCATCTCTGCACCCAACATTCAATTTGAATGTGACTGAGGTGAGGCAGGTAAGAAAGAGTGTGAGAACAGTAAAATGATGTGGGGTTTTGATTATTATTTGTATTTTGTTTACAATACAGTATAATAAAAATATACACAGTGAAGGTCAAGGACACATGATTGAACATACTGATCTGAACACTGAGACTTGAACAGTAACACATGTTTGTGCCAAACATTCATTCATATTGTTAACACACACTGCTTTTATATCTTGTGGTTTTATTTGTTATAAAACATTAAACACACATCCTGGCATTGTGAGACATTTAGACAATGAAATGACATATCTCAAAATGATTCACTTGATTTCATACATGTAGTCAGGAATTATAGTTTGAGAAAAGTCTAACTAGTAAAATGTGTACAAGTTATGTCAAAATAACACAATAACAACAGATGCAAGTAATCTTAGGCTACTCATCAAAGTGATATCCTCCACTGGATCTAGCTGTGCGACGCATCGTGTTGTGTTCTTTTTCTGAGGTAAAGTTATTCCTCTCAGTGCGTCTTCTTCCAGAAACAAAAAGTAGCCGGGATGAGCTCTTCACTTTATTTATGAATGATGTGGGCATTTACATGCGCATGCATCTCACATGGATGTTTAGAGTTTGAAAAGCGCAATTGGCTCGTGGGCGTGACTGCATTAGAGATAATGAGTTGAGACAGGAAAACTGGACATCGGGCTGGTTTCATACGTATTACTTTAACAGAGAATATTTGTTTTTACTTCATTTAAAAGTAGACATTTCAAGCTTTCTATACATATATTTATCTTGTCTTTGAGGCAAGTATTCGCAGAGATTCATGTTGTTTTATTTACATGTCTGTGAAGAGAGGTGATAGAGACCGAGACGGCAGAGAACGCACCCTGTTTATTGTCTTTATTTTACAAAAGCACATTGTTTTGTTGATATTATGACTATACACAAAAAAAGTAGACCCTTTGCAGTTTCAAACAATACCTTATTCTTATCTGTACGATAAAAACTGACGGAGTATTTTTAGTTCTTTTTGCAGTCATAAAGAAAATACGAGACAGACTGCACCAATGCGGGCTTTGAAAACACATCAGATCTCAATGGGGAAAAAATATCATGCTGGATATCTATACTGATATGGAATGGGTAATGTGTTAGGAATAGGGCTGTGCGATTAATCGAAATCGAATCGCGATTTGAGACGTTGTGATTTGCTAATCGCAAAGCCTGCGATGTGGACGCGATATTACTCTGTTCCAGAGCATATGCATGACTGCCAGCCTTGAGTGGCAGTCTTACTAACCAATAGAGTGAGCGCACCTCCGTTCTCCCCGATCAGCACTGCTCTAGCCAACTGCATAAACACCCACCATTTAAAAAGGGTCAGATCGAAAGTTAGGCAAATTAAAACTAAATAAAAACATATGTAACTTCATCTTCGAAATGACAGACAACGAATAAAAAAGATCATTTGCAAGAGCTGCGTCACAACGCATATCAAGTGCTCCCTTATCGGTTCTGCTTTCAGTACTGGAGAATAAAAGATAAATTTTTAGATGTGTTTATTAGTAGGCTACATGAACATTATCTTACACATTTTATCTCCCCAACAGATTAATTTGAAATAAGTTTATAATGCATGTTCGCTAATTAAGAAGACCGCACACACAACCCGTGTCTCTGAATGCTTCTCATACTCGTTCCGCACTGCCCCACGCTGCGCATCTCCCACGTCTCACAGACGAGACGTTAACACTTGCCACACACACAGCATGTCTCGTAATGCTCTTTTATACTCACGGTCTCGTGCCCGGTTCTGCTCCGCAAGGCTCTCACGAGCGCATCTGGCAATATGGACGAGGCCTGACGCACGCTGTTGTGTCAACTCGCGCCTGGCTCCGTGTTTAAAACTAATGTAAATTAAGTCTAACTGCTTGCCAATTTCACTTGGATGAAATGAAACATTCAGCACATTTCCCACTTCTTCTTAAAATCCCAAATACTTAACCTGTTAGCCTGCACCAGGATGCCGGCGTCCTAAACGCTCTTTGTTTGAACATGTCATAGTTTGTGAATAGATTAAATGAAACGGGACAAAGTTAATCTTGACAAACTATATATCATTCTGAAGGTCTAAGCCTCAAGCATCGACGAAAGATCGCTGTTTTTCGATAGAAAGCTTATAAGGAATGTATTTGCTAAATTTGTGTAAGCAGTACACATCAAAACATTTATAAAAAACGCAGTACATACCAGATTCATCCTGATCATGAGACACAAATGTATCCACTGCTGTAAATCCCAGTTTAGTTAGAGAGGTAAGGGTCCACGGAACAACATTCCATCAAGAACTTTTAGTCCAAAGAAACAATAACGTTGTAATTTGGATCGTTATTCCTTTGATTAGGTTTCGTTTCTTCAGGAAGAGTTATTGTTTGTGTCCGTTATGGAATAAATTACACTCAAAAACAACGTCTTGGTGGTAAAAAACATCACTGTTTCGTAGCATACAGTCTCACAGACAGAATGAGACCATCCCAAAAAAAATAATTAAAGATACGCTGAAGATTGTTTATTTGAATTCTGGCGCTCCCTCGTGACGGCACGTGTCGCACGCTGTGACGCACCTGTCATCTGATGGGGGCGTAACTTAGCGATCGTTTTTTTTGCCAAATAAACCTTTTTTTTTTTTAAACATTTTTCAGATATGTTTGCATGTTTTGTGGGGAATGTGACTGTATCTGTATGATTACCATCTGTATGAATGATCGTCAGTTCATCGTCAGAGCAGTTATCTGTATGTCAGGAAATATGGAGGCTACTTGGCATTCAAAGTATCAACCTTTATCAACAACTCGTGGTGTGATGAAAGGAATCTACACTCTATTAAATCCTTCTGCTATATATCATATAAAAGTTGACTTTAAAAAATCAGAAGTCGTTCAACCCCTACCGCTCACACAGATGCAGTGCTGAAGAAGACACATCAATGCCTCTTCTTCCTGAGACGGCTGAGGAAGTTTGGAATGAGCCCCAGCATCCTCAGAACATTCTACACCTGCACTGTGGAGAGCATCCTGACCAGCTGCATCACCGCCTGGTTTGGAAACAGCATCGCTGGCAACCGCAAAGCTCTGCAAAGGGTTGTGCGAACTGCCCGCCACATTGTTGGAGGTGAGCTTCCCTCCCTCCAGGACATCTACACCAGGCGGTGTATAAGGAAAGCCTGGAGGATCATCAATGACTCCAGCCACACGTCCCACAGACTGTTCTCTCTGCTGCCCTCAGGAAGACGTCTCTGCAGCATCCGATCCCGCACTAGCCGACTGAGGGATAGCTTTTTCCCTCAGGCTATCAGGCTAATGAACAATCAGAACTACACCCTACAGCACACCAAAACTAAAGAGCTGATTGTGGACTTCAGAAAGAGACACCTGTGGCCCTACACTCCTCTTATGATCAGTGGGACCCCTGTGGAGAGGGTAAGCAGCTTCAAGTACCTCGGTGTAAACATCTCCGAGGACCTGACTTGGACTACACACATTCAAACACAGGTTAAGAAAGCCAGGCAAAGACTGTACCATCTGCGACTGCTGAGGAAATTCAGGGTCTCACCAACAATCCTGAAAACTTTCTATTCAGGGACCATAGAAAGTGTATTGACTCAGTGCATCTCAGTGTGGTATGGAAACAGCTCCAGTCAAGACTGCAAAGCCTTGCAGAGAGTTGTGCGCTTAGCTGAGCGCATCTCAGGGTCTGCTCTCCCCTCACTGCAGGACATCTACCTCAAACGCTGCAGAAGCAGAGCTGTCAAAATCATCAAGGACTCAAATCACCCTGGTAACTGTCTTTTCACTCTGCTGCCATCTGGTAAGCGCTTCCGCTGCCTGATGGCAAAAACTGAGAGACTTAGGAGGAGTTTCTTCCCCCAGGCCATCAGGCTCCTAAACTCAAGCTCAGCTTCTTAACATCATCATGACTCCACTTTATAATCACTAACAATCAGTAAGATATTCACACTCATTATTCTCTACCTCATACTGACAGTGTCATTTGCACACAACACTTTCTGTGTTTTGGTATCTTATTTATTTTTTTATTTTTTTTAGATTGCTGCTACATGTCAACCATGTACAACCTGTTTGCACATTCCTCTCTTGTACAGTCATGCTTATCTTAATATTTAAGTCTACAGTATACTGTCATGCACTTTCTTTTATATTTTATATTTTGTTCTTTATATCTTATTTTTTATTCATTTCATTTTATGTATACTTCCTTTGTGTTGTATCCTATAATATTTGCACTGTCCATGGAGCGGACCTGACTCACATTTCACTGCTGGTTATATACTCTCTGTATAATCATGTATGTGACAAATAAATTTTGAAACTTGAAACTTGAACTCCCACTTTACGATATGCCACGCACTGCACTTTAACTCCAACACAGTTCAAACTACACGTGTATTGCACAAATACAACAATCTATCTGCTACCACTGGATACCATCCAATGCACATCCATGACATTTGTGTATCCAGCTTATGTATAATCTACTGCAGGGGTTCCCAACCTTTTTTACTCCGGGGCCCCCCTCCTTCTCTGGTCAATTTTGCAAGGCCCCCCTGACATTTCCTCTTATACTGTACTTCTGCAGCAGAGAGAAAAGTGTTTATTTTAAAACTTTTTTTATTAACCAAAACATTTGTTTTGCCTTATTATTCTTCTACTGCATGTCATAAAAAAATTAAAAAAAACTCAAAATTCAAACAAACTTTAAATTAAAGCTATACTTCATAACTTAAAAGGAAACCCTCTGCTCAATTCTAACTTTTTAAAATAATAAAAATGCTATAAACCTATATAAAATAATATAAACCTGCCATACCAAACAGGACAACAGGGAGATGCCAAACCCTGTCCCATTGAACTGGACTGACTGAAAATATAGCCTACTGTTTGTATCCATTAAAAAAAATAAACATACAAAAGAAAAATACAGCAAATAAATTTTAAATCTTTTAAAACACATCGATCTGAAGACGGGATTAGTGAACAGTTCCTCCATCAGAGCGCATCTGATGCTCACTTGTCTATAACAAGCCTCACAAGATTCTCTTTTATGTGTGAGCATCCATTATAAAACACGCACAGGATATTAGGAAGGAATACGCTAGGAAGGAATACTTCGTTTCCTACCTATTTCTATTGTGCATTTTCGTTGAGGTTTATATTTTTGATTGCACTTGCTGGCAATTAGAATAATTTGCACCTCAGCTAAGAAGGAGCCTGTGTGATTGTGCGAAGTGTTTAGTTTCGTATACAGCAATTAGCAGTCCTTTAAGGTTATTGGCTGTGCTGAGCAGAAGCCGGCCTCAGCTGTTTTCACTCTAGTCTCCTAGACCGTATTTATTTGATGTCAGAGCGCTGACGTGGAAGCGTCTGCGGAAGCGTTCAGCCGTCGTGCTCAGCCTCCTCGTGTGAAGACCAACGAGTGTAAAGACAGACAACTTTTCCTGCGCGACTTTAACAGAGCAAGACACCGAGCACACACTTAAGTATCATTTCTATCTTCCCTCACACACTCTCCTTCCCTATCCTCTATCCCTCCACCTCAATCATGTGTTTCCAAACCATTCCGGTTCTCTCTCAACCACGCTCCAAAAACACATGCAGACGGCAACGTAATCCTGCTAATCTGCGCCCGATCACTACATCTTCAACTACACCTCTTTCTTTCTCTGTGGGTCTTTGGAATTGCCAGTCAGCTGTCAACAAAGCTGACTTCATTTCTGCTTTTTCCTTACAATCCACTCTCAGCATCTTGGGCTTGACTGAGACCTGGATTCGTCCAGAAGACTCCGCTACCCCGGCTGCTCTCTCTCACAATTTCTCTTTCTCTCACACCCCAAGGCAAGTTGGCCGGGGTGGGGGCACTGGTCTGCTCATTTCAAACAATTGGAAATACTCAACCCACTCTCCCCTAGGCAATCACAACTCATTTGAATCTCATGCGATTACTGTAATGGCTCCTATAAAACTCCAGATAGTAATAATCTACCGTCCCCCTGGCCAAATTCTAGCCACCTTCCTAGAGGAGCTGGACGGCCTGCTGTCCTCCTTCATGGAGGATGGCACTCCACTCTTAGGCTTTGGTGATTTCAACATTCACCTAGACAGGCCTTATGCTACAGACTTCCATTCACTCCTAGCTTCATTTGACCTCAGACGCCTTACCACTACTAGCACGCACAAATCAGGCAACCAACTTGATTTAATTTACACACGCAACTGTACTACAGATAACATTCTGGTACAACCACTACATATATCTGGCCATTTCTTCATTACATTTACCTTACATTTTACTACCCAGGTGCCACCAGCTCCCTTACCGGTTACTTTCAGACGTAACCTACGCTCCCTTTCCCCCACCCTTCTTTCCTCTGTAGTATCCTCCTCTCTTCCCTCACCTACCCATTTCACATCTCTGGATGTGAATGCAGCTACTGACACTTTATGCTCTATCTTAACCTCTTGTCTAGACGACATTTGTCCTCTCTCCTCCAGGCCAGCACGGGCTGCCCCTTCTAACCCCTGGTTATCCGATGTTCTTCGTGAGCATCGGACCAAACTCAGAGCGGCAGAGAGAAAATGGCGCAAATCAAACGATCCGTCGGACCTGACTAGGTATCAGTCTTTGCTTTCGTCTTTCTCTACTGAAGTCCACACTGCCAAATCCTCACACTTCCACACTCTGTCCCCCTCCACCGCCGCCCACCACTTCTATAACAGCTGACGACTTTGCCACTTTTTTCACAGACAAAACTAGAACAATCGGTAACCAGTTCTCAACTCCACACACACAGGACCTCCAACCAACCACATCCACTGCTCAAACTCCCATCTTCTCCTTCTGTCCCCTCACCGAGGCGGAATTATCCAAACTTCTCCTCTCCAGCCATCCTACAACATGTCCTCTTGACCCAATCCCCTCTCACCTTCTCCAAGCAATCTCTTCCACACTCTTACCGGCACTCACACACATTATCAACACATCTCTCCGCACTGGCATCTTCCCCACAGTGTTCAAGCAGGCCCGGGTAACCCCACTGCTCAAAAAACCTACATTAATCACTTCTCTTTTAGAAAACTATAGACCTGTCTCTCCTTCCATTCGTAGCGAAAACACTCGAACAAGTTGTCTTCAACCAGCTCTCACTGTTTCTTTCACAGTACAACAAACTGGATGCTAAACAGTCAGGTTTCAGGAGTGGCCATTCAACAGAGACTGCGCTACTCTCAGTCACTGAAGCCCTGCGAGTCGCAAAGGCCGATTCCAAATCATCAGTCCTCATTCTGCTGGATCTTTCTGCTGCTTTTGACACTGTCAATCATCAGATCCTCCTGTCCACCCTCTCATCGCTGGGCATCACTGGGATTCCACTTCGCTGGTTTGAATCCTATCTCACCGGTAAGTCCTTCAGGGTGGCCTGGGGTGGGGAGGTATCCAAAGCACATCAACTGGTCACTGGGGTTCCTCAGGGATCGGTTCTTGGACCCCTCCTCTTCTCCACATACACTACATCACTGGGACCCATCATACAGGCACATGGATTCTCCTACCATTGCTACGCCGATGACACACAGCTCTATCTCTCTTTTCAACCAGATGATCCAACGGTAGCTGCACGGATCTCAGGCTGCCTGGCGGACATCTCGGCATGGATGAAAGAACATCACCTACAGCTCAACCTGGCAAAGACTGAGCTTCTTGTCATCCCTGCCACTCCGACTCTACAGCATGACTTCTCGATTCAATTAGGCACATCAATAATTACCCCATCAACTTCGGTCAGAAATCTTGGTGTAATCTTTGATGACCAAAATGAGCCCAAAAGAACCCATGTTACACCTCTCTTCATCTCATTGCACTGGCTACCAGTGGCAGCTCGCATCAAGTTCAAGACACTGATGCTTGCATACAGAACGACCACAGGCTCAGCACCCTCCTACTTCCACTCACTATTACGAATCTACATCCCCTCCAGAAGTCTGAGATCTGCTAGTGAGCGACGCCTTGTGGTACCATCACAGAGAGGCTCAAAATCACTCTCCAGAACATTCTCATTCACATTCCTGGATGGTGGAATAATCTTCCCACCCCTATCCGGAATGCTGGATCCCTGACAATCTTCAAGCAACAACTGAAAACTCATCTCTTTCGGCACTACTTGACTTCATCCTAAACTTGTTCTTTAAAAAAAAACAAAAACAAAAAAAAACCTTTCCCTTTATCTTTCTCTCCTTCCCTTGCTAGCTTGTACTTATTTGAACAATGACTGAGACTTGGTGTTACGAGCACTTCCTCTGTCTGATTGCCTCTTCAAGATGAATCGCTTTATCTACTCCCCAATTGTAAGTTGCTTTGGATAAAAGCGTCTGCCAAATGACTAAATGTAAATATTAATTTAGACAACTATGCAAATATTGAAATTTCACACAAAGGGATCAGAGCCCCGAGAGCGCGCAGTTTGTGAATCATATAATGCATGCCTAATGTACGTCTCTGATACACAGGAGTGTCATAGGCTACATTAGGCATGCGCAAGTTCGTTATTATTACTCTAATCGTCTTTACCTTTACATTAGCGCGACGGTTTGCTTCATACAGCCCAGATATGTAGTTTGCGTGCAGCGGTTGGAAGTTTTGAAGCCGCCGTTCAGTCTGTATTTAACAGTGCGATGAGGCTTGTTGTGCCGAGTCTGAAGCAATCAATCACAGAGCACGAGAGAGGCTGTGCTTAGATCATTTTAATTTAACACATTCATTTAATAATGAAATTAAACAATTATAGGATAATATTTAAATTAATTTTAAGCCATCTCGCGACCCCCTTGGAGGGTCACTGAGGCCCCCTAGTGGGCCACGACCCCCCGGTTGGGAACCCCTGATCTACTGCACCTTTGCATATTATTGTGTGTGTATATATGTGTACATAATGTAGAATGTGTACATATGGTGAATAATTATGTTGGCTTGGCACAAGCCAACATACTGTTCTACAATTTAAACTCTTTATTATTATTATATTTTCTTCTGAGAGGTTTGAGGCCTCTCTACTCCGAGGGCTTTAGAGCTACAAGCACCAAACTCGGCAGAGACCTGGGGCCTGACTTGCAATTTGAGGATTTATCTTTTCAGACTGATCAGACTTACAGTTTTTTTATAATGAATTATTAAATATGACAGATTTCCCATTGACTTACATTGAAACACAGAAAATATTACAAAACACTACTCCTCCAAGGGCTTTAAAGCCACGACCCCCAAATTCAGCAGAGAGCTGGGCCCTGATATCTTTTTAGACTGATCAGACTTATATTTTTTTTGTTATTAATTGTTAAAAATGAAAATTTTCCCATAGACTTACATTAGCTGAGAAAAATTGCGCCCCTAGAGCAGGGGTTTTCAACCTTTTAGGACATGCGCCCCCCCAAGTTTGTCTAATTTCACTCGCGCCCCCCCTCCCCCTTTTTTTCTTTTGCTCTTTTTGATTAACATTATTTACACAAAAAATGCACGGATCCGTTATACTGATGTACAGTTGATATTTACTTTACTGTTTACGTTCACTTGAAACAACCGACTGTGCTTACGAGGATACTCCTCAGGACAGCCACTGGTATTCACCTGCTGTCTGGAGCTGTTCACATGTCGCGCCTAAAAACGCGTGGAAAACGCTAGACGCGTCGTTTTCTCCTTTTCAAAGCGCTCTGTAGCTTGCGCTCCCCTGGCGTCTGCCATTGCTAAGCAACCATGAACTGCGCTCTCCTTGAAGACCCGGAAGTTTCAGCAAAGAATAAAATGGATTTCCAGCACTAAAAATCGATTGCAGTAGCTCTGCTACTATATTTATTTAAAAATGACTATCCACGTACAGCTATGATCAGCTGTTCCTTCATCTTGGCTGAGCTTTCAATGTTGTTACGTGAAAGGATGAAGCTGATTGGTTGGTTCTTGTCACATGACCTGCTGTGCGCTTGCGGCATTCTGAAAAGTTGAGATGTTTTTATCTCGATGCGGCGCGGACGCGCCTGGAAAAAACGAGCGCGTCGCTTCCATTATGAGCGCGCATACCGCGCGTCTACATTTGAAATAACGAACTTGAGCGCGCAAAAGACGCGATATGTGAAGGCTATCTGTTTGTGCGCGCTGAAACGCTCTGTCACAGCGCGTGAGTACGTTACCGCGTTGAGATGTCTTGGGCTTAAAATTACTTTGTTTAAATTGACAAGACTTAAAACACGTGAGAATTTAAAACTTTCTTGAGGAAGCAGCACTGGCCTGATCGTTAAGATAGTTTTGGGGGGCTGAAACCCACCTAAAAAGGGTTTAGAACCACCCCTGCCTGGTATAGCGTGCGTAATTATACTGAAACATAAATATATAACAGTTTACCTGATTCAATGTGATGGCTGAGCCTGTTTCTGAGATAACAACATGCCAATCCGTGGTTGGATTTCCGACACGACTAACCGTAAATCATTTTACACCATTCTCACTGTCGCCTAACAGCAGGAGTCAGATTGCCCCGTAGCGGATGGCTAAAGATTTGAAAGCTCGTATTCATAAATCTTCAAGGCAATGTCTCTGAATTAATTGATGCTCGCGCCCCCCTTGACAGGTGCTGGCGCCCCCCTGGGGGGGCGCGCCCCACAGGTTGAAAACCCCTGCCCTAGAGGAGCAATTCCCCTGGGGCGGAGCTGAATGACTGATCAGTTTCACTTTTAGATCGGTTAGAAATACAAATAAATACATCACTTTCATTCACACTGACAAGCTAAACCAACTTATCTGATCAGGGCCCATTAATAATGATTCTCTGGCCAGAGAACAGTGTGAAACACGACAGAACTCTCACCGCATCGATCAAGCACTGCAGCCCGAATCTGCTCACAACAACACAATTTATTAGTGTTTTAGAGCCTTTTAAAATAAAATATTCCAGCGATTGCATGCAGTAGAATAATTAGAAGACAACAAGAGCTAAATGCAGGTGTTTGTGATCTGTTTTAGTGTGAGACTGAAGTCAGTGTGTGTCGCTCGCTCCCGGAGCTTAGACATCACGAGCTCACTGCAGTTTCCGCTTAAACTTGTTTATTTGCATTTCTTTCTGCCTTTTAAGTTAAAGCACACCAGCGACTGATCATAAAACATGTAGAAGAACATAGAGCAAAGCTAAATTGAGTGCATGTGAGCTGTTTTTTTAATGTTTTACTGACAGCTGTAATCGTGGCAGCTGCCGTCCGCGTTTGAAAGGAGAAATACACAGAACAAACTACATCATTTCCATGTGTTTACAGCCTTATAAATCAAAACACTCCAGCATCGAACACAGTACATATAGAAGATCCTAATAACATGAGTGCTTATGAGATTTATTTTCTCTAACTGCAGAGCAACGCGCAGCTCTGACGCTAGCTCCAGACCGCATTCATCCTCACTTCTCTTGGACAAACACAGACAAGATTAATTCAAAATACATGACATCTAAACATTTCGTTTATAAAGCTAAAAAACAGCTAAAAAAACAAAAAAAAACCCACAGAGGTTGCAGTCCTTAAGAAACATGCATAGATCTTGAAAAACTAAACAGCATTATTTTCAGAAAATTCTCCCGATTAAAAAGAGACCAAATTTACCATATTCCGTCCATCAGATCGAAAGATTTCGTTCATAGAGCTGTAATTATTAAAAATGAAACATTTCCCATAGACCCTGAGAAAAATTGCGCCCCTAGAGGCGCCCCTTGTATCTTACAACCTTCTACATTAAACACTCCAGCGAATCAACACAATATACTTAGAAGAACATATTGAAGAGGTAAAATACGTGCTTATGAGTGCTTGTCAGATATTCTGTCTGTGTTTGCAGAGTAATGCAGATAGCTCCCGGACCGCGTTGATTCTGGCTTCTCAGCGCTAGAATGGACAAACCAGATTAATTCAAAATACTAAACATTTCGTTTATAAAGCTAAAACAGAGCAAAAAAATAAATAAATACAGGTTGCAGTCCTGTTACGTTTTAGCTCATAACTTCAAGAAACCTTTATCGATCTTGAAAATCTAAACAGCATTATTTTCAGAAAATTCGCCCGATTAAAAAGAGACCAAATATGCCATATTCCGTCGATCAGATCGAAAGATTTCGTTCATAGAGCTGTAACACATTATACCAGACAGGTGCACTCAGGTGCACTCAGGTGCTAAAAGGAAAAACACCTCTTTGTTTAAAATTTGTTTATCACACAATTTAACTGGAATCTATTTTATTTTATATTATATATTTATATTATATTATATTATATTATAAGTAAACTAATCATTAAACATTTGTAATCATTCAAGAAAAATTGGTCATTTCATCTTAATGTAGTTCAGAAATGAAGGCCATAATGCTAATGTTGTCCACACGAGGGAGCCACAGGATTACTAATACTTCAAGATCTCCTCAAAGACTTTGAAAATGTTTCATTTGTTTCATTTAACTGATTACATTAAAAACTGCATATAAATTCATTACATTTTCATAAACTTTAATAAAGCCCAATATAGTGAGTATGCAAAAACTGTAATCTCCTACATACCATTACTTTTTTTATCTTATTTTAATGGTATTGACAGTATATTTCTGAAGTTATCACACATAACTTAATGTACGTCCAACTGAAGAAGGGACACTATATTAGTTATCTATTTTTATATTGTGCATATAATAGTACTCTTATAAGGACTCATAATTTACTTGAAAAGAGACATGTCCATTGTGTAATTTACATCATCTACACACACCATTGTGCTTGGACCCAGATGATGGCCTTGAGTTAAACCATATTGTTTCAGTTAGCTTCTGTGTCGTTTCCCACAACGATTCGGTGACAGGACTTTGAAATAACAAACAGTAAAACAATAAAAGGATTATTTCACATCCAGCTAGCCAACCCTGTCCAAGCTGTTGTCATAGCTTAGTAGGCTTTTTTATTAGGATAGAACATAGCAAGGGTCCATAGAAAAATACTGTTGTACGTTTTTTTGCAGCGGGGCAGCTCGAGAACACTAGACACACAAGTACTCTGGCTCTTTTGCAGAGGCCGGCCAAGCCAACATTTAAAGTTTGATATCGAACTTTATCTTCTAGTTTGTATTGATAACTGTAAGTTTATCTAATAGTACACTGTGTGTACTGAGTATATGTATGTGTATATTGCACATTGTCATCTGTATAAGTCTGTAAGTATGTAATGGTACTGTCTATATGTTAATTGTTTCTGCACTGTCTGGAGCACGCTCTCAAGAATTTCACTCACCAAGGCACATGTGCTGTGATGATGTGACAATAAAAGTGATTTGATTTGATGGGATGTAATCTAGCAGATGGCAACCAATAGAACAACAGTAATTCCTATTGCAATAATGCTTAAAACAAAAAATGAACGTTGTAATGGTTTTTATGGAAACTATAAGAATTTCTGTGATGGTTTCAGTTTTTTGTTTTTTTTAGCAGGGTAACGATACTAATACTGTGCTGCACATTATTGACAATATTGAGCTGAAGCTTGACTTTGCAAATTTAAAAATCGCAAATCAAATCACAATATCTGTCAAAATAATCACGTGGCAGTTACGAGCTTCTCTGAGTGTCAGGGTCCTGTTGTGTGTCATCTGTTCCTGCCTCTTGTGTCCTGTCATCTGTTCCTGCCTCCTGCCTCGTCTGCGTGTTCCTGCATCCTCCTCGTGTGTGCACCGTGACAGGAGACCAGACCTAACCGTAAGCGGCACCCCTTCACCTCGTTTTGTTTTGTTTGTTTGTTTTTTCTAGTTTTTATTTGTTCCAGTGTTTTGTCTCTCGCGGCAAGCGAGTCCGCTGGCCGCGAGCCCTCATGCCCGCCGATCGCGGGAGATATCCGCCACCAGCTATGGCTATCCCAAGCCTGCCGGCTGGTTCTCTAGTTCCCGGGTTGCCGCTCCCCCAGGCCCGACGTTCGCAGGAGATCACCCCACCGGCCCACCTCTGACTCGATGCCCGCCGGCCTGCCTCTGATTCAAGCCCGCCGGATCGCCGCTGACTCAAGCCCGCTGGATCGCCGCTGACTCAAGCCCGTCGGATCGCCGCTGACTCATGCCCACCGGCCGCCACTAACCCTAGCCCCGTGGATCCAGTCCACACGTCACGGCCAGGAGAGCCGTGTTTGTGTCTTGTTGTGCCCACAGGAACATTTTAATCAAATCTTGTCGGTCTTGTCCTTGGAGACTTGTCTGGGCTCCTTGTTTTGTGGCCGCGGAGGCCATTCCAGCCGCCTGCCTCCCTGTCGTTGATATGGAAGTGGTTGCTGAGGGACCCTGTAAGGGCCCCTGACTCCTCATCATGCCCAGACGAAGCCTCAGCTTCCAAGCCAGCCCAGGAGTGCTTCTGGTTCCTATGGGTTGTCCTGTCCTGTTTGTCTGGCCCTGGAGGGTTTTTCTGTCATGTCATGTACTGTCCTGTTCGTTCCTGTGTGTCTAGCCCCGGAGGGCTCCTGATACCCCCTAACTTCCCCAGGGAATTTTTTTGGGGGGGGGTTAAAAGGGTTCCGGCTGTAGGGGCCGGGCCGAGGGGACTGAGGCCAAGGCCCTGAAGATGATCTGCCATGGCCTCCTGAGCCCCTAGCTCTGCCATGGCCTCCAGAGCTCCCAGCTCCGCCATGATCCCAGAGCTCCTAGCTTCGCCATGGCCTCCTGAGCTCCCTGCAACGCCATGGCCTACTGAGCTCCCAGCTCCACCATGGCCTCCTTTGTCTGTTCCACTCAGGAGGTCCCCGTCCTGTGTTCCTGTCCATGTCTGTCCTGAGGGGCCTCCAGAGCGCCCACCCCCCCTCCCCGGTGGAGCTGTTACGGTGTGGGACACGCCTTCCGGGAGGGGGAGTTATGTCAGGGTTCTGTTGTGTGTCATCTGTTCCTGCCTCTTGTTTCCATATTTGGTTTGTTTCCTGTCCTTGTTAAGTGTGATCATTAGTTAATTCGTGTCCAGCTGTGTTTGTCTTGTTATCTATGATTAACCTGTGTATTTATAGTCCTGTCTGTTCAGTTTGATGTTGTCTGGTCTGCTCGTTACTCCCGGTGTTTCCTGTCTGTCAGCCTTGTCCTCATTAAAGACTATTATTTGAGTTTACGTCCTCGTCTGCGTGTTCCTGCATCCTCCTCGTGTGTGCACCGTGACACTGAGCTTCTCAGAAACTAGGTTTGGGCGCTTTTTTGAAGGGGAAAAAAGTCGCTAAAGGGGTCTGCAATGTTGCTAAGTTGGCAACACTGTGCATCTCCATTTCTCCAACTACGGGTTGGGCCATGGGTCAAACAGAAAGCGTTAAAAAAATTTGTGCCGTTAAAATGAATTTGAGTTAATGTGTTAATGCATTAACTTTGACAGCACTAATATATATATATATATATATATATATATATATATATATATATATATACAGCAAAAAATAACTATATGGTCTTATACCGTGGTCTGTCTTAATACTCGATTCTGAATGGCTTGCAGGTATGCACAAAAACAAGAAAAGAAATAAAAAACCTTTAATGCACAGGTAGATCTAAGTCAGTTCAATCACCATTCTATGTTAATGTGCTGCTTTAATTGACGCACACAAACATACATACACACAGCGAGAGAGAGGTCAGAGATCGAAGATTGTACTGCGCAAACACAGAAACTTGTTGTCAGCACTGCCCTATGGCTTTTATTAATAAAATAGCCTAGATACTGGATCACTACATTATATTCCTTAGCAACGAGGTGGTCAAATTCCTGTTTTTGAAGTAACTAAACAGCTTCATTGTTTGTAGAGAGACGCGCAGACTCAAGTAATGCACACACAACTGTCATCTCTCTCTCTCTCTCTCTCGATCAATCGATTGATAATTAAATAAAATAAATGCTATAATTCATTCAAATAAATGTGATTTTACCACACTCTGTGTCTTTCATCTCTGTGTCTGATTTGAAGTGGGCAGAATGCTGGTGCTAATGAGCTGTAACTGGAGAAATAACCGTCATTTTTACCATTCCAGTCAAATATTGCAAACATCATTAACAGCTTTAAATTGTCAGTGCTGGCAAACGACCATGGTATTAGAGGGATAATGCACGGTTAGCTATGCATTAAATGATTTTAATGCACTTCACATCGGGTGGTTCTTGGCCTCCACGTCATGCATTAAAATTGTTTAATGCACCTCTAGCCATGCATTATCCCTTACATATACACTTATCATGATACACAAATTCATACTGTAATATTTATGGTCATTGCACCCATGCCTAATTATTACAATTATTTTATTTTTAAGTCAAATAGAAGAGACAGATGGTATCTTTAAATATTAAAGGGGTAGTTCACCCAAAAATGAAAATTACCCCATGATTTACCTTCAAGCCATCCAATGTGCGAGGGGTGAGAACCAGAAAGGCGTAAGTGACATTTCACCAACTTTACAGGAGAGCCAAAACAAAATTTTTACCATAGTTGTGTATTGATATCAATTGTTTATAATAAAAATTTGTACACTCATGGATGATAGTAGTTTTGCCAGTAGAAAGAGCATATTAAGAGTTTTCATTTGATATATATATATCTCCATGTCACCAAAAATTTCACTTACGCCCTTCTGGTTCTCACCCCTCGATATGAATTTCTTCTTTCAGACGAATACAATCATAGTTATATAAAAAAATTGTCCTGGCTCTTCCAAGCTTTATAATGCAGGGAATGGTCATTGAGATTCAATAGTCTAATAGAAGTCCAATAAGCTTTGTCCATCCATCATAAAAAAGTATTCCACATGACCCCATGGGGTTAATAAAGGCCTCCTGAAGCAAATTGATATGGAAAATATCCATATTTAAAACTTTATAAACCGCAATCTGCCATTCCAGCAGATGACATAGGACATAGGCGAACACGGTGACAAATGCACAAGTGCAGAGGAGAGAGCAAAACAAAACACCTGTTACAAGTAGAAGTACAAAATGAGGATTTGTAAAGAAAAATGTTGAAGGATTTCAATATAAGCCAAGAGGAGACTGGTTTTCCTAAACAAAGGAAACTTTGTGTCCTTTGCTCCTGTAAACAAAACTTGAGCTGTGTCCGAAACGTAACTCATATATAACATATTAAATGCATGCACAGTTTTATGGCAGCTTTAATTGCCTTTTTGGTAACTTCATGACTTAACTGATTACGACATTGTATGCTCGTAGATTCTTTCGCGATTTGATATAAAATAATACAGGCTATGCGTGTCGGCACGCGCTGTGAGCACGGTACAGTTTCCGCGCTCATTTGACTTGCGCCTGACGCTGAAGTGAAGTTGAAGCGCGTGTCTGAAACATCTCCAGTTTGATGTGCTCGTAAAGACGTTCTGCGACTGAATAAATGCACTTCTTGTCAAGAAAAGAGAGACAGAATTAGCAGTTATGAGTGGGATGGCCAACCCTAGGCCCTGCCCCTGCATTAATGGCATTAAATAATTTGAATGCGTTAATCTGAAAAAAATGAATCGCCTGCGTTAACACGCTAATTTTGACAGCACTAATATATATTCGTTATTCAACTGTATATAAAATTAATGGTCACCTGAGGGCGCTCTACGACCATTGTCATCTTATCTGAGCACAAAACGCTGCTTGGGACAGTTTCAAGACACCAAAAATAAAAAATACATAAGATTTATGTGCTATATGTGTATCTGTAATGTTTATTTTTGCTGCCAGTATTTTAATAGTATTTAACATATTAAGCATTACAAAATAAGTTAGGCCTAATAAAATACCATAAATGAAACCACAAAGCTGGTGCAGAGGTATGTGTAATTACAATATCATTGTGAGTGTTATTTTTATTAATATTATTTTCTAAAATAAGGTACATGTAATATAAAAGTATATATGATGATGTTTCTGTGACAGCTCCAGTTCTCTGATGTGCAGTGTATATGTCACTGCTTTTGTTGTGATTGATCGTAGTGAGTGATTTCGAATGCAGCTTTGGTTCTTGCAAGACTAGCATTTTCTTACCGGAGAAAACGCCTACGTCATCCACTGGAATGCAACTCTCTTGTATACATGCATATGACAGTTAGCTATAGATTACAGTTTATAAAAGTTTATAAAGTTTTCAATTTGGATATTTTTCTTGAAATATTTTTCTAAAAATGCATCGCTTCGCTTCAGGAAGTCTTTATTAACCCTCCGTCCGGGGTCTGAGGGGGTTTTGGGGCCCTGAAGAATTTTTGACATGCCCTGACATTAGTGTTTTTTTTCAGTATCTTAAAAACAAATTAATGGCTAAAGTCTGATTACACTATAATCAGCATGAACTGGGCTAAAATAATATGTAAGCAGCATGAATGTACATGTCTGTGTTTTTGAGAAAACAATGTTTATGAATGGTTAGTGAAAAACTAACATTTTTAAGTCACTGAAATAAGACTATAAAACACATACAGAAAATTTGTTCACAAGACTTTTGGGAACTGGGTGTGGTAGACTAGAGTTCTTGCTACAAAATTCTGTGAAAATCATCCTGCTCACTCATTCACAGAAAACAATATATTGATTTAACTTTTGTGAGACATGATTTGTGTTGGAAAGGCCGTATGCGAGGGAGTGACAATGGACCATGAATATTTAGTGATTCACACCTGAGAGACAAAGGGCCATCCCCTAATGGGCCATCAGTCAGTAATGTGTCTGTGAGGCAGGTAACAAAGAATGTGAGGAGAGTAAAATAATGGGGGTTTTGATTATTTGTATTTTATTTACAACACAGTATAATCAAAATATACAAAGTGAAGGTCAAGGACACGTGATTGAACATACTGATCTAAACACTGAGACTTGAACAGTAACACACCTTTGTGCCAAACATTCTTATACTCTACCATTCATAGTTAGAGTGGGAATTCATACAGTGTAAACACTCATACCACTTTTATATCTTGTGGTTTTATATTTTATAGAATATTAAAAAACATCCTGGCATGTGAGACATTTAGCTGCAATGAAATGACACATATTTCAAAATGTTTCACTTGATTTCATACATGTAATCAGGAATTATAGTTTGGGAAAAATCTATCTAATAAAATGTGTACAAGTTACGTCAGAAAACCAATAACACAACAACAACACAAGTAATCTTACTCATCAGAATAATCTCCTCCACTGGATCAAGCCGCGTGTCGAATTGTGTTCTTCTGAGGTAAATTCTGGGTTATTGCTCTCAGCGCATCTTTCAAAAACAAAAAGTAGCCGAGATGAACTTGAGTCCTCACGCTTTGTTTATGCGGGCGATGTGGGTGTTTACATGACTGCGCATCTCACGTAGATGTTCATAATTTGAAAAGTGGAGCCGCTCGTGGGCGCGATCACATTACCTATAATGAACTCAGACAGGAAAAACTGTACCTCGTGTTGGTTTCATACGGATTACTTTATCAGAGAATATTTGTTTTCGATGTGACTTACTTCATTTAAAAGTAGACATTTCAAGCTTTCTCATTTCTATAGCTATTTCTAAGCTATATTTCTCATGTCTGTGAGGTAAGTATTCACTGAGGTTCAGGTTGTTTTATTTACATGTCTGTGAAGAAAGATGGCAGAGACTGAGACCCGAGAGAGTGCACCCTGTTGGTTTTCTTTTTTTTTATCAAAAGCACATTGTTTTGTTGTTATTATGATTATACACATATAAAAGTAGACCCTTTGCAGTTTCAAACGAAACCTTATTCTTATCCGTACGATCAAAAATGACGATCAAAAAAAGTATTTTTAGTCATTTTCATGGTCATCAAGAAAAAATGAGACAGACCTGTCTCATTGGTGCGGTCTTCGACTCCAGAGGGTTAACCCCTCGGAGCCGTGTGCAGGACTTTTTATGATGGATGCAGTTTATTGGACTTCTATTTGACTATTGAATTTCAACAGCCATTCCCTTCCATTATAAAGCTTGGAAGAGCCAGGACATTTTTTTAAATAACTCTGACTATATTTGTCTGAAAGTAGAAAGTCATATACACCTAGGATGGCTTGAGGGTGAGTAAATCATGGGGTAATTTTCATTTTTGGGTGAACTATCCCTTTATAGTGGCATCTCAAGAAAGGCTCAAAGCTGCAGCTGGACATCTTTTAAAAAGAAATGTCAGCAGATATAGAAATATAAAGGCATGTCTCACTTTGTGTGTTTTCATACAGGTTTTTAAGGACCATCTCAGTGATCTTATTCCTGAACAAACAGGACATGCTGGCAGAAAAGATACTGGCAGGAAAATCCAAACTTGAAGATTATTTCCCAGAGTATGCTCGCTACAGTCTTCCTCCTGAAGGTAATGTCCTATATATGATCATAATATACTAATAAACAAGAGATTCTTAGTGCATTCCAGTAAATTATTTATGGAATATGATAGAAGTACAGCATGAAGGGGAAAAAAAGAGAAAAAATAAGTGATTTTTCCCCAAAACCAGCTTAGTGCAAAACCCTCCCCACGGCCAGTTCTAAAGATTTCATTGTTTATGTCAATCACAGAGCTGGTTGTCTACACAATGCTGAAACAAACCCCTAACTAGTGATGCACGGATATATCCACGGGTCGGGTGGGTTGGGTAAAAAAAAAATATATATAGCGATGCACCTAAATGAAAATTCTTGGCTGAAGCCGAACAAAATGAAACACTGGGCCAAATACCGATCACCTTTTTTTGTGTTTTTTACCCCCGTGTATTTTGCCCAGTTTTTCACTATTGCATAAATTAAATAGCTAAAATGTGCTTTTTTTTTACTGTTTTGTCTTGCTCTTCAAAGAAAAAAATCAATTACAAATAACATAATTTTAAGAATACTTATTTAACACTGAACATTTTTTTACATTCTAGCAGACATTATACCAACAAAGCACAATTTAACTTAAAATGAATAAGTTAGAAAAAAAAAAAATTAAAAGAAAGAAAATTGGCCATTTTTGAGACCCGCTTCTTGAATCAGGCATGGCTAAAGACAAAAAAAATAAGGAAAACTGGACACTTTGAACTGCAAATCAGCATATTAGATTGATTTCTGAAAGGTCCTGTGACACTGAGGACTGGAGTAATGATGCTGAAAATTCAGCTTTGCCATCACAGCAATCAATTACAAAACAATATTACTGTTTTTGTATTGTTTTTTTAATGTACAAATAAATGCAGCCTTGCTGAGCAGAAAATTCTTCTTTTAAAACATTAGAAAATATTCTGTGAATGTTATAATAAATGTATTAATAGAGCTGTTGTAATTATTATTATCATTATTATCATCTTAGTTTTTTATTTTATTTTACAGAACAAACAGTAAAATTACAATACTTACATTTATGAATGTTGATGGAGTTCTTGCTTTTTCTCAGCTTTTATTTTGGTGGAAACCCACAGGAAGACCTCACTGCTTCTTTTTGATAACAACAGCAGATTTATAAATGATTCTCATTACGAATTTGGGAAGATGTTTGTCGCACGTATCACATTTTCACATCCATGCCTTGTAAAAATTCATAAAAATGTTACTGAGCAACTGACGAGTAACAATTTCAGCACAGATTTTCTTTGAACCCTGGCTAACAAGCAGATAGAAGAAATTGGGAAAACAAGCAATTGGTGTGTGTATTACAAAACATTCTGCAGTTTGTTTACTAATTGTTTAAGGACATTTTGCAATTTTAGCAACAACCACCCCTTCCTCCTCTCATCAAAGACATGCTATGCAGTACAATCTCTCGTTGTCGGTGCTTTTAATGATTTTTGCATCTTTCTCAGGCAGTTTTAAATGCTTCCACACTGCTGACATGTTTGCTCCATTATAAAGAGTACGCACCTCTCACTCTATACTGGTTGCTATTTGATTGCATCACCAAAAATGTCATTGTTCGATACAATTTATTTGGTCTTTTCGCTTATTTGCATTTTCGGCCGAATAATTTCAGTCGTTATACATTTGGTGCGTCCCTAATTTTTTTTTTTTATTAATTTCAAGTGGGTCGTAGGTGGATGAGATAAATCATTAAAGATGTAAATATTAGCCTAACTACATTCTTTAAAATATGAACGTGTTTTAAATACATTTTTTAATCATGCAGACAGATGCAAATTTCATTTGTGTGTGTGTATTTGCCTGTTCGGAAAACCACAGTGACAGAAAGTGACATTCCAGTTAAAGTTTGAAGGGAATAAAGCCTTTGTTTATGCTATTAAGAAAGATGTAGGGCTAATCAGAGAAAAATACAGGTGCAGGTGCATGGCAGGTGGATAATTTATTTGAAGCCACGGATTCGGGTGATGTTTGAGCTGATCTGTGCATCTCTACCCCTAACCCTAAACTAAACACTAAGCTTAGCCTTAGTATAGCTAGTAGCACATGTTAGTAGTAATAGATGCTATTACTGTTCATGGTCGGATTTATCCATGATATTTCTATGAAGCCTGATCTTTTGTTAACAGATAACTGAGTCATTGAGTTGAACAATGAAATCAGCTGCAGTTTGTGCTCAACTTGTTTGGGAAAATAATCAGGCTTAACACCTGAGTACACATGGAATACACATGGAAAATCACAACAGAGTGTCTAAAAATGAGGTACTACAGCAGTAGCAAAATCCACCTCATAAAACATTGTGGCCGGAGTTACATCAGTAATTGTGTTAGGAGGCGACAGGGACGAGAGGCGTGCAGATCCATATGCAAGACTTTTATTTAGAGACGTGGTCAAAAAACACAGGCAGGGTCGAAAAACCAGCAAACAGGTATAACACAGGCAAGACAATGATTATTCCTAGGGCAAGTGTGGGTCTTCGATCAGTAAACGATATCCAGAGGGCATAACACAGTGATATGCGCAAACAATACTCGGCAGTGAGAAAGAGGAAGTCCATGGCTTATGTAGAGAGTGTGATTGGCTGCAGCCGTGTGCGTAATCAGAGTGAAATGGATTGTTGGAACTGAAGTCCAGTGTAAGTGTAACAGTCTGTGTAGTGTGAGAGTCAATATGATGGAAGGGCGACCTCTGGTGACAATTAGAGAGAAAGACATGGACCAGATTTGTGACAAAATGCATAAAATTAAATGCATTAAAAATAATTAAATACAATAAATAGGTTTGATAAAAACAGTCAGTTTTTTCAGTTAGTAAGTTCAAAGTAAGTTCTTGATTCATTGTTGATTTGTGATTTGTTGAATTGTTGATTCAGTGAAGTCATCCAGCTCAGATCAGTTCTCTTTAAATAGTATCTGTGCAATCAAGTCGGCAGTATTGCCAGAAATTAAGTATCCCCAACTAAGCAAGCCAAAGGCGACAATGGCAAGGAACTAAAACTCCATCGGTGACAGAAATGGAGAAAAAACAGAAGAATTAAACAGAATAAAATATTAGGGTAACACTTTAGAATAGCCCAGCAGGCACCAGACGTCTATGTAACGTGAGGTTGACGTTGGACATGACGTCAGACAGACGTTGGATTTTGGTTGAAAATGAAAATCGTGTTGACGTCAATATTTGACGTCAATTTGACGTTGGCTTAACGTTGGATTTTGGTTACACAACCTAAAAACAACCAAATCTCAACGTCAGCTGACGTCGGTATTGGACATCAATTTAACATTGACATTAGATGTTGGATTTACATTGGATTTTGGTCACCCGACGTCGCAACCAAAATTTAACCAAATACCAACGTCTTATGACGTTGTGTGCCTGTTTTGTGCCTGCTGGGAACATTTATTCACTATTAACTACGACTTTTCCCTCAATAAATTCCTAATTTGCTGCTTATTAGTAGTAAGTAAGGTTAGATATTAGCTAGGATTAGGGATGTAGAATAAGATCTTGTAGAATAAGGCATTAATGTGCTTAATTAATACTAATAAATGGCTAATATTATAGTAATATGCATGCTAATAAGCAACTAGTTAAGAGACCCTAAAATAAAGTGTTATCAATATTAGCATAGGTGCTATTCTTCTTACGATGTAACAAGTACATCAGGTGTTATGGGAAGTGTTCCTGGTTGTGGATGACTTAATTAATGCAGCCTAACAATCCTTTAACAGATTAGAATTATAGTTCAAGTTCATTTATTTATAAAGCACACTTAAAGGGGTGGTTGACTGTTTTTTTGCCCGATTGAGACCCAGAGGATATTAGTGAAGAGGATCGTGCAGAACCTGTGCAAGCACGGCTCTTAATGGTATGTTTGGCTGTTGTTGTCTCATACTTTTAAATACGCTGCTATTTGTAAGTGCTACTGCTTCTGTTAGCTTTTAATATACGGTTCTATTCTGATTAAAGCTTTAATACAGCACAGCAACCGCACGCGTGTCCATTTATAATGCTTCTCATTGCTGTCTGAAAATAAGTGTATAATTGGAACAGTTTGTTGGAGCTTATCTGACGATCTGAATGAGAGAGAGAGATGCAGAGCAGGGTGACACGAGTAACAGTATTAAGAACCGCTGCTTTAATGATTTTGAAACTTGAGAATCCATTAGAATCGTTAGAAAACAGAATTCATATGAATAGATTTTTACGTGCATCCCTAGTTTTCTCTTCCTCTTCTCTAAAGCATGGCCTCGCCCCCTTTGCTGCGTGTTCCCGGGGGCGGGGTTTATCTGGGTCTGTGACGTATCAGACCCGGGAAGTAACTCGTTGTAGTCCCTTACCTGTCGTTTTTGTAGGCATTAAACTGCCAGAATTTTAAAAGAGGATATCTCCGTTTGCATTGAACTTTCAGCGCCGCAACTGCAGATATTGTTTATGCTCAAACAGCAACATTACACACTAACTAATGTTAAAAAAGTGAAAATCGCAATCAACCACCCCTTTAAAAACAGCCACATGACTGACCAAAGTGCTGTACATAAAAAATCTAACCATAAACACATAAAACAGAAATAATAAAACATTAATTTAAAAGGCCCAAAGAATGACAGATAAGCATTCTGAAGACAATAATAATCAAGTTCATAATACACTGTAATGAGAAAGGGATATTAGTAGGCCAGATTGAACAAGTGTGTTTTTAAAAGGGACTTGAAACTAGATAGGGAAGGTGCCACTCTAATCTCAAGCGGCAGATTGTTCCATAAACGAGGCCCAACAACCAGGGCCGGTTCTAGACATTAGGAGGCCCTAGGCAAAATTAATTTTGGAGGCCCCCCACCCCCAATAAAAAGCACTTGAAACAAGTAAGATTCCTAACCTTTTTATTTATACAACATTTAACATTACATTTTGTATATTTTTACTTATACAGTACAAAAATTTGGAAACATTGCTATTTTAAATGTTTTTGAAAGAAGATCGTATGCTCGTCAAGCGTGGATTTATCCTATTTAATCAAAAATACAGAAAAAAAAACAATAATATTGTGAAATATTATTACAACTTAAAATAATGGTTTTCTATTTTACTATACTTTAAAATATGGTTTTGTGTTTTGCTGTGATGCAAACCTGAATTTTATTCAACCATTACTCCAGTCTTCATGTGTCACATGATCCTACATACAGTGCCTTGCGAAAGTATTCATACCCCTTCATTTTTTTCACGTTTTATGTTGCAGCCTTATGTTAAACTGCTTTAAATTACTTTTTTCCAAATCAGTCTACACTCCATACAGCATACACCATAATGACAATGATAATGATCTTTGCAAATTTATTAGAAATAAAAAACTGAAATGATTCCATTGCATAAGTATTCATACCCTTTTCTGGGACACTTGAAATTTATCTCATATCACTTGTAGATGTTACTACACTTCGAGTGGAGTTAAACTGTGGCAAATTCATTTGAATGAGTATGATTTGGACAGGCACACACCTCTCAGAAAAGGTCTAACAGCTGATAATGCATGTCAGAGCAAAAACCAAGCTCTGAGGTCAAAAGAACTGCCTGTAGAGCTCAGAAACTGGTTTTCATCAAGCCACACATCTGGGGAAGAGTTCAAAAAAAATTCTGCTGCATTGAAGGGTCACAGAAGCATGAAGCCTCCATTATCCATAATAGAAGAAGTTTGAAACAACCAGGATTCTTCCTAGAGCTGGCCTTCTGGACAAACTGAGCAATTGATGGAGAATGGGCTTGGTTATACTGGTGATCAAGAACCTGATGGTCACTCTAGTTGAGCTCCATGATCATATATGCAGATGGGATAAACCTACAGAAGGACAAACATCACTGCAACACTCCACTGATCTGGGCTTTATGGCGGTGTGGACAAACTCAATCCTCTCCTCAGTGAATACACATGAAAACACACTTGGAATTTGCAAAAAAAGCACCTAAAGGACCCTCAGACTCTGAGAAACAATATTCTCTGGTCTGATGAACCTCAATTCTAAGCACCATGTTTGAAGGGAACCAGCTCTGCTCATCACCTGCAGAGTAGCATCCCAAAAGTAAAGTGTGCTGGTAGCAGCCTCATGCTGTGGGGCTGTTTTTCAGCGGCAGGGACTGAGGGACTCGTCAGAGTAGAAGAAAAGCTCAATGCACAAAAAATATTGAAATAGCCTTAATGAAAACCCAGTCCAGAGCATTCAGAACCTCAGACTGGGCAGAAGGTTCACTTTCCAACAGGACAATGACCCTAAGCACACAGCAAGAGTGGCTTATAGACAACTCTGTGAATGTCCTTGAGTGGCCAAGCCACACCTTGGGTTTGAACCCAATCAAATATTTCTGGAGAAATACTGAGTTAAGGGTTAAGCAATGTACTGTTTTTTTTTTATATATAAATTTGCAAAGTTGTCACAAATCAGTTTTTTGCTTTGTCATTATGGTGTATGGAGTGTAAATTGATGTGGGGGAAAAAGTAATTGAAAGCAGTTTAACATAAGGCGGCAACATAAAACATGAAAAAGAATAAAGGGGTATGAATAGTTTCACAAGGCACTGTAAATCATTCTAATACGCTGATTTATTATCAATGTTAGAAACGGTGCTTAATGTTTATTTTATAACCTGTGATACTTTTTTCAGGATTTTTTGATTATTAAAAAGATGTTTAAAAAAAATACATACTGTATATATAAAATCTTTTATGAATGAATGAATGAGGCATTTATATAGTGCTTTATTGTGTATTGCTGTACACCCAAAGCGCTTTACATGAGGGGGGGGTCTCTCCTCAACCACCACCAGTGTGCAGCATCCACTTGGATGATGCGACGGCAGCCACAGCACAACGGCGCCAGTGCGCTCACCAGCTACAAGTAGCGAGGAGAGAGAGTCATAGAGCCAATCAAGTAGATGGGGATTATTAGGAGGCATGATGGTCAGAGGCCAGTGGAGGGAATTTGGCCAGGACACCGGGGTTACACTCCTACTCTTTACGATGAGTGTCATGGGATTTTTAATGACCACAGAGAGTCAGGACCTTGGTTTAACATCTCATCCGAAAGACAGTGCTTTTTGACAGTATAGTGTCCCCATCACTATAATGGGGCATTAGGACCCACACAGACCACAGGGTGAGCACCCCCTGCTGGCCTCACTAACACATCTTCCAACAGCAACCTAGTTTTCCCAGGAGGTCTCCCATCCAGGTACTGACCAGGCTCAACCCTGCTTAGCTTCAGTGGGCAACCAGTCTTGGCCTGCAGGGTGATATGGCTATGGTTTATAACAATATAAGACTCTACAAGTCTTTACTATCACTTTGTATCTATTCAACACATCCTTGCTGAATATTGCTGTTTTTTTTTCTTTTCTTTTTTCTCTCTCTCTGTATTTCTGGTCACATAAATGTATGCTTGATGAGCATAAAAAAATGTCTTTCAAAAACATTAGAAATAGTAATGGATCCAAACTTTTGACTGGCACTGTATGCACATCAAACTTTATCTAAGGTAATCTCTTTTTTTGTTTGATGAAGATGTTGTTGTTGTTGTCATATTATTTTGCTGTTTTATTTAATTTAAATGTCAGTTCCAGAATACAACTTCAGTAAGTGCTTTTATCTTTTCTTTTTTTCTAGCTGGGCACGGGCAGGATTTCCCCGTCCCATTTAATCAATATTGACTACAGATATTATTTGACTACATATTATTAATATCAATAATATGATATCATCTATTGCATTGTTAAATATGACATATACAGTATATATATAAACTAACTAAATATTTTTTTTCTGCTTAGTAGCGACCGTGTCTTTCTATTCCACTTGAGTTGTGTATATTGAAACTGAAATTATAAGTGTTACAGCAGTAATCCTAATCATCAGCCGAATTTAGAAGATGACATCAATGTTTTTGAACCATTAAAAATATTCGCTTTTTAACTATGGATACAAACTTCTCTGCTTTTTGTAGCTATTTTGCTAGTCAGCTCCTGATGCGATGTCATTTATTGTAATTCAAAGCATCACGTCTGGGCGCGTCAAATGTGCTCGCGCTCTTTTAAACTCGTAATAAAGCAGTGAATTATCTTTCCATTAATCACGCTGATCGACAGAACAAGTTTATATTTAGAATACATTGTAATCACTCCAAAATAGATGACAACAACTCACACACCTTCATTAGGATCTATACTTCTTTGCGTGCCTATTTAGCCTTTTGCATTGCATAGTTTTTGTTCATTATGCAAATATCCAGAAGGCGGGACCCGCTTTGAAACTGCAACATTAATTGGATTAATTGCAGAGGAGTGACAATTCAGCTACAGCGGGGAAAATAAGTATTTGACACATCAGCATTTTTATCAGTAAGGGGATTTCTAAGTGGGCTATTGACACAAAATTTCCACCAGATGTAGCCATCAAGCCAAATATTGAATTCATACAAAGAAATCAGAACATTTAAGTATACAAGTTGAGTCATAATAAATAAAGTAAAATGACACAGGGAATAAGTATTGAACACTTTATTTAATACTTTGTAGAAAAGCCTTTGTTGGTGATTACAGCTTATAGACGCCTCTTGTATGGAGAGACCAGTCGTCTGCATTGCTCAGGAGTGATTCTGGCCCATTCTTCCACACAAATGGTCTTTAAATCTTGAAGGTTCCTTGGGCCTCTTTTATGAACTTTGATTTTCAGTTCTCTCCATAGATTTTCTATGGGATTTAGGTCAGGTGATTGACTGGGCCATTCAAGCAGCTTGATTTTCTTTCTTTGAAACCACTTCATTGTGTCCTTGGCCTTGTGTTTGGGATCATTGTCTTGCTGAAATGTCCACCCTCTTTTCATTTTCAGCTTTCTGGTAGATGGCAGTAGATTTTTATCCAGAATGTCCCGGTACATTTCTCCATTCATCCTGCCTTCAATAATATGAAGTCTGCCAGTACCCCTTGCTGAAAAGCAGCCCCAAACCATGATGCTTCCACCCCCAAACTTAACTGTTGGTATGGTGTTCTTGGGGTGGTAGGCAGTGCCATTTCTTCTCCAAACATGGTGTGTAGAATGACTGCCAAAAAGTTAAATTTTGCTTTCATCTGACCATACTATAGTCTCCCAATAATCCACAGGCTTCTCCAAATGCTCTTTCGCAAACTTTAACCGAGCCTCAACATGCTTTTTGTTCAGCAATGGAGTCTTGCGTGGTGAGCGTGCATGGATGCCATGGCGGTTCAGTGCATTGCTTATAGTTTTCTTTGAAACAACAGTACCTGCTGATGCAAGGTCTTCCTGAAGTTCTGCCCGAGTGGTTCTTGGCTCTTGGAGAACTCTCCTGATTATTCTTTGGACTCCTCGGACAGGGATCTTACGTGGAGCACCTGATCGTGGCCGGTTTATGGTGAACTGATGCTCTTTCCATTTCCGGATAATGGCCCCCACAGTGCTCACAGGAACATTCAGCATTCTGGAAATGCGCCTATAACCATTCCCATCAAAATGCTTTTCAACGATAAGATTACGAAGATCTACAGAGAGTTCTTTGCTTTTACCCATCATGAAGTTTTTCCTGTGTGCCTCCTAGGTAATGAGAAGCCTTTATAGGCCATCAATTAGGACTAAAGCAGCTGATATCAATTAGTACTGATAGGGGCAGGGGTTCTCTCTCAATACTGACAGATTTCAGGTGATCTCCTTGCTTTCTATGCCATTTTGCACCTTGTTATCTTCATGTGTTCAATACTTATTCCCTGTGTCATTTTACTTTATTTATTGTGACTCAACTTGTATACTTAAATGTTCTGATTTCTTTGTATGAATTCAATATTTGGCTTGATGGCTACATCTGGTGGAAATTTTGTGTCAATAGCCCACTTAGAAATCCCCTTACTGATAAAAATGCTGATGTGTCAAATACTTATTTTCCCCGCTGTATATCCAATGAACAATGAGGCTAGTATTTCTGCCCGACTTGACTGGTGGACTGGCGTAGCCTATAGGGGATGCTACGGTTATGGAGGCCCCTCCTCAAAGCCCGAGGCCCTAGGGCAATCGCCTGCTCTGCCTATAGCTAGCGCCGGCCCTGCCAACAACAGAAAAAGCTCGATCCCCTCTACGTTTAAGTCTGGACTGAGGGACTAAAAGGAGATTCTGATCACTGGATCTTAGACTTCTAGTGGGAGTATAAACATGCAACAGCTCTAAGACATAAGCTTGGCTTGATTATGTAAAGATTTATACACCAGTAAGAGAACTTTAAAATCAATTCTAAATTGAATAGGCAGCCAATGGAGGGCCCTCAGTATAGGGGTGATGTGGTCACATTTGCAACTATTTAGAAGAAATCTAGCAGCAACATTTTGGACCAATTGTAGGCGAGTAATTTGTGCAATATAGTGAGTTGCGGTAATCTAATTGCGATTTTTTTTGACAGATATTGCTATTGCGATTTGATTTGCGATTTTAAATTTTCAAAGTCAAGCTTTAGCTCAATATTGTCAATAATGTGCAGCACAGTACGAGTATCGTTACCCTGCTGGAAAAAAAACAATAGAAACCATCACAGAAATTCTTATAGTTTCCATAAAAGCCATTACAAAAATCCTTTTTGTTTTGGGCATTATTCCAATAGGAATTACTGTTATTCTATTGGTTGCCATCTGCTAGATTCCATCCCACCAATAGAATGCATCAAATACCAGTAGACACCATTATAGTTTACATTAAAACCAATACAATTCCCATAATAATCCTTAAATCCATTACATTTTTTTTTGTGTTTTGGGAGGGGTTCTACTGTTTTTTTGTGTGTTTTTTTCTGCAGGGAAGATTATAATTGTATTACTACTTTTACAGAATTACTGAATTTCACAGGAAATATTTGTTTATTTTTTTATAAATAAAGAACTGTATTTCTTTAGTCAATTATTAAAGTATTACATGTTACACGGGCTGATTTACTCATTTATAAGTATTTGGGATTTTAAGAACAAGTGGGAAATGTGCTGAATGTTTAATTTCATCTAAGTGAAATTGGCAAGCAGTTAGACTTGATTTACATTCGTTTTAAACGAGGAGCCAGGCGCGAGTTGACACAGGTTGCGCGCGTGCGTCAGGCCTCGTCCATATTGCCAGATGCGCTGCTGAGAGACTTGCGGCGCAGAACCGGACGCCAGACCGTGAGTATAAAAGAGCATTACGAGACAGGCTGCGTGTGTGCGGCTCGTCCGTGAGACGCGGGAGACGCGCAGCGTGGGGCAGAGCGGAGCGAGTATGAGAAGCATTCAGAGACACGGGTTGTGTGTGCGGTCTTCTGAATTAGCGAACATGCATTATAAACTTATTTCAAATCTGTTGGGGAGATAAAATGTGTAAGATAATGTTCATGTAGCCTACTAATAAAAACATCTAAAAATATATATTTTATTCTCCAGTAGCCTACTGAAAGCAGAACCGATAAGGGAGCTCTTGATATGCGTTGTGACGCAGCTCTTGCAAATTACCTTTTTTGTTCGTTGTCTGTCATTTCGAAGCTGTAGTTACATACGTTTTTCTTTAGTTTTAATTTGCCTAACTTTCGATCTGACCCTTTTTAAATGGTGGGTGTTTGCGCAGTTGGCTAGAGCAGTGCTGATCGGGGAGAACGGAGGTGCGCTCACTCTATTGGTTAGTAAGACTGCCACTCAAAGCTGGCGGTCATGCATATGCTCTGGAACAGAGTAATATCGCGTCCACATCGCAGGCTTTGCGATTAGCAAATCGCAACGTCTCAAATCGCGATTGCGATTTGATTTCGATTAATCACACAGCCCTAGGGTGGACAGCCATCTCTGAAGTTGTAACATTTAAAAAGTATTTGATTTTTTACAGCAAGTGGAGTTGGTAAAACCTGGAATCAATTACAGAAGAGATTTGTTTTTCCAATTTTAATGACTCAAAATGGACGCCCAGATTTAGCACACAAGAAGATCTGAAGGCCGATAAGCTGCCCAGATCTAGGCTGGTAGCCTGAGAATGATCAGTAGGACTGAAAACAATCACCTCAATTTTATCTTCATTTAACGTATATATTTTTTGTGATAGTCAGATTTTGACCTCGTTTAAGCACCTTAGTAAAGTACTAACCCATAGGATTTTTTTTTTTTCAGTGGTTGCTTTTCCTAAGCTCAGGAGACTTAGATGAGATTCTCATATATCTCTCATTTTAGTATCAATGGCATTTCAGATGGTTCTCCTAAAGTTCCTTAGGAGAAATAGAAGTAGACACAAATGAGACAAGAAATATTTGAGAAAAGAAAGTGTCAAAACTGAGAATTTGGTGGAAGAAACATAGAATATCTCTTTATTTCCTTCCTGCAATCTCTATCAAGACTCCATTATAGGAATATTTTATTGCTCAGTGGTTGCTCTTTCTAACCTCAGGAGACTTAGTTGTGATTCTCATGTATTTCTCATTTTAGTCTCAACTCAATCCAAAATGACAATGGGAGAGAAACGTGTGAGAAACTTGGGAGATCTCTTTATTGTCTTGCTGTAATCTCTTGCAAGACTCCATTATAAAAATGTCTTACTGTTCAGAGGTTGCTTTTTTTTATTGCAATGGAGTTTTTAAAATTTTATGGTCAGGACAGTAGGAGTAGAGACAGGAATCAATTGGACAGGTGAGAATTTAACAGGAGCAGGAAATTACCTTTAGCTGGGATTCGAACTCATGCTGTCTGAGGTGCAGTTGTTTGAGGTGCAGTCACGTCGATGTGCTGCCCACAAGGCTATGGCTCTGACAGAGGTTACTCTATGCTCAGGATACTAAGGGGTGATTCTCTTATATGTGTCACTGAGATATCAGCTTTGTCTCAAGATGTATTCAGTTTTATTTTAGGAGAAATGTTAAACTTTTACTAATATTGTAAATACTAAAACTATCATTTAAATAGCATTAAACATTTCAGATATCAAGGGTTACTAGTTTATTTTAATTTTTTTTATCTTCAATGTCCAGTAAACACACTAGAAAGGTCTTACAGGTGCAAGATGTTTAGTATAAGAGCAATACCTTTTTTTAAACAAATGTAACACTAGGGGCTTTTATATTTCTTGGAGGGCATGAAAAACACAAGTTTTATTTACATTCTGAATATATTATCGTATACAGCATGCAAAGAGTGCTCCCTTTAAATTTATTAAAAACTGTCACTCATTCATCACGATCTTACAAAGTTCCATTTTAACCAATGAATATGACCACGCAATGAAACTTGAAATGAAAAAAAATGAAATGCAATGAAAGTTACGAGCATGATAGAACTCGGCGCTGGACAAAAAGCGGTGAATGCGTGGATTCCAACCTAAATGCCTCTGATTGGCCATTGCGTTGTAGAAATCAACAAACATGTCGGCGCCTGAAAGCCTAGTGGTTAGTGCGACCCAAGTTCGATTCCCGTCTCTAGGTCCCTTTGCTGATCCCGCCCCCCTCTCTGCACCCATTACTTTCCTTTCTAATAATAAAAGGCATAAAATCCCCCAAATATATATATATATATTTTAAAAAAATAGAAATCAACAATCATGTCTGTGATTGGCTACTTTTCTCCCCTCTGCAAAAAATGCATTGTAAAATCATTTGACGCTTTCCAAAGCAGAAGGGCAGATACAATGGTTTGTTTGCCAAATCTATTTCATAATGCTATTATTACGAAGAAAACAGATACTAGACCAGGAATTATGGGCAGCTTTTCCATCTAAAAGCAATCAGTTAGACTATTTTACACTATGAGTTAGACTATTATACACTCTGAACTAAAATCCGGACGTCCCCCTCGATCCGGAGGGGGGGGCACAGGGATGTCCATGGGGGGACTTTTTTTTTTTGCTTTGTTTAGCATTAAAATTTTGTCGTGTACAGCCCATTTTTGCATGTATGTAAATATAGGTTATGGTTTCCTTTGTTAAATCATTGTGTAATAAAACACTATCTACATAAAACAACTTGAAATATGACAATGCATGTATTGTCTTTGATTGAAATGGTGTGGATAAATAACATTGAAGCTAACCAGAGGGAAGAAAAATAAAATAAAAAAGAGATATCTTTAACATTTCAAATATTTCTCCTAGACAGAAATGAGGTTGCTTTAATATTGAATCGAAACTTTTGCTTGAGTCTCCTGCTTCTCAAACTTGTCTCCTGAGACAAAAACTCTTAACACTCTCACAATGGTCTCTTTTAAAGCTTTACAAAAGACCTCAACAACTTTACACACTGTGCTCAGATTTTTCTCCTTAGCTAGAGACTCTGGATCTCTCACATTTGTCTCCTCAAAAGTTTAGAAGATATCTCAACAACATCACACACTGTGCTAAGATTTTTCTCCTACACCTATGACTAGAGAGCTCTCATATTTGTCTCCTCTAAATTTCAGAAGTGTTCTCAATATTAATGCCTCAATATGAGCTCAAACATTTCTACCATATAATATGTATTAATGATCAAATTAGTCAATTAATAATCAAGACTGAGTCATAAGCCATTTATGTGCCTTTCAGCAAAGAAAGCTCCATGGTTACATTTTCTTTTGATTAAGGCATCTGGTACATTACTATTTCCAACAACAAATTATGTGCCTAAGTACATAAACATTGTCCTATAAAAAGTAACATTATCCTTATTTTTGCATAATTTCACTCTCAATATAGCCTTTAACTCTACAATCCCTTAGAATAATCAGAATTTTGTTAACATCTTGAGTTATACTCCGTTGTACTGCTTCGGCTAATAGGTCTGAATACTTCAGCCTTTTACGTTCATTTGCTTCACCAATTGCAGCCTCCCATGGCACAGTTAGTTTCACGATGAACAAGGACTTTTGTGAGGTTGACCAGAGTATTAGATCTGGCCTGAGGTTAGTTGTAATTATCTCAGGTGGAAAGCTGATCTTCTGGTCCAGATCAACCTGCATTTTCCAGTCCCGGGCAGTATCCAGCAGGGTTGTTTCCATTTTTGTAGTTGACTTTACTGGAAGCTGTCCTGCTCTTACGAAGATGGTGGCTTTTGAGAATCCAGGTGTTGGAGGAGGAAGGGCATTGGTGGTGGTTCTCCTTCCCTCCAGGATAATCGCCAGTTGTCTCAGAACCTGATTGTGTCTCCAGGTGTAATGTCCTTGGGAAAGACTGGTTTTGAAGCCGAAGAGGATATGCTTTAGCGTTGCTGGGGTTCGACAAAGAGGACATGATGGATCTTCTCCAATCCATTGGTTTAGGTTCTTGGGTGTAGGGAGAACATCGTAGGTGGCTATCTGCTTCCTTCCATCTCCCAAAGATCCTTCCAGGTGAGTTTACGTTGCTCCAGATTTTCCCAAGAAGTCCACTGTTCCTGTTTGGACTGCGAGACAACCTTTGTGCATCTCTCTGCCTCCTCTTATGCCGGACCTCAGCTACTATCAGTTTTCTCCTCTGGGCTGATGTTGCTTTATACCATATGGGTTGGCTTGTCCCAAGTCCAAAACCCCCTCTTCCCTGCTGCACCTGTCCTACAATGGCTCCATGCCTGAGAGCGGATTTTGCCGGCTGTATGGCCTCAGTCGGGGTCCACCAGCCACTTGTATTATAGCATCTTGCGACTCGGTCAGATTCATGTCCAGTCTCACTTTGGTGCACTTGTACTCTTCAATGAGGCTAGAGACAGGCAGTTCCAGGACAATTTTCCCATACAGGCCGATGTTGCTGAGGCATCGCGGGAGTCTAAGCCACTTCTTGATGTAAGAACTGACTGTTCTCGCCAGCTTCTCAGTTTTGGTAATGGGGACCTCGTAGACTGTTAGAGGCCACATTAGATTCGGGAGCAATCCGAATTGCAGGCACCACAGTGTCAGCTTGCCAGGAAGCAAAGTGTTATTTATACTGTCAAGGCCTTTAATGGTTTCTTCTCTCACTTGGTCACACTGATCTGAGTCTTTGAGGCTTGCATTGTACCATCGCCCTAAGCTCTTGACTGGCATCTCCAGCACTGTTGGAATGGATGTCTCATTGATGTGGAATCTCTGGTCTACGAGTTTCCCTCTGACAATGGATATGCTTCTAGATTTACTGGGTTTTAACTTCATACGTGCCCATGTTATGTTGGCATGAAGCTTTGCCAGTAGACGTTTGGTACATGCAATGGTTGAGGTCAGGGTGGTCATGCCATCCATGTAGGCACGAATAGGAGGAAGACGCTGTCCAAACTGCAGACGTTCTTCTCCTACTACCCATTTAGAAGCCGAATGATCAGTTCCATTGCCATGGTAAAGGCTAGGGGGGAGATGGTACAACCTGCCATTATTCCCACTTCCAATGATTGCCACGATGTTGTGTACTCTGTTGTTGTAAGGCAGAATTGCAGATCTTTGAAGTAGTTTCTGACCAGATGTGTAATGGTCATTGGCACTTGGAAGAACTCAAAGGCCGTCCATAGGAGAGAATGGGGGACAGATCCATAGTTATAAGGAATTATACGTCTCATATCTTGCCACGTTACTTATGTTACTTTCCTTAAAGCAGACAAAGACCACTTATAAGTAATAATAATAACTTTTTTTTTCTCAAAACAGCCATAAGATCAGATATCAGATCAGATGAATGTGTAATATGACACGCTTTGAACATATATATATATATATATATATATATGATATCAGTTTGATTACTTTAATGGCAATCTTTAGACAGCTGTTGATAAGTAACTCTGCAACTACATGTCAACTAGCAGTCATGAGAGTATTAGTAGAGTGTCTGCTAAATATACTGTATGCTAACACTTTATATTGATGGTTCCTCAACAGACAAACTGAGTATAGGATACTTTTGCAAGTATGTGAACATTCTACCTACCCTACCTAAGTCTACTAATACAATTAGTTTTATATATATATAAACATTGCACTCAAGAGATGTAGTTAAGGTGCTGTGCAGATCTTAAATAAACAAGACAGGATGTCAAGCTATGATATAGCTCATTATAAATGAAGTAGATTTAATATGATGTTCATTGTGTGTTATAAGTAATCATATTCTTAAAAGTTATAACCACAAATACAATAATGTATTCTAATTGTTATGATTATTCATGAGATTATATAACACATTATAAGTTTTTTTAGAATGCATTATGCATTCATTATAATGCCTTAAGAATACCCTTATAATGTATTATAAATGCGGGCTTCATAGAAAGTGTTACCCCATTATTTTAAATTGTAATAATATTTCACAATATTATTGCTTTTTTCTGTATTTTTGATCAAATAGGCTAAATCCAGGCTTGATGAGCATAAGAGACTTCTTTCAAAAACATTTAAAATAGTAATGTTTCCGAATTTTTGTACTGTATAAGTAAAAACATACAATGTTGTTTTTACAACAAGTTAAATGTTGTATAAGTAAAAAGGTTAGGAATCATATTTGTTTCAAGTGCTTTTTATTGGGGGTGGGGGCTCCAACATGAATTTTGCCTAGGGCCTCCTAATGTCTAGAACTGCCACTGTCTATGGTACAGAGTTGCCATATGGCAAGAATTAATTTGTACTCATTTCCTTGTTATTCTGAAAATAATACAATATATTGGACTATGGCTGCGGTTGGCAGGTATACGTGTTAAATGTGCACGTTTTTAAAATACTTTGTGACTAGTGTGAAATAGGGAGTTACGCAGAAGGATGTTAATTGTCTGGGGGTACACGACTGTAAAAAGTTTGAGAACCGCTGCACTATGGGAATTAAAAGGGTAGGCCTTAAGGTAGAAAATGATGTGCTGTTTTTAAGTCACATGACATTTGAATGTCCATTCAAAACTATTTTTCCCACTGTCACCCTCATATGGAAGACACCTGTTGAAGTGCTCCAGTTATTGTTCTGCTAACCTCATTTCTAAACATCTCTTCTCAAGGGTGTTTTTTTTTCAGCTTTAAGTATATTACATATTTTTATTCACAATTTAACTTTATCTAAAATAGATTTACTGTAAATTGAGAAAATTTCAATGTTTCCATCAGGGCTTAAAAAAAAATCAGTTCACTTCGAACAGAATCAGTATTTTAACGTTCCGAAACCGGTTTGAGTAGAAGAAATACCGGATAATAATGTTATTTTTAAAACCTTTTCTTCTACTACAATAATAATAATAATAATAATTATAATATAATAACAGCATTTTCTTTAAAAAAAGGAAAAAAAAAACATGAAGAGAGTCTTGATCTGGTAGCGCTTATCTTGTGCTTAGTCATATAAAATTGCGTTTTGAGAGGGGGAGAAAACAGCCTAAATCAGTAGGCTGTACGTCGCATTTTATTATTACATTCAGAAATAATGTAGGCTAAAATACAGGTAAATATAGCAAAATGTTTTCACAAACATTATAAACACAAATAGGCTATTTTAGTTCCCTTCTCTCCACAACAAATCCTCTTAAAGTTAATAGTATTTAGGCTAAATATAAACGTCAAGCCAAAACTAATTAATCTAAAAGCGAAACTGAAGCATACCTCTCTCATTCTGCACAAATGTTCATAATTGCAACATACACTCCTGAACAAAATCTTAAGACCAGGGGAAACATTACAAGTATTCGCATTTCACGTTGGTGGATCGTAACTAGGTTGTAAGTACTGCTTCAAAATGCCAAAAGAAGAAACAGGAGCAAAAGACAAAAAAATAGAGAATAGGCAATTTATTGAAAACTGCATTTAAACTCAAACAGGCTGTTCATCAGCTGATCAAAAGTTTAAGACCACAGCCTTAAAAAGTTAAAATCTGTGCAAAAATATGGCTATCATGTCAGCTGGTCACACTGTCATGACCTCGGCAAAAAGTATTTCTGTCTTTGAATGTGGCAGGATTGTTGAGCCGCAAAAGCAAGTGCGCGCGCAATGCGCCATCGCAGCTGAGGTTGGATGCAGCAAGTCAGTCATTTTACATTTCTTAAAAGATCCTGAGACTTATGGGACAAAAAAGTCAAGTGATAGACCCAAAAAAGATCAGGGGAACATGCAGGATGGTCCAAAAGAGCGACATTATTCTCCTGGAAGAGGTCCTTCATCAGGCGGTTGTTGTGAACTGCAGCATTGTCCTGTTGAAAAACCCAGTCATTACTGCAAAGACGAAGGCCCTCAGTCAAGAGGGATGCCCGCTGCAACATGTTCACATAGTCAGCCGCCGTTTGACACCCCTGCACAACCTAAAGATCCATTATCCCATTGAAGGAAAAAGCACCCCAGATCATGATGGAGCCTCCTCCACTGTGCCGCGTAGAAAACATCTCCAGTGGGATCTCCTTGTCATCCCAGTAACGTTGGAAGCCATCAGTACCATCCAGGTTAAAATTTTCTCATCAGAGAATAAAACTTTCTTCCACCTGTCACGTCCTGACCAGCAGAGGTGTCAAGTAACGAAGTACAAATACTTCGTTACCTTACTTAAGTAGAAATTTTGGGTATCTATACTTTACTGGAGTAATTATTTTTCAGCCGACTTTTTACTTCTACTCCTTACATTTTCACGCAATTATCTGTACTTTCTACTCCTTACTTTTTAAAAATAGCCTCGTTACTCCCATTTCATTTCGGCTTGTTTTCATTCCAGCTTGTCTTCGTTCAAAAAAACAAAACAAAAAAAAAAAACTATCCAGATAAATCGCGCCATCCGGATAGAGTGAATTTGATTGTGGTTGGGTGAGAAGAATAAACACCATTCCGACACCCTATTGGTTTGTATGCGATCCATCGCACCTGCACATGACACAAATCACGTCAAACTCCAGCAAGGACATAGCCAGTGTTGTGGTCGTTACTCAAAATAGATTATTTCTTAAAAGTTATTATTTCTCCACTACTGGCTCATTTATCAAACGGGTGCTTTCTCTTCGTCCTCCGCAAATTAAGCTGCAGTAGGTGGTTCGGTAGAGAGACGTTTGAATAAATTAGCGTTTGCGATTGACAATGCGATTGACAATGTTGTGATAAGTAGGCTATACTAACTTTGTTACTCGTTACCCCCAACACTGGACATAGCAGACGTATGTAGCCAAGTACGAAGATGTCCGTGGCCACAGTTGCCAAGTCCGCGTATCATACGTGACTGGGCTTCTTTTTTTGTAAAGTTGCGGGAAAAAATCCCTGGTCGTGGGTTGTGGTTTTTTGGGCTTATTTAAAAATATGTGGTTGCTTGTTAGGGAAATCTGACAAGCAACTTAATTTCTTTATTTATGTTCGCCGTATTCTCCAATGCATTGATTGACACTCTGTCTGCTTGCAGTTAATAGCACCAGTGCAATAATATAAGAGCCGTAGAGTAATTTGCCATATGTTCCGCCCCCTCATTGGAGAAAAATCACATTTAGAAAGAAGACGCGTGACGCTGTAATCCAAGCGATGATCGAAGAAGACGTAGAGGAGTGGGAGGACTTTCTTTTAGCCTAAATTTTACAATGTTTTTGTAATGTATTAATTATCACGGGCTGTAATAAAAAATCAAGTAGCCATGTCCTAATAGTAAATACATTTGGTTTCAATAGCCTGGTATGGCAAGATGTCTTAAAATGTATTTCTTTTTTTAACATTTAAACTTAGACCACATTATTAGATTACCTTTTGACTTCATGAATACACATAAATGACAGCTTAATGATTTTTTAAAATAATATTATAATATACAGTGGTGTGAAAAAGTGTTGGCCCCCTTCCTGATTTTTTTTTTTTTTTGCATGTTTGCCACACTTTAATGTTTCAGATTATCAAACAAATTTAAATATTAATCAAAGATAACACAAGTAAACACAACATGCAGTTTTTAAATGAAGGGGTTTTTTTATGAAGGGAAAACAAAATCCAAACCCACATGGCCCTGTGTGAAAAAGTGTTTGCCCCCCACCTCCTGTTAAAACATAACTGTGGTTTATCACACCTGAGTTCAGTTTCTCTAGCCACATCCAGGCCTGATTATTGCCACACCTGTTCGCAATCAAGAAATCACTTAAATAGGACCTGCCTGACAAAGTGAAGTAGACCAAAAGATCCTCAAAAGCTACACATCATGTTGAGATCCAAAGAAATTCATGAACAAATGAGAAAGAAAGTAATCGATATCTATCAGTCTGGAAAAGGTTATAAAGCCATTTCTAAAGCTTTGGGACTCCAGCGAACCACAGTATACGTACATACGGTTTCAACATATTTATATGACAGGTTCGGCTTTGACGCCGTCGATCGGGGGTGAGAACAGTATAATTAGTATCACTCAGTTTCCTTTCAATTGTATACGGGCCAACAAATCGAACATGCAAAGGAGAATTGGGCACAGGCAACAACACGAGTACTGAATCTCCAGGTTGAAAACTGCGAGCAACGCTCTTCCTATCGTACCTAGTTTTCATCTTGGCTTGAGTGTCAGAAAGATGCTGCTTAGCGACATCCCAAGCTTTATGGAAATACCCACGAAACGTACTCACATACTCCAGGATCGGTATGCCGGGAGAATCCTTAGAAAGGAACTGTTCACGGATTAACTTCAAGGGTCCCTGAACTGTATGTCCGAACACAAGTTCGGGGGGGCTGAACCCTAAGGACTCTTGCACGGTGCTTCTTACCGCCAGCATCAATAAGGGCAATCCATCCACCCAGTCTTTACCGGTTTCGACACAATACGTGCTTAGCATTGACTTGAGCGTCTGATGGAAGCGCTCGAGTGCACCTTGCGACTCCAGATGATAGGCGCTTGACATTTCATGTTGAACTTGCAGTTCTTTCACCAGCTGTTCGAACAAATTCAATGTAAAGTTCGTTCCTCGGTCTGTTTGAATTACTTTTGGTAACCCGAACATAGAGCAGAACTTAACCAATTCTTTAACCACAGCTTTGGTTGTGATTGAACGCAGGGGCACGGCTTCCGGGTAGTTATTGTGAGGTGGTATTGGTGACCGGACTTGGCTTTAGGCAAGGGGCCTACACAATCAAGGAGACTTTCGAAAGGCTCTCCTATAACAGGAATAGGCTGAAGCGGGGCTTGAGGGATCACCTGATTGGGCATACCCGCAAGTTGGCAGGTGCGGCAAGATCGAATAAATGCAGACACCGAAGACTTCATACTCGACCAAAAGAAATACCTAGCGATACGATCATATGTTTTTGTAACACCAAGGTGTCCAGAGAAAATATGCTCGTGGGCTAGTTTCATTATTTGAGTTCGATAACCGGTAGGAAGAACGATCTGATAAGCCCCCTCACGTTCAAAGTCGGACGGCTTCCACCAGCGCATTAGCACACCATCGTCCCAACAATAACCTACCGGCGCATCTGAAATTTGCGTTCTGTCCGCAGCAGCACTGACACATTTGCTCAATGATATATTAGATTTTCGAGCAGCAATTAACTGTTCTCTACCCACTTTTAAGGGAGGATCATTTTCTTTCAAATACTCGTCTTGGGACAGTTGCGGCTGGATAAGCAATTTACATTCAGAGCTCTCTGGCGATGAACCTAAGAACAATCTAGAAAGATCAAGTACATCAGCAAATTTCTTCTTCTGCGCGCGAGTCATAGCGCACGACGGAAAAAGAGAAGGTAACTGTTACAGTGCATCATCTTGGCCGCTAACATCAGGCTCCGCAGATACGATTGGGTATGGGAAGACTTTGGTTCCAGCCAAATCATTACCTAGGATCATATCTACGCCCTCCACAGGTAATTGTGAATGCACACCGACACTCACAGGACCAGAAATAAGGTCAGATTTTAGATAGATAGTGTGCAGTGGCACTGAAGTACAGCCCATTTCGATACCACGAACGAGCACATTATTACCAGTGTACGATTTTGATGAGAACGGCAGCGTGCTTTCCAGTATGATTGACTGAGCGGACCCTGTATCCCTTAACATTACAATAGGTCTAGGATCAGAAGAACCATCTGGGAGCGCTACTGTACACGTTTGCAGAAATGACTCGAAGGTAGAAGAATTTGATTGCGAACTCGATTGTTCAGGAACAGAGGCAAGAGAGGTAAATGCTACCCCTTTAGGCTTACCACCACCCGCTTTCTGCTGCCAAGCTTTACAATTTGAAATCAAGTGGCCAGGATCAAGGCAGTAGAAACAAATTTGTTTTCTATCGGGCCATCTTGAAGCATTTTTCAGGTCACTCGCAGGCCTGAAAGAGCTGTTCCCCTTATCTTTCCCCACATCCACGGTGGAGAGAACTTTTGGAGCGCGCACAGGGGAAAATACAGTTTTACGCGTGAGCAAGAATTCGTCGGCCAGAATTGCAGCATCAAACAATTTAGAGACTTTCTGCTCATTTAAATGCACTACTATGCTCTCTGGCAGACTGTTTTTAAAATCCTCAAGCAAAATTAGTTCTTGCAAATCCTCAAGATTTGTAATTTTGGTAGAGAGACACCACTTCTCAAACAAGGCTTTCTTTTCACGCGCAAACTCCACGAACGTTTGCTTGGCTGTCTTTGAACAAGCCCTGAACTTCTGCCGATACGCCTCCGGTACCAGTTCGTAAGCTCACAAAACAGCCAGTTTCACAACGTCAAAATTTAGTGAATCTTCAATTGGCAAGGCCACACAAACTTCCTGGGCTTTGCCAACAAGATTGCACTGCAATAGTAATGCCCACATATCTCTGGGCCATTTTAATTTAGCAGCAACTCGTTCGAAAGCCACAAAGTACGAGTCTACTTCGGTTTCACGGAAGGGAGGTGGAAGTTTAATGTACTTACCTACATCAAAGTCAGGTTGCCCAACCTCAGAACTACTAGAAGGGGGCCTGGTGCGCGGAGGAGGGACTGGTTTACTATGCAGCACTTGAGATTCCAGTTTCCGTAGCCTTATATCCCGATCTGCCTTTATCTCCAACTCTCTCAATCCGAGTAGCTGGGTTTCGTGCTCCTGTTTCTTTAAGGCGAGATCTAATTCTTTTAAATGAATCATTACCATCGGGTCTACTATCACCCCAGGAGCCTTTTCATCACTTACTGAATCTGCATCGTCGATCTCCGTCAGTCTCTGACTCGGGACCTTCTGCTTCAGCACCTCCAGGTAAAACGCCTGCCTCGACTAATTTACCATACAACTGGTCCTTAATAACTTGTTTCTTTTGCTCTTTAGGGACCGTTAAATTATAAAATTCCGCTATTAAAATTAAATCTTTTTTTCCTACACCTTTCGAATTCTTCTAATGTGGGCAAGAGAGTAAACTTAATTAAATCGAATATCATTACCATATGACTTTCCTCCCCTACCGAAAATTCAAAAACAGCCAAGCAAAAATGGTTAAGGAACGAATATAACGTGCGGACGAGCCCCCAATTGTCACGTCCTGACCAGTCTAGGGTCGGTAAGGCCGGTGACAAGATTAAAATAAAATTAGAAATCAACGACACTCCTCCTCTCCTGTCCCAGCTCACAATGACCACAACAGAGATTATTACAAGTTGACAAGTTTATTGTTTTATAAATCAAGAAGCGTATCTCTTTGGAAGGGGATCCAGGCCAAAATAACAAACCAAAGTACTAACTAGGGGTTTAAAGGCTTAAATTACCTAACAAAGAAATAATTCCCAAAAGAAATACAGAAGTCTTCCCTAACTCCCTAGCTAGACAAAAACCAGGAGAAATGAAGTTCACAAAAATAAGAAGGCAACCCCCAACCTACTGCTTCAGGAACAACAAATAGTTGATTACAGATATCGAATAAATGGTACAGAGAACGAAATAACTGTCTATGAGCTAAAACCCTTAATGTCGGATTGCGGAGGACTCAATTAGTCCTTGCAGTGCAGGAAATGGTGTTTCCACGGCACGACTCAAGAATAACTACTCACACTATTTTCAATGGCAAGTCAACAACACCATTTAACAACACTTCACAATCAAACGTTGTCTGGGGCAGGAGACAGAGGACGGAACGGCACGGCACGGCACAACACCAGCAGCGGAGCTTTAAGACGCGCACACTACAGAAGCTCTACAACAATGCTCTGCTTCCCAGCATTTAAACGCTCCCGCCCACGACGTAATCTCTTGCAGCTGGTCCCAATCAAGCGCTGCCAGAAAGAGAGAGGGAGAGAGAGAGAAAAAAAAACTGCGCACAATATAGCATGCAATACAACATTAATATACATCACCCAGAATGAATGCAAAAATAAATACAAATAATAACTTTACAGTGACGTAACACACCTTTCAATGTCCCATGTTTGCTGCGTCCAACCTCAGCAGTGATGGCATGTTGCGGGAGCCCTTGCGCGTGCGGCTCAACAATTCTGCCAAAGCCTTTTTGCCTTGTGTAATGGTTGTGACAGTGTGACTGCCTGACATGAAAGCCATATTTTGCCGCAGATTTTAACTTTTTAAGGCCATGGTCTTAAACTTTTGATCAGCTGATGAAAAGCCTGTTTGAGTTTAAATGCAGTTTTCAATAAATTGCCTATTCTCAATTTTTTTGTCTCTTGCTCCTGTTTCTACTTTTGGCATTTTGAAGCAGTACTTACAACCTGGTTACGATCCACCAGCTTGAAATGCGAATATTTGTAATGTTTCCCCTGGTCTTAAGATTTTGTTCAGGAGTGTATCTGGATGCTAAAATATTATTGAATATGTAAACTATAATCTTTGCTCTTCTCTCTCATTATTGAGTTAAAACATCATCCGTCACATAACTTAGGCTATATCAGCAGTGAGGCGGTGGTCACGCTGAAGGGCACAGATTGTACTACAGACGATTTAAATTGAGTAATGTTACTTTTTATGTTTCTTTAACTGTATTCTATTTTCATATTGAACAGGCTGCGATGTCAAGGTAGCAAAAACATGTTGTGTGCGCGTGAGGCGGCAGCGCGATCTCTGCCTTGTTTTCCCTTCTGTTAGGCTACTCCGTAATTTATGGCCATACAAACTCTGGTTGGTCATACAGATAGAAGCAAGATATCATTCAAAACTGTAAATCTTTTGCAAAATAAAGAAAACTGTAAAACTTTTGCAAAAAGTCTTGATTTCCTTTCCTTGAACTTTGGAGCGTGTGACATGTCACAATGAACCGAAACTCAGCTATTTTTTTTGATTCAATGATTTCATGATTCAATTGAAATATATTTTGTGTATAGGCCTATCTATTCCATTTTATGTATATAGTTTTATTCGTAACACTTTAAAATAACGTTCATTATTAATATTAATTAACTACATTAGTTAACATGAACTAAGAATGAACAATACTTATACAGCATTTATTAATCTTAGTTAATATAAATTTCAGCATTTACTAATGCATTATTAAAATCACAAGTTGTGTTTGTTAACATTAGTTAATGCGCTGTGAACTAACAATGAACAACTGTATTTTTATTAACTAATACTAACAAAGATTAATAAATAGTGTAATAATTGTATTGTTCATGGTTCATTCATGTTAATTAATACATTAACTAATGTTAACAAATGACACCTTATTGTAAAATGTTACCGTTTTATTCTGTTTTCTCTGTTCACAGAAGCACCGCAGGTGATGTTTGAATCCGTGTTTACACTATCCTGCAATTTTCGCTGGTTTCAAAACACACAACAAGCTGCATTTTCACTTAAATGTAGGCCTAATGATTAGTTCAAAGAATATATCTAATATATCCTTGGAAAAACTCTAACACCAGGGCATTGCCATTGCGACTTACCTATGATGAATTTAAGTCAAGTCAAGTCAAGTCACCTTTATTTATATAGCGCTTTTAACAATACAGATTGTGTCAAAGCACTTAACAGTATCAAGTTGGAGGATAGAGTGTCAGTAATGTATAATAATAAGATTAAACACTAAAATTTAGAGCTGAGTGTGGGCATTTCACCCATTGGATGCATCAACGTCACATTTGCATAGGCTGTATTACTTTAATTTGTGATTGGTTGACTGTAAAATTCAAATATTAAATAGAATGATAAAATAACTTTATTAACCGTTTAATGGCCATTTCAAATTTTCCTTTATTATTCCTTTACCTTTATTTTTAGTAAAGGGATAGTTCACCCAAAAATTTTGTCATTAATTACTCATCCTCATGTCGTTCCAAACCCCTAAGACCACAAATTGAGATACATTTTATGAAATCTGAGAGCTCTCTGACCCGCCCATAGACAGCAATGGTACTACCACGATCAAGGTCCAGACACATAGCAAGGACATTGGTAAAATAGTCCATGTGACATCAGGGGTTCAACCGTAATTTTAAGAAGCTATGAGAATACTTTTTGTGCACAAACAAAAACAATGACTTTATTCAACAATTGTTCTCCTCCTCATCCCATATGCTGTGGTGCACTGCCATTCTGGAGACAGTATGCGCTTGCTTCCACTTCATGTAAAAGACACTTTGACATGGTACTGCTGCTTACGTTGAACACGCACATGTGTCAGCACGTGCATGCATTGTTTACATGAAGCGGAAGCAAGTGCACAGTGGATACTGTCTCCACATGCAATATATCACGATAAAGAACATGCATGATATTGTTATCGTGGGCACTTCAAAATACAGAGAATAATTATTTATTACAAATTATTCAGAAGTTTGAATGCATTTTAAGAATGCTTTTCCCATCAACAATCAACACCGCTGTATGCGGTGTCAAAGATGCGTGTGCACTCTGATGTAAAGAAGCACGAATGAGAAGCGCATGGCGGAATGTGTGAGAGGCAAGGGCATAGGTTTACTTTTGACATTGGTGGTGTTACGGGGTTGACGAGACGTGAGACATGCGGATCCATCTGCAAGCTTTTATTATAGTACATGGTCAATACAGGCAGGGTCGAACAGTGGCAAACAGGTATGACAAAGACAGGGCAGAGAATAATCCAAGGGCAAGCGTGGGTCGGTGATCGGCGAACTTTATCCAGAGGGCTAGGCAGAGAGAATAATCCAGGAACGTGCAAGAATCAGGACACGGGAAATCTAACTCAGGATACTGGGAACACAGGAACTCTAACTTGGGAAACTGGGAAACGCTTTGTACGTAGCTAGGCTAACAATACTCGGCAGAGTGTAAGAGAATGTCCAGGGTTTATATAGTGTGTGTGTGTGTGTGTGATTGGGTGATGGTGATTGTGAGATGGTGAACAGGTGCAAGCGTGATCATTGTGAACAGGTGTGTTGGTGCAGTGGATGATGGGAAATGCAGTCCTTGAGTGATCTGTAACTGTGTGGTGTGCAAGTCCATGTGATGGGTGAGTGACCTCTGGTGGTGAATGAGCAAAGTTCATGGCCAGGATTTGTGACATAGCCCCCCCCCAAGGAGCGGCTTCCAGACGCTCCTAAACAATCCTAGGAGGGCAGAGGAGTGGAGGCGGAACAGGGAGAGGGACGGAGGGCCAGGTCCATGTGGAAGCCAGGGTGGAGAGGATGGATCTGGAACCCACCAGGGCGGAGTAGGCAGATCTGGAGCCCACCAGGGCGGAGCAGATAGACCCGGAGCCCTCCAGGGCGGAGCAGACGGAACTAGAGCCCTCCAGGGCGGAGCAGACGGGACTGGAGCCCCCCAGGGCGGAGCGGACGGGACTGGAGCCCCCCAGGGCGGAGCGGATGGGACTGGAGCCCCCCAGGGCGGAGCAGACAGGACCAGCGACCACCAGACCAGAGTAGGGCCGTAGACCGGGCAGGAAACCATGTCTGAGTCCGATATCTGGGGGAAAACAGAGACAGACAACACAGAGAGAGAAGAGACAGACAACACAGGGAGAGTAGAGACAGACAACACCGGGAGAGCCTTCCTGGTCTCAGGAGCCTTGGCTGAGCAGGTCTGGGAGTCACAGGCGGCCTCTATAGCCGTGCCAGGGCAGGACAGGAAATCCCAGACGGCCTCCATAGCAGTGACAGGGCCGGACGGGTAATCACTGACGGCCTCCCTAGCCGTGACAGGGCAGGACAGGGAATCACAGGCAGCCTTGATAGCCGTGACAGGACCTGACAGGAATTCATAGGCGGCCTCTATAGTCGTGACTGGGCAGGACAAAGACTCACAGGCGGCCTTTATAGCCGTAACTGGGCAGGACAAGGAATCACAGGCGGCCTCTATAGCCGTGACTGGGCAGGACAAGGAATCACAGGCGGCCTCTATAGCCGTGACAGGACAGGGCGAGAGTTCATAGACGGCCTCCATGGCCAGGGCAGGACAGGGCGAGAGCTCATAGACAGCCTTTCTAGCCGTGACAGGACAGGGTGAGAGTTCATAGACGGCCTCCATGGCCGGGGCAGGACAGGGCGAGAGCTCATAGACAGCCTTCCTAGCCGTGACAGGACAGGGTGAGAGTTCACAGACGGCCCTCTTAGCTGTGACAGGGCAGGCTGAGGATTCAGAGGCGGCCTCTATAGCCGTGACTGGACAGGGCAAGAGTTCACAGACGGCTTCTTTAGCCGGGGCAGGACAGGGCGAGAGTTCATTGGTGGATACCACCGACACCTCTGGAGGTTCTGCAGCTAACGCCGCCACCTCTGGAGGTTCTACGGTGGTAACATGACAGGCTGAGAGTGTGTTGCTGGGCGCCACCACCTTGCAAGGAGCGGAATCGAGAACCACCGCTTCAGAAGGTTCTGCAGCAGGGGCTGCCACCTCTGGAGACGTTACAGTGGACGTCGCTACCTCAGGCAGTCCAATGGTGGTGTACGCAGCCCAAATGCAACATAAAGCGATCCCTATCATGGGGAGCGCTTCAGACAGGGAAATCAGTTCAGGGACAGGAGGGCCAAAGTGAGTGGGTTTGGGGATACCAGCAGCGCGTGCAGACACCAGTGGTGCGTCCCTCACGCTGGATATCAAACAGGAAACTCGTAGGACTGACCTTAAATATCTGGGTGGAATAGGCTCTGGCTGAGGAGCTGAGACGTGAAGAGGCTCTGGCTGAGGAGCTGAGACGTGAAGAGGCTCTGGCTGAGGAGCTGAGACGTGAAGAGGCTCTGGCTGAGGAGCTGAGACGTGAAGAGGCTCTGGCTGAGGAGCTGAGACGTGAAGAGGCTCTGGCTGGGCAGCTGTGACGTGGCGTGACTCTATCTGGTCAGTTGTGACATGGCGTGACTCTGGCTGGTCAGCTGTGAGTTGGGTGAGTTCATGATGATCCACAGTGGCTTGGTGTGACTCTGGATGATGAGCAGAGATGTGGTGTGACTCTGGCTGGAGAGCTGAGGCACGAAGAGACTCTGGCTGGAGCGCTGTGCTTTGGTTGGACTCGTGACGATCAACTGTGGCTTGGCGTGACTCGTGACGATCAACTGTGGCTTGGCTTGACTCACGAAGATCACTTGTGGCTTGGCTTGACTCAAGAAGATCACTTGTTTCTTGGCTTGACTCGTGACTATCAACTGTGACTTGGCTTGACTCGTGACGATCAACTGTAGCTTGACTTGACTCGTGATGATCAACTGTGCTTTGGCTTGACTTGTGACGATCAACTGTGGCTTGGCTTGACTCACGGAGATCACTGGTGGCTTGGCTTGACTCACGAAGATCACTTGTTTCTTGGCTTGACTCGTGACTATCAACTGTGACTTGGCTTGACTCGTGACGATCAACTGTAGCTTGACTTGACTCGTGATGATCAACTGTGCTTTGGCTTGACTTGTGACGATCAACTGTGGCTTGGCTTGACTCACGGAGATCACTTGTGGCTTGGCTTGACTCACGAAGATCACTTGTTTCTTGGCTTGACTCGTGACTATCAACTGTGACTTGGCTTGACTCGTGACGATCAACTGTAGCTTGACTTGACTCGTGATGATCAACTGTGCTTTGGCTTGACTTGTGACGATCAACTGTGGCTTGGCTTGACTCACGGAGATCACTGGTGGCTTGGCTTGACTTGTGACGATCAACTGTGGCTTTGCTTGACTTGTGATGATCAGCTGTGGCTTGACTTGACCTTTTAACATAGGCTGTGACTTGACCTGGCTTTTTAACATCAGCGGTGACTTGACTTGACTCTTTAACATCAGCGGTGACTTGACTTGACTCTTTAACATCAGCGGTGACTTGACTTGACTTGACTCTTTAACATCAGCGGTGACTTGACTTGACTCTTTAACATCAGCTGGGAACTGACCTGGCTTGTGGTTGGCCGCAATGACGCTACGGGGTGTTGTTGTTGCCGCCATTTTGTGAGCGTGATCTAGCGTGGCTGTGTCCACACAATTGGGTGCGGTGTCTCGTTCCTCCGCGACCCCCACAGTGAACGAAGAGCCAACACATAGCAAAGCATAGTCCAGGAACTGACTGAGAGATGAACGGGGACCCTCACGGGTTAGCTGTGATTTCAGCGGCTGATTAATGCCCTCACAAAAGAAGTCTATGAGTACACAGTCCGGCAGATCAGAAAAATGGGCGAGGTCTAAGTATTCTTGTATATACTCCTCGAGTGGTCGCGAGCCCTGCCTGAGGTGTAACAAAATTCGTGCAATGTCCATACCTGGCCAATATCCACTAGAAAAGCCGCTGGATCCTTTGTTGGCCGAGTATTCTGTTACGGGGTTGACGAGACGTGAGACATGCGGATCCATCTGCAAGCTTTTATTATAGTACATGGTCAATACAGGCAGGGTCGAACAGTGGCAAACAGGTATGACAAAGACAGGGCAGAGAATAATCCAAGGGCAAGCGTGGGTCGGTGATCGGCGAACTTTATCCAAAGGGCTAGGCAGAGAGAATAATCCAGGAACGTGCAAGAATCAGGACACGGGAAATCTAACTCAGGATACTGGGAACACAGGAACTCTAACTTGGGAAACTGGGAAACGCTTTGTACGTAGCTAGGCTAACAATACTCGGCAGAGTGTAAGAGAATGTCCAGGGTTTATATAGTGTGTGTGTGTGTGTGTGATTGGGTGATGGTGATTGTGAGATGGTGAACAGGTGCAAGCGTGATCATTGTGAACAGGTGTGTTGGTGCAGTGGATGATGGGAAATGCAGTCCTTGAGTGATCTGTAACTGTGTGGTGTGCAAGTCCATGTGATGGGTGAGTGACCTCTGGTGTTGAATGAGCAAAGTTCATGGCCAGGATTTGTGACAGGTGGGGACATAATAGCACAGCCCCCCTCCCCCAAACACCCAGTCATTTTCGCATTTATGATAGACCTTGGACCGCAGTTTCATATCATCTAAAGTCTTTATTTATAAATTATGTTTGCCAACATATACATAATTCATGAGAAGATTTTTTGTTTGTTTTTGTATGTTTATCAGACAATAATTACACACTTTTGATTTTGTGAACCAACAACATGACAGCAGCATCAGATCACTGGGTGTCTTAATCACGCATCACTTTATTTTAATATTATTCGTATTGGACCCAGGATGATTCTGAAATTAAACTCGACTGTTGCTATAGTAACGAATACAACTTTCAAGCACAGATTGACAGATAAACTTCACGCTCTTATTTCAGTGTTGTTGCTTTTTAATTATTATTTTGCGGATGTTTCAGAAAACAGTTTGCATTGTACATTCAGTTTAAAAACATTAAGCTAAATTTAAAGACTGTCCTGGCCCAGACACAGATCGCCCTGGCGGGGTCCGCTCTACCCCAGCGCCCCTCACTCCAGGAATTGACGGTTCTCCGTAACGATGACAGCTGAGCTCCAGGGGCTTTTTCGAGTGGCGATGCCAGGCCCAGAAACACATCGCTCTGGTGGGGTCGAGTCTACCCATACGCCCCTTACTCTGGTTCTCGGGAATGATGAAAGCAGAGCTCCAGGGGCTTTTTCGAGCGATGCCAGGCACAGACACAGATCGCCCTGGCGGGGTCCGCTCTACCCCAGCGCCCCTCACTCCAGGAATTGACGGTTCTCCGTAACGATGACAGCTAAGCTCCAGGGGCTTTTTCGAGCGATGCCAGGCCCAGAAACACATCGCCCTGGCGGGGTCGAGTCTACCCCTACGCCCCTCACTCCAGGAATTGACGGCTCTCTGTAACGATGACAGCTGAGCTCCAGGGGCTTTTTCGGACTCAGGATGCTGTTCCAAATCCTGCCGCACCACAAAGTGCCACTCCCATATTTCCATAAAATGACATCATATTTGTCCCAAATTATAGTACATAATGACTACACTGGAAGATTGTGTGTTGTGCATCTTTTAGCACAATGTTTGTCTTTCTGTTAGTAGCCTATATATAATAGCCATAGATCGTGTTTGCTCAACACCGTCAAACTAATTGAAACTTTGTTAATTCCTGAAGACAAGTCAAGTCACCTTTATTTATATAGCGCTTTTAACAATACAAATTGTGTCAAAGCAACTGCACAATATCAAAATAGGAAAATAGTGTGTCAATAATGTAAAATGACAAGATTAAACACTCAATTTTCAGTTAAAGGAATTTCATTATTGAATTCAGTGATGGTATCGTCCAGCTCAGTTCAGTTCTCTGTCAGTTCAAGTCTCTGTTCAATCAAGTCGACGATCAAAGTCAAAGTCAAAGTCTGCTTTATTGTCAATTCTGCCACATGTACCGTACATACATGCAGAGAATTGAAATTGCGTTACTCTCAGACCCCTGGTGCATACAGATATCACTAAACACTAACAGTAGAATGTAAAATTACAGATAAATACAAATCAAATATATATAAATACATATACTGTATATACATATATATATATATTTACTGTATATACATAAAATGCAACTATTACAAATATACAAATAAGGACATGTAAAAAAAATAGATAATGTGGCATAAGGCACATGGTAGATAGAGTGCAATCCAGTGAAATAAACAACCAGTGCAGAATATAAATGGTGTAGTGCAAAGAGCTTATCAATCTATTCTATTTAAAGATATCGCTAGAAATTAAGTGTTCCCAACTAAGCAAGCCATAGGCGACAGCGGCAAGGAACTAAAACTCCATCGGTGACAGAATGGAGAAAAAAAAAACTTGTGAGAAACCAGGCTCAGTCGGGGGGCCAGTTCTCCTGAATATTGACATCTCCTAGCATAGATGTCAATATTCTTACGATGTAAAAATACATTGTGTGTTATGGGAAGTGTTCCCGGTTCCGGTTGACCTAATTAATGCAGCCTAACAATCCTTTAACGGATTTGAACATTTTGAAGCGTATTAGTGTGCTATGTGCCAGGTTAAAGAGATGGGTCTTTAATCTAGATTTAAACTGACAGAGTGTGTCTGCCTCCCGAACAGTGTTAGTTAGATTGTTCCAGAGTTTGGGCACTAAATAGGAAAAGGATCTGCCGTCCGCAGTTGATTTTGATATTCTAGGTATGTAAAATTCACATGAGACAATTTGCAGGAGGACATGTAAAAAAAAAATAGATAATGTGGCATAAGGCACATGGTAGATAGAGTGCAATCCAGTGAAATAAACAACCAGTGCAGAATATAAATGGTGTAGTGCAAAGAGCTTATCAATCTATTCTATTTAAAGATATCGCTAGAAATTAAGTGTTCCCAACTAAGCAAGCCAGAGGCGACAGCGGCAAGGAACTAAAACTCCATCGGTGACAGAATGGAGAAAAAAAAAACTTGTGAGAAACCAGGCTCAGTCGGGGGGCCAGTTCTCCTCTGGCCAGACGAACCAGCAGTTCAATTCCAACTGTTGCAAAGTCAGATTGCAAGGGCTCAACTGGTTCCAATGGTCTTTTCCCGATGGCTGTCTAGGTGACGGGGTCCTCACTGGGGATCTGTCTCTGGGGCTCATCTAGGTGTCCTGGTCTCCGCTGACGTTCAGGGCTGTAGAGGTTGTCTCTAGGTGCTGATCCACCATTTGATCTGGATACGGACTGGATCTGGTGACTGCAGTGACCTCGGAATAAGAAAGAAGCAGACTAATATTAGCATAGATGTCAATATTCTTACGATGTAAAAAGTACATTGTGTGTTATGGGAAGTGTTCCCGGTTCCGGTTGACCTAATTAATGCAGCCTAACAATCCTTTAACAGATTTGAACATTTTGAAGTGTATTAGTGTGCTATGTGCCAGGTTAAAGAGATGGGTCTTTAATCTAGATTTAAACTGACAGAGTGTGTCTGCCTCCCGAACAGTGTTAGTTAGATTGTTCCAGAGTTTGGGCACTAAATAGGAAAAGGATCTGCCGTCCGCAGTTGATTTTGATATTCTATGTAAATGTCAATCAAATGTCCAGAGTTTTGAGAACGCAGCGGACGTGGAGGACTATAATGCGATAAGAGCTCGCTCAAGTACTGAGGAGCTAAAGCATTCAGGGTTTTATAAGTAATTAACAAGATTTTAAAATCTATACGATGTTTAATAGGGAGCCAGTGCAGTGTTGACAGAACCGGGCTAATGTGGTCATACTTCCTGGTTCTAGTAAGAAATCTAGCTGCTGCATTTTGAACCATCTGTAGTTTGTTTATTAAGCGTGCCGAACAACCACCTAATAAAGCATTACAATAATCTAACCTCGAGGTCATAAACGCATAAATTAGCATTTCTGCATTTGACATTGAGAGCATAGGTCTCAGTTTAGATATATTTTTAAGATGAAAAGAATGCAGTTTTACAAATGGTAGAAACGTGGCCGTCAAAGGAGAGATTGCTATCAAATAGCATACCTAGGTTCCGGACTGATGACGAAGAATCGACAGAGCAAACATCAAATGTTAGACAGTGTTCTAGGTTATTACGTGTGGGGGTTTTAGGTCTGATAATCAACACCTCTATTTTTTCCGAATTTAGCAGTAAGAAATTACTCGTCATCCAGTTTTTTATATCGACTATGCATTCCATAAGTTACTCAATTTGGTGTGTTTCACCGGGCCGTGAAGAAATATAGAGCTGAGTATCATCAGCATAACAGTGAAAGCTAACCCCGTGTTTCCTGATGATATTTCCCAAGGGTAACATGTAAAGCTTGAAAAGTAACGGCCCTAGTACTGAGCCTTGAGGTACTCCATACTGCACTTGTGATCGATATGATACCTCTTCATTCACTGCTACGAATTGATGGCGGTCAGATAAGTACGATTTGAACCATGCTAATGCACTTCCACTAATGCCAACAAGGTTTTCTAGTCTATTCAAAAGAATGTTGTGATCGATAGCGTTGAACACAGCGCTAAGATCCAGTAGCACTAATAGAGAGATACAACCACGATCAGATGATAAGAGCAAGTCATTTGTCACTCTAATGAGAGCAGTCTCAGTACTATGAGATGGTCTAAATCCTGACTGGAAATCCTCACAGATATAATTTTTCTCTAAGAAGGAATATAATTGTGAGGATACAACCTTTTCTAATATCTTTTTTTTTTGTTATCAACAATTTTTTATTTTTTTTCACAAACAACACAACATAATATCCAAAATAAAACAAAACAAAACAGCAGACACATACTCAACATCTCAAGGTTCAATCAAAAGGGAGGGAGAGAGGGAAGGACAACAAGAACACAAAAGTTACTCCTTTAAATAATCACATATTCAGCAAAAAAACACTGCCAAGCCTCAATGGTTGAAGGCCTGGCCCCACCGACTCGCGCCGTTGTACATTCACATGAGACAATTTGCAGGAGGCTACGGATCCAATATGCCTCTCTACACATGTGTGGTGTAAACCAGTTCTGAATTATTGTCTTCTTCACAGCTGTAAAACCAGCAAACAACATTCTCTTTTGCATTGAACTAATACAGAGACCAGAATCATCATTAAGAAGACATAAACTTGGGTTAACAGACCAATCAATTCTCAGTAATGATGACAAAACCAGGTTTACATGTGTCCATAGACTGATGACGACAGGACATTCCCAAAACATTGGAGTCCAAGATGGCGCTGCTATGTTCGGCTGCCGTCCGGGCCGCTCCGCTTAGACTATGCTTTTATTTACTTTTTTACTTACTTTTGATTTCTATATTTACACACATAACGTCGGCACTGATCACCTATGACAAAAGTGCACTCTTGGACATTGGAAACCGCTTCACTAACCTGGTTCAGGACACTTTATCACCGAATCCAGCGTGGCCTCTTGAGATTCTTCGTAACGCGGAGAACAAAGGACACAGGCGACGGAACAAAAAACACCGTGGAAAAAGCGCTGGTATTCGCAACAGATTGAGGAAAAGGGCTCACAGTCCTCCCTTACCGAGCCTTTTGCTCGCTAATGTCCAATCCTTGGATAATAAGATGGACGATCTTAGAGCCAGGATAAGTTTCCAACGGGACATTAGGGACTGTAACATCATCTGTTTGACTGAAACATGGCTCACGCCCTCGGTTCCAGACACTGCTGTAACGCCGTCTGACAACTTCTCTGTTTTACGGATGGACAGAACAGCTGAGGCCGGTAAATCCAAGGGTGGTGGTGTGTGTTTCATGACTAACAAGAAATGGTGTGACCCCAGGAATATCTCCTCTCTGTCGCGATCCTGCTCGCCTCATCTGGAACATCTATCCATCATTTGCCGCCCATTCTATTTACCCCGCGAGTTCTCCGCGGTCATCGCTACTGCCGTTTATATTCCACCTCAGGCAGACACCGGCTTGGCTTTGTCTAAACTTCACGATGTGATCAGCGGCTACATTAACAAATATCCTGACGCTGCCTTTATCATCGCGGGGGATTTTAACAAAGCCAACCTCAGGCAGGCCATGCCGAACTTTCACCAGCATGTATCCTGTCCAACCAGAGGACCGAATACACTGGATCACTGCTACTCTCAGTTCAAGAATGCCTACAAGGCCCGTTCACTACCTGCCTTTGGTAAGTCTGACCACGCCGCCATTTTCCTCACACCGGAATACAAACAAAGGCTCGCAGAGGAACCCCCGGTGAAGAGGGAAGTGACGCGTTGGTCCTCCCACTCTGAAGCTATGCTGCAGTCGGCTCTTGATGACGTCGACTGGGACATGTTCAGGGCGAGCTCATCTGACGTCAGCGAGTTCACGGAGGTGGCAGTGAGCTTTGTAAATACACTTACCGAACAAGCTACAGAAACAATAACTGTAAGGACTTTCCCTAATCAGAAACCGTGGGTGGACAGATCAATCCGTGATGCGGTTAACAAACGCACTGCCGCATACAACGAGGCTCTTTTGTCTGGGAATATGCGCGAATATAAAGCTTCGTGTTATGCTCTCAGACGAGCAGTAAGTGCCGCCAAACATCGCTACAAAGAGAGAATTGAGTCTCATTTTCAGCTCAATGACTCGCGACGCATGTGGCAGGGACTAAGGACCATCTGTGCCTTTGGAAACAAATCCTCCGCGGAGGTGAGAGCAGATCCGTTGCTGGCTGAAGAATTAAACACCTTCTACGGCCGCTTTGAAAGCAACGGAGGCATCGCGGCTCTGCCAAGCAGCACGTCAGGAAGCAGCAGGCAGAGAAGCGAGAATCATGTGATCACCGTGTCGGAGGACGAGGTTCGGAGGGCACTAAAGGGAGTGAACATCAGGAAAGCGGCTGGACCTGACGGGATCACAGGCCGGGTTCTGAGATCATGCGCTGATCAGCTTGCTGGTTTGTTCACTTCTATCTTCAACGAGTCCCTTGCTACCTCTGTAGTTCCCACCTCCTTTAAAAAATCCATCATCATCCCTGTGCCTAAGAACAGTAAACCCTCTTGCCTGAATGACTATCGTCCAGTGGCCCTCACATCTATAGTCATGAAGGTTTTTGAGAGACTTGTTAAGAGCCACATTAGCTCATCCATCCCTGTTACTTTGGACCCTCTTCAGTTTGCCTATCGCTCCAATAGATCAACTGATGATGCCATCTCACACATACTTCACTCCTCCCTCACACACATTGACAGCAGCAATGGGAACTATGCAAGACTGCTATTCATAGACTATAGCTCAGCTTTTAACACCATAGTCCCCACCAAGCTGACTAATAAACTCACAGGCCTCGGCCTAAACACCTCACTGTGCGACTGGATTCAAGACTTCCTCACCGGCAGACCTCAAGTGGTGAAGGTAGGCCAGTACACCTCAAACTCCATCACCCTGAACGTAGGAGCCCCGCAGGGCTGCGTTCTGAGTCCCCTGCTATACTCTCTCTACACACATGACTGCGTGTCCTCTCACAGATCCACTTCTATTATCAAATTTGCTGATGATACTGTGGTTCTGGGCCTCATTTCCAACAATGATGAGACCGCATACTTGGATGAGGTGGAGAGACTAACGTCATGGTGCCAGGACAACTGTCTCTCTCTGAACGTGAGCAAAACCAAAGAGCTGATTGTGGACTTCAGAAAGAGACACCTGCTGCCCTACACTCCTCTGGTGATCAGTGGGACCCCTGTGGAGAGAGTAAGCAGCTTCAAGTACCTCGGCGTAAACATCTCCGAGGACCTGACTTGGACTACACACATCCAAACACAGGTCAAGAAAGCCAGGCAAAGACTGTACCATCTGCGACAGCTGAGAAAATTCAGGGTCTCACCAACAATCCTGAAAACTTTCTATGCAGGGACCATAGAAAGTGTTTTGACTCAGTGCATCTCAGTGTGGTATGGAAACAGCTCCAGCCAAGATTGCAAAGCCCTGCAGAGAGTTGTGCGCTTAGCTGAGCGTATCTCGGGGTCGGCTCTCCCCTCTCTGCAGGACATCTACATCAAACGATGCAGAGGCAGAGCTGACAAAATCATCAAAGACTCAAATCACCCTGGTAACTGTCTTTTCACTAGGCTGCCATCTGGTAAGCACTTCCGCTGCCTGATGGCAAAAACAGAGAGACTCAGGAGGAGTTTCTTCCCCACGGCCATCAGGCTCCTGAACTCAAAGTCATCCTCTTAAAAACATCATCTGACTTACTTCAAATCACTAATCACACACTCATTACTCTCTACCTCATAACTGTCAGTGTCATTTGCTCATTTGCACACTTGCACACTTGTACACAACACGTTCTGTATCTTGTAAATCGTATCTTATTTTTATATTTATTTTATTTTTTGTGATTGGCTGCTTCATGTCAACCATGTATAACCTGTTGCACATTCCTCTCTGTACAGTCATGCTTATATTAATATTTAATTCTACAGCTTACTGTCATGCACATTCTTTTATATTTTATATTTTATTCTTTATATCTTATTTTTCATTCATTTTATCTTATGTTTACTTCCCTTGTGGTTTTTTTTTCAATATTTGCACTGTCCATGGAGCGGACCCGACTCTCATTTCACTGCTGGTTATACAGTCTCTGTATAGTCGTGTATGTGACAAATAAAACTTGAAACTTGAACTTGAAAACATGTGCAGAAAAGTGCCCGATGATGTAGTGTTACATATATGGCAGTTCAAATTTGACTGCAGTTTCATTTTAAATCTTTTGTAAGGAGTTATGTATGCTCTATGAATGACTTTGAAGTGAAAAAGACGATGAGCCAGATTTTTAGATGTTAAACTGAGATTAGACAACACTCTCTCCCAGTCGACAGATAAATTAAGATCAGATAATTCCCTATTCCAAATAGTTTTAATAGAAAGAGGTTTTGCAATACAATCAATAATTGTATTATATATATTAAGGAAACAGACGGCCGACCAGCAGATGGTGCAATCCAGTCCTGCATAGGATGAGAGGAAATGGAAGAAGACCAAGGAACGCCATACGCTTTGAGAGCAGAACGTAATTGAAGAAAAACAAAATATGCAGATGCTGGTAGACAAAATTTGGCTCTCAATGCCTGAAATGAATAGAGGCCCTGGTTATCATACATATCACTGCACGTGTTCACACCTAAAGAGGACCAAGAGGGTTGGACAAATGGACGATTTCCACATACAAAGTTAAAATTGTGCCATAAAGGTGTACTGTTACAGAATTTGAAGGGTCCACCTATCCGACGTTCAACCGTTTTCCAGATTTTAATAGAGTTAGCCACAACCGGACCAAATTTATAATTATCCCCTTTTTTTCCTGTGCCAGTAAATAAAATATCTTGAAGTTTATTTGGTTTAACCTTGTCAGCTTCAATCACCCTCCATGAAACTGTAGATTGAGGATCAACCCAATTATGAAGGGCCTTAAGCTGGAACGACCAATAATATAATTCAAAATTTGGTACAGCCAGTCCTCCTGCGCTATTAAGATGTTATAATGTGGTAAGTTTAATTCTGGGACATTTATCATTCCAGATAAACTTAGAAATTATGGAGTTGATCTCCTTAAAGTAACCTGGAGGGGGAGAAAGTGGTAGCATAGAGAAAAAAAAAATCGAGGTAACAAATTCATCTTAACAGTGGAGATTCTCCCTTGGAGAGAGACTTTAAGATTCTTCCATCTTTGAATGTCATTTTTGACCTTAACTAAAATGTTATTAAAATTGTCTCTGGCAATCTTATGAATGTTTCTATATATGGTAATGCCCAAATAGATGAAAGATTCCTTAATAGGGATAAATGAGGGAATAGAAAAATTAACCTTAACATTGTTAATTGGCATTAAAGCAGATTTGCTCCAATTTATTTTATATCCTGATAGGCTACTAAAATTATCAAATTTCTTAATTACACTAGAGACTGAAACATCAAAGTGGTCTAAATATAGAATAATATCATCAGCGTATAATGAAATACAATGATTATGGTCATGAATCTTAATCGATACTTCAGATTTCCTGATGGCTTGTGCTAAGGGTTCGAGAGATAGACAAAACAATAAGGGGGAAAGTGGACACCCCTGCCTCGTTCCCCGCTGTAGGGAATGAGGGGGAAATAATATTACCAGTTATGACTGATGCTGCAGGTGAGTGGTATAATGTCTTAATCATAGAAACGAAGTGTTCACCGAAGCCTAAACATTGCAGAACTGCCCACATATAATTCCACTCTAGCCTGTCAAAGGCTTTTTCTGCATCAAGTGAAAAGACCGCACAAGGTGTTGGGTGGGAGTCCGCAAAGTCAAGAATATGAAGGAGTCGACGCATATTGTCAGATGCATTGCGCCCCTTGATGAAACCAGTTTGGTCCTCCTTGATCAGACTGTGAATTACCTGCTCCAAACGAGAAGCAAAAACTTTAGCATAGATTTTTCGATCACATGGGATAAGCGAAATCGATCTGTAGCTGGAACAATCTAATGGATCTTTCCCTTTTTTAAGAAGTAATGAAATCAGTGATGTTTTTTGATCTCTATGAAATACCCCATGTTCAATTGCAAAATTAAATGAGTTAAGCATAAGTATCCCTACCAAATCCCAAATTTCTAAATATAATTCAGGGGGGAGACCATCTAGACCTGGCGATTTGCCCTTTTGAAGGCTTTTTAGAGAGACGTGAAGTTCCTCCAAACTTAATGGGGCCTCCAAAGATTCTTTATCCATCTGTGAGATCCGAGGCAGTTCCAATTTATCTAAATACTGCTTACAAATTGGTTCATTAAAATCTGTTTCGGCTTTATACAGATTTGTGTAAAAACCTTTAAATATGTAATTAATTGCCACAGGGTTCATGGTGACCTGATCATCCGATGATTTTATTGCGCTAATATATGCCTTAGACTCGCATTCTTTCAACCTAAGGGCCAATAAATGACTAGGTCTCTCTGATTCAAAATAATATTTTTGTCTAGTCCTATGTAAAATAAATTCTGCCTTTGAGTGTGAAAGTAAATCATATTCTTCTTTTAAAGAGGACAGCTGTGTAGCCTGTTGCTCAGTAAAATGTTGTTTTTGTAGGTTTTGTAATGATTGGATTTTATTTTCTAATTGTGTAAACTGGTGAGTTCTCGCTTTGACAAGAGTAGAAGAGAAAGATATACAGAAACTTCGTATAGCACACTTAGTCGTTTCCCACAGTATTTGAGGATCCACATCAGAGGGCATATTAATTTCAAGAAATTCCTTAATACAGGTGCTGGTCATATAATTAGAATATCATCAAAAAGTTGATTTATTTCACTAATTCCATTCAAAAAGTGAAACTTGTATAATGTATACATTCATTCCACACAGACTGATATATTTCAAGTGTTTATTTCTTTTAATTTTGATGATTATAAGTGACAACTAATGAAAACCCCAAATTCAGTATCTCAGAAAATTAGAATATTGTGAAAAGGTTCAATATTGAAGACACCTGGTGCCACACTCTAATCAGCTAATTAATTCAAAACACCTGCAACGGCCTTTAAATGGTATCTCAGTCTAGTTCTGTAGGCTACACAATCATGGGGAAGACTGCTGACTTGACAGTTGTCCAAAAGACGACCATTGACACCTTGCACAAGGAGGGCAAGACACAAAAGGCCATTGCAAAAGAGGCTGGCTTTTCACAGAGCTCTGTGTCCAAGTACATTAATAGAGAGGCGAAGGGAGGGAAAAGATGTGGTAGAAAAAAGTGTACAAGCAATAGGGATAACCGCACCCTGGAGAGGATTGTGAAACAAAACCCATTCAAAAATGTGGGGGAGATTCACAAAGAGTGGACTGCAGCTGGAGTCAGTGCTTCAAGAACCACTACGCACAGACGTATGCAAGACATGGGTTTCAGCTGTCGCATTCCTTGTATCAAGCCACTCTTGAACAACAGACAGCGTCAGAAGCATCTCGCCTGGGCTAAAGACAAAAAGGACTGGACTGCTGCTGAGTGGTCCAAAGTTATGTTCTCTGATGAAAGTAAATTTTGCATTTCCTTTGGAAATCAGGGTCCCAGAGTCTGGAGGAAAAGAGGAGAGGCACAGAATCCACGTTGCTTGAGGTCCAGTGTAAAGTTTCCACAGTCAGTGATGGTTTGGGGTGCCATGTCATCTGCTGGTGTTGGTCCACTGTGTTTTCTGAGGTCCAAGGTCAACACAGCCGTATACCAGGAAGTTTTAGAGCACTCTATGCTTCCTGCTGCTGACCAACTTTATGGAGATGCAGATTTCATTTTCCAACAGGACTTGGCACCTGCACACAGTGCCAAAGCTACCAGTACCTGGTTTAAGGACCATAGTATCCCTGTTCTTAATTGGCCAGCAAACTCGCCTGACCTTAACCCCATAGAAAATCTACGGGGTATTGTGAAGAGGAAGATGCGATATGCCAGACCCAACAATGCAGAAGAGCTGAAGGCCACTATCAGAGCAACCTGGGCTCTCATAACACCTGAGCAGTGCCACAGACTGATCGACTCCATGCCACACCGCATTGCTGCAGTAATTCAGGCAAAAGGAGCCCCAACTAAGTATTAAGTGCTGTACATGCTCATACTTTTCATGTTCATACTTTTCAGTTGGCCAAGATTTCTAAAAATCCTTTCTTTGTATTGGTCTTAAGTAATATTCAAATTTTCTGAGATACTGAATTTGGGGTTTTCATTAGTTGTCAGTTATAATCATCAAAATTAAAAGAAATAAACACTTGAATTATATCAGTCTGTGTGGAATGAATGTATACATTATACAAGTTTCACTTTTTGAATGGAATTAGTGAAATAAATCAACTTTTTGATGATATTCTAATTATATGACCAGCACCTGTATATTCTTTTAGAGAGGTAATAAAAGTCTGATTACTTAATAATGATATGTTAAAACGCCATCTAGGGGACTTGGCTTTGACATCGGAAAGATGAACACTGCACAACATAGCAGAATGATCAGATAATAAAATTGGTAATATAGATATAGAGGAATTAGATGAAATTAAAGATGGGCTGAGAAATATGTAGTCTATCCTAGAGAAAGTCTTGTGTCTATTAGAAAAAATAGTGAAGTCCTTAGCTTTAGTATTCTGAATTCTCCATAAATCGATTAAGTTGAGCTCAGTGATAAATTTATTCAATAATTTAGAGGATGGATTGGCTGTTGTATCAGATTGAGACTTATCTAAAGTAGGATTTATGACAGCATTAAAATCACCACCCACCACTAGAGGGCAATCAATCTCCTCAAGTAAAGTTTTGGAAATCCGTGTAAGGAATGCACTGTCTGTCTCATTCGGACCATAAATAGAGACCAATGCTAACCTATTATTATATATTTTGCATCGGATAAAAACAAATCTACCCTTCTCATCACTACCAAGGTGTTCAATTGTTAAATTTAACTTCCTGTTAACAAGGATAAGCACCCCCTTAGTTTTATTTTGAGCGCAGGAAAAAGCTATTAATTTGTAATACTTATTCTGGATACGTGCCACGTCAGATTGTTTTAAATGTGTCTCTTGTATTAAGGCACAGGAGATAGATTTACGGTGTAAATATTCTAATACACATTTACATTTAGTCATTTGGCAGACGCTTTTATCCAAAGCGACTTACAATTGGGGAGTACATAAAGCGATTCATCTTGAAGAGGCAATCAGACAGAGGAAGTGCTCGTAACACCAAGTCTCAGTCATTGTTCAAATAAGTACAAGCTAGCAAGGGAAGGAGAGAAAGATAAAGGGAAAGGTGTTTTTTTTTGTTGTTTTTTTTTAAGAACAAGTTTAGGAAGTCAAGTAGTGCCGAAAGAGATGAGTCTTCAGTTGTTGCTTGAAGATTGACAGGGATCCAGCATTCCGGATAGGGGTGGGAAGATTATTCCACCATCCAGGAATGGTGAATGAGAATGTTCTGGAGAGTGATTTTGAGCCTCTCTGTGATGGTACCACAAGGCGTCGCTCACTAGCAGATCTCAGACTTCTGGAGGGGATGTAGATTCGTAATAGTGAGTGGAAGTAGGAGGGTGCTGAGCCTGTGGTCGTTCTGTATGCAAGCATCAGTGTCTTGAACTTGATGCGAGCTGCCACTGGTAGCCAGTGCAGTGAGATGAAGAGAGGTGTAACATGGGTTCTTTTGGGCTCATTGAAGACCAGTCGTGCCGCAGCATTCTGAATCATTTGTAGAGGTTTGATTGTGTTTGATGGAAGACCAGCCAGAAGAGCATTGCAGTAGTCCAGCCTAGAAACGACAAGGGCCTGGACAAGAAGTTGCGCAGCATGCTCTGTCAGGAAGGGCCTGATTTTTCTGATGTTGTGTAGCGCAAACCTGCAAGATCGAGCAGTCTTTGCAATGTGCTCTTTGAAGGTCAGCTGGTCATCAAAGATTACACAAAGATTTCTGACTGAAGTTGATGGGGTAATTATTGATGTGCCTAATTGAATCGAGAAGTCATGCTGTAGACTCGGAGTGGCAGGGACGACAAGGAGCTCAGTCTTTGCCAGGTTGAGCTGTAGGTGATGTTCTTTCATCCATGCCGAGATGTCCGCCAGGCAGCCTGAGATCCGTGCAGCTACCATTGGATCATCTGGTTGAAAAGAGAGATAGAGCTGTGTGTCATCGGCAATGGTAGGAGAAGCCATGTGCCTGTATGATGGGTCCCAGCGATGTAGTGTATGTGGAGAAGAGGAGGGGTCCAATAACCGATCCCTGAGGAACCCCAGTGACCAGTTGATGTGCTTTGGATACCTCCCCACCCCAGGCCACCCTGAAGGACCTACCGGTGAGATAGGATTCAAACCAGCGAAGTGGAATCCCAGTGATACCCAGCGATGAGAGGGTGGACAGGAGGATCTGATGATTGACAGTGTCAAAGGCAGCAGAAAGATTGAGCAGAATGAGGACTGATGATTTGGAATCGGCCTTTGCGACTCGCAGGGCTTCAGTGACTGAGAGTAGCACAGCCTCCGTTGAATGGCCACTCCTGAAACCTGACTGTTTAGCATCCAGTTTGTTGTACTGTGAAAGAAACAGTGAGAGCTGGTTGAAGACAACTCGTTCGAGTGTTTTCGCTACGAATGGAAGGAGAGAGACAGGTCTGTAGTTTTCTAAAAGAGAAGTGTTTAATGTAGGTTTTTTGAGCAGTGGGGTTACCCGGGCCTGCTTGAACGCTGTGGGGAAGATGCCAGTGCGGAGAGATGTGTTGATAATGTGTGTGAGTGCCGGTAAGAGTGTGGGAGAGATTGCTTGGAGAAGGTGAGAGGGGATTGGGTCAAGAGGACATGTTGTAGGATGGCTGGAGAGGAGAAGTTTGGATACTTCCACCTCGGTGAGGGGACAGAAGGAGAAGATGGGAGTTTGAGCAGTGGATGTGGTTGTTGGAGGTCCTGTGTGTGTGGAGTTGTGAACTGGTTACCGATTGTTCTAGTTTTGTCGGTGAAAAAAGTGGCAAAGTCGTCAGCTGTTATAGAAGTGGTGGGCGGTGGTGGAGGGGGACAGAGTAGAGAATTAAATGTTCTGAAGAGATCACGCATGTCTGGAGCGCTGTTGATCTTGTTGTGGAAGTGTGAGGATTTGGCAGTGTGGACTTCAGTAGAGAAAGACGAAAGCAAAGACTGATACCTAGTCAGGTCCGACGGATCATTTGATTTGCGCCATTTTCTCTCTGCCGCTCTGAGTTTGGTCCGATGCTCACGAAGAACATCGGATAACCAGGGGTTAGAAGGGGCAGCCCGTGCTGGCCTGGAGGAGAGAGGACAAATGTCGTCTAGACAAGAGGTTAAGGTAGAGCATAAAGTGTCAGTAGCTGCATTCACATCCATAGATGTGAAATGGGTAGGTGAGGGAAGAGAGGAGGATACTACAGAGGAAAGAAGGGTGGGGGAAAGGGAGCGTAGGTTACGTCTGAAAGTAACCGGTAAGGGAGCTGGTGGCACCTGGGTAGTAAAATGTAAGGTAAATGTAATGAAGAAATGGTCAGAGATATGTAGTGGTTGTACCAGAATGTTATCTGTAGTACAGTTGCGTGTGTAAATTAAATCAAGTTGGTTGCCTGATTTGTGCGTGCTAGTAGTGGTAAGGCGTTTGAGATCAAATGAAGCTAGGAGTGAATGGAAGTCTGTAGCATAAGGCCTGTCTAGGTGAATGTTGAAATCGCCAAAGACTAAGAGTGGAGTGCCATCCTCCATGAAAGAGGACAGCAGGCCGTCCAGCTCCTCTAGAAAGGTGGCTAGAATTTGGCCAGGGGGACGATAGATTACTACTATCTGGAGTTTTATAGGAGCCGTTACAGTAATCGCATGATATTCAAATGAGTTGTGATTGCCCAGGGGAGAGTGGGTTGAGTATTTCCAAATGTTTGAAATGAGCAGACCAGTGCCCCCACCCCGGCCAACTTGCCTTGGGGTGTGAGAGAAAGAGCAATTGTGAGAGAGAGCAGCCGGGGTAGCGGAGTCTTCTGGACGAATCCAGGTCTCAGTCAAGCCCAAGATGCTGAGAGTGGATTGCAAGGAAAAAGCAGAAATGAAGTCAGCTTTGTTGACAGCTGACTGGCAATTCCAAAGACCCACAGAGAAAGAAAGAGGTGTAGTAGAAGATGTAGCGATCGGGCGTAGGTTAGCAAGATTACGTTGCCATCTGCGTGTGTTTTTAGAGCGTGGTTGAGAGAGAACCGGAATGGTTTCGAAACACATGATAGAGGTAGAGGGATAGAGGATAGGGAAAGGAGAGTGTGTGAGGGAAGATAGAAATGATACTTAAGTGTGTGCTCGGTGTCGTTGCTCGGTTAAAGTCGCACAGGAAAAGTCGTCTGTCTTTACACTCGTTGGTCTTCACACGAGGAGGCTGAGCACGATGGCTGAGCGCTTCCGCCTCAGCGTTCTGACATCAAATAAATACGGTCTAGGAGACTAGAGTGAAAACAGCTGAGGCCGGCTTCTGCTCAGCACAGCCAATAACCTTAAAGGACTGCTAATTGCTGTATACAAAACTAAACACTTCACGCAATCACACAGGCTTGTTCTTAGCTGAGGTGCAAATTCTTCTAATTGCTGGCAAGTGCAATCAAAAATATAAACCTCAACGAAAATGCACAATAGAAATAGGTAGGAAACGAAGTATTCCTTCCTAGCAGCAAGTAAATAATTTAAACAACAGAACTGCGAAAAAATATTACAAGACTTACGCGAGCTGCCGTCCTTCTCTTCTGGTGACTAATCGGCTTTCCCAACTTATAACAGCCACCAAGCAGTTTAAATACGAAAAACTAAGCCTGCATCACCGTCGAGGGGTCACGTGATCCTCCCTCAACCTTTTCTAATATCTTTGACAGAAAAGGGAGATTCGAGATCGGTCTGTAATTAACTAGAGCTTTGGGGTCAAGTTGTGTTTTTTTAATGAGACAGCCAATTTTAAGTTTTTGGGGACATATCCTAATGACAATGACAAATTAATAATAGCCAAAAGAGGATCTAGGACTTCTGGAAGCACCTATTTTAGTAGTTTATATGGAATAGGGTCTAACATACATGTTGTTGGTTTAGCTGATTTAACAAGTTTATACAATTCTTCCTCTCCTATAGTAGAGAATGAGTGGAATTGTTCCTCAGGGATCTATAGTGCACTATTTGATGTGATACTGTAGCTGACGGCTGCATGGTTACAATTTGTTCTCTAATAGAGATCGATTTTGGAAGTAAAATAGTTCATAAAGTCATTACTGCTGTGTTGTTGGGAAATGTCAACACCTGTTGATGCTTATTTTTTTGTTAATTTTGCCACTGTATTGAATAAATACCTGGGGTTATGATTGTTTTCTTCTAAAAGAGACGAAAAGTAATCAGATCTAGCAGTTTTTAAAGCTTTTCTGTAGGATAGGGTACTTTCCTGCCAAGCAATACGAAATACCTCTAGTTTTGTTTTCCTCCAGCTGCGCTCCATTTTCCAGACTGCTCTCTTTAGGGCGCGAGTGTGCTCATTATACAACGGTGTTGGACTCTTTTCCTTAATCGTCCTTAAGCTTAAAGGAGCAACCGTATCTAAAGTGCTAGAAAAGAGAGAGTCCATAGTTTCTGTTACATCATCAAGTTTTTCTGCGCTGTTGGATATGCTGAGGAATTGAGATAAATCAGGAAGATTACTTGCAAAGCAGTCTTTTGTGGTAGAAGTGATGGTTCTACCATATTTGTAAGAAGGAGTTGAATTTACAACTTTAACTATATGGAGTTTACACAAGGCTAGATAATGATCTGATATATCATCGCTTTGCTGCAGAATTTCAACACCATTAACATCAAATCCATGTGACAGTATTAAACCTAGAGTATGATTTCGAAAATGAGTAGGTCCTGACCAGGGCCGTACCTACCATTGAGGTCCCCGAGGTCCGGACCTCGGTATTTTTCCAATAACTGAAGTTGTAAAATAATTACCATATTAATTCTGATTTGGTGCTGCAAGGATTAAAAGACAAGATAACAGATCTTCTCATCTGAGATGCCTCAGCATGTGCGATAATATTGTAATTGTTGTTTTAACGATGTGCGATTTGACATTGAGTATTTTGCAAAAACCATTTAAAACACCCCTACAGAGCGCACGCGTACATTACATGAAGTCTAGACTAGAGCGTGTGCGCATTTAGAATGTGTTCTTTCACTGCATGATTCAGTCTAATAAAATGCATTAAGAATGATCACAATATTCAAGACATAGGGGCATAAAATATATATATCTATACTACTTCATATAGTTAATCAATTTCACACGAAGAGTGTTTTTTTCCAATTGATGTAATGGTCGAAATGTTGCAATAAATACTTTTATGGAGCAGTTATATCAGTGTGCGGACATCACGTTTGTTATTTTTCTCGAAAAAATAACCATGATTACAAATGTAATATAGATTTTTTACAACAGTTCTATAAATGTAAAGTTAATTAAGAGACTTGCATTTTAGACACCATATTGCCTGTTTTTGCTCTATTTTGCCAACAAAAATCATACCAAACACAGTCACAGCACTGTTTGAGTCTCTGAGCAACATGACGGTGTTTCGTTCCTGAATGAATCAACCGTTTGAATGATTCGGTTCAATCGCAAAGACTCACTTATTAACAGTGATTTGCTGCCACCTATTGGTGGTTTTAATTCCACATTTCTACTTTTCCCCCTGATTTTTTTTCATGTTTTAAATAATTTCAAATATCAGTATTCAACGTTTTATGTTTAATATATCAAAACATTATTTATGCAATTGTAATTGCAGGTTAAATGCATTCATGTCTTGCATTAAACAGTGTGTAAATACAACTAAATGCCACTTCAGATGCAGCTTCTGTGTTGATTTAATTTGCTTGGTAACAGACCAAATGTCTTATTATTATTCTTCACTGATTAAATGTAAGAATTTGACTCAAAAGATAATGGACACTTTTAGAAAAAAAAAAGGCTTTATAATGGTAAAAATGCCCATAAAATGTAAAAAAAAAAAACAGTTTAAACCTATTGGAAAAGATTAATTTCTATCAGTGTGAAAAAAAAATTATAATAATAATATTCATGTTTAATCATTTTAGACACGTGATTTTACTGAAGGCTACTAGGATAATTATAACTGAGTTTATTAAATTTATAAACATAAACAAACAAACTATATCTTCTCTATTTCCAGTTTGTAGCGTGAATCATTCATTGCAACATTTAATCTGATTCTCATGTTTAAGAATCTGTTATCTTGAAAAATAATTTATGCTACTGCCCACTGACTTGGTTTTAAACCTTTATTATTATCCAATTTATGAGCCTTAAAACATCTTAAAATGCACACATGTAAGTCAGGACAATCTAAATTTTCTCGGGGGAGCATGCCTCCGAACCCCCCTACCAATCTCCATTTTGGGACCTCTGTATTTATAAAAACCTGTGTACGGCCCTGGTCCTGACACGTGTTGTCTAACCCCGACAGAGTTCAGAATGTCTATGAATGCTGGTCCTAATGCATCTTTTTTTATTATCAACGTGGATATTAAAATCACCCACAATTAAGACTTTATCTGCAGCCAGTACTAACTCTGATAGAAAATCAGCAAATTCTTTAATAAAGTTTGTATGGTGCCCTGGTGGCCTGTATACATTAGCCAGTACAAACATCACGGGGGATTTATCATTAATACTTTTTTCTCTAGATAATGTTATATGAAGCACCATTACTTCAAAGGAGTTATACTTAAAGCCTGTCTTCTGAGAAATACTGAGAATATTGCTATCAATTGTAGCAACACCTCCCGCTTTGCCTTTTGGACGTGGCTCATTTTTGTAACAGTAATCTTGGGGGGTAGACTCGTTTAAAATAATGTATTCATCTGGTTTTAGCCAGGTTTCTGTCAAACAGAGCACATCTAGTTTATGATCAGTGATCATATCATTTACAAAAAGCGCTTTCATAGAAAGGCACCTGATATTCAATAAGCCAAGCTTTATCATTTGTTTCTCTGTGTTATATACATTTTTAATTTGTTGAACATCAATTAAGTTGTTACTCATAAATTGGTTTGGACGTTTTTTGTATTTTTTAGTTTGGGGAACAGACACGGTCTCTATAGTGTGATATCTAGGTGAAAGAGTCTCTATGTGCTTAGAATTAACTGACTTCTGTGACGTGAGGCGGCTAGCAGATGGTCGGTTTAGCCAGTCTGTCTGCTTCCTGACGTGGGCTCCAGTTAGTCAAGTACGAACTCTAAGACTATGTGCCATATTTCTAGAGAGAAGAGTGGCACCACCCCAGGAGGGATGAAGACCATCTCTTTTCAACAGGTCAGGTCTGCCCCAAAAACTCGTCCAATTGTCTATAAAACCTATGTTATTCTGTGGGCACCACTTAGACATTCAGCCATTGAGTAACGACAGTCTGCTATGAATCTCATAACCCCGGTAAGCAGGGAGCGGACCAGAGCATATTAAAATGTCTGACATCATACTTGCAAGTTCACACACCTCTTTAACATTATTTTTAGTGATTTCCGACTGGCGAAGTCGAACATCATTAGCGCCGACGTGGATAACAATCTTACTGAACTTTAAGTGAACTTTTCTATTAACTGTTTTGGACTGCTGTCTTGAACCTGTGAGCTGTAGACATGCTTCTCCTCTGGTGTGCGACCACCTTACGTTCTTACTCCTCCCATGTATTAAATGTGCATTCTTCAAAGCGCTCAGTTTTCTAACATATTTACCTAAACTTCTTAGGTAATATCAGTGGCATGATATATTTCAGATGCATACAAAATTACAAAAACATATATGCTGTTTAATTGTTTGATCAAAATTATTACTAGGGACAATTTGGTAGTCGGTGGATAGGGACATGTCCCTGGCATCCCACCCTCCACCCTTGGTGAGAGACGCTGTGGATGAAAGGGTACATTCACTCTCTAGCAGGTGGCACCGAACAGCAGAAATGCAGCCGTTACCCCAGAAACGCTGTAAACAAAGCAGCTATGCTACTTTCTGTTTCTGAAACATATTTAAATTATTTAAGCAGCCAAGCAGATTTGTGTATTCGCTGTGTTCATCACAGCGCCAAATACTTAAATATTTAGACTTAATAGGCTATTTTTTTTTTTTAAAAAATTACGTTTTAATCTGGACTACAACATGCCCTCGATATTGTTTGAAATTGTTTTGATTCTTTATTGTTCAGTCACACTTTACATCAAGGCTTCATTAGTTAACATTAGTTAATTCATTAGTTAACATAAACTAAACAATGACAATTATTATAAACATTTATTAATCTTAGGTAATTTCAATATTTCAACACATTGTTAAAATCAAAAGTTGCAGCTGTTTTTTAATCAGCTAACATAAACCAGGAGTTGTATTTTTTAACAAAGAGTAATAACTTCTGTAGCAAATGTAGCTATTGCTCATTGTTAACCCTCTGGGGTCTGAGGTGATTTTGGAGCCCTTGAGATGTTTTGACATGCCCTGATATTTGTGCTTATTTCAGCTACTTATAACATACTATTGACCAACATGTATTTGTTTTTGTATTCGGCACAAACTGTGCTACAATAATATGTGAACAAGATGGATGCACATGTTTGCATTTTTTAGAAAAAATATATTATGCGTGGTTAGTAAGTTTTGGGGAAAAAATGTAGCTGAAATAAGGCCATAAAACCCCACACTAAATAGTCCTGAATAAGACTTTTGAGTAATCAGTCTTGTAGGCTAGAATATTTACTTCCCAGTTGTGTGAGAATCATTCTGCTTACTCGTTTACAGAAAACAATATATTGATTTAAATTTTTTAAGACATGTTTTGTGATTGAAAGCCTATATGCGAGGGAGTGGCAATGGCCTTGAATATTAAGTGATTTTCACCTGATAGACAAAGGGCCCTCCCCTAAAGGCTGCTAATGGCCCATCAGTGTGACTGTGACTTTGAGGCAGGTAAGAGAGAATGTGAGGAGATTGAAAAAATGTAATTTTTTTATTATTTGTATTTTATTTACAAGACAGTATAATCAAAACATACATAATGAAGGTCAAAGACACATTATTGTGCACACTGATCTAACCACAGAGATGTGAACAGACTTTGAGTCATTCCTGCAACAGATTCTGTTCAACAAGTGAAATAAATAAATCATACCTGATATTTGCGTGTTATTTAAGTGTTATTTCCATGGATTCAAGAAGAAAAAAACATAATCAGTAGTCAAGAATCTTGTTTTACCATAGAATATCAGTGTAGTTGAACATCTGATGTTGGTACAGCGCTGTCAGAGGAAAACAGTTTGAAGAAAGTCATCAGGATTCATCATCTGTGGTGCAGGTATCTGATTCAATAAAATACAAACCAAAAAAAAAAAAGCATTTGTGAGCATGTTAATATCAGGAGCATCTTTTTATATATATTTATATATATAGGTTTTATAGACTCACGCATGCTTTGTACTATCATAAACAAAAAAAGAAATGTTATATCTGAGAAACTAATTATTATTGTTTAGCACGTTATTAAAATCTATTTTTGAACAGTAGCTATCTATAATAAACATTTTCTAAACATACTTAGACTCGTAGCATTCATCATGTTACAGTGTACACTCATATTACTTTTATTGTTTTATATAGAGCATGAAAACATCATTGCGGGTAAGAAATTTAAATACAATGAATTTCCCATCAATTTCTACTACAAAAGGATGTACTTTGTACTATAAAAAAAGGATATTTTATATCTGAGAAACTAATTATTATTGTTTAGCACGCTATTAAATCTACCGTAAATGTTCAATAGGAATGTCAAAGTGATTTACGTTATTATTTATGTTGAGCTGAATTTTAAAAAAATGGCGTATACGTTTCTAGACTATCATAATTTAAAGCTGTGTACATAATATTTTTCTTAGAAGCTGTCAATGTGACTTTTTTGTGTGTGTGTGTGTCTAGGCTCCATTTTACAACTGAAGATCAGGAGCAATATAATTGCTCATTCTATTTTAGCTAATTGTTAAATGAGCATGTTACTTGTTCATGTAGAGATTAATTAAAAAAATGTAAAGGTGTATGTGCTTCAACTTGTAGGTGAACACACTGAGCGTGCATAATATTTTTATTAGGATTAATGTTTGGTTTGGGTTCGGCAGAAAAAGAAAATGTTGCCTACACTGAAAAAAAAAAAAAAGGTCAAATGACTGCAACCCAAACCTCTACGGACACCTTAGCAATTGAATTGCCATTGGCTAGTAAAAAAATGTTGTTTACTCACCAGAATGATAATACTAGTCCTACAGTGCCCTCCACTAATATTGGCACCCTTGATAAATATGAGCAAAGGCGGCTGTGAAAATAAATCTGCATTGTTTATCCTTTTGATCTTTCACTCAATAAATTCACAAAATTCTAACCTATCATTAAGGTAAAACAATTGAAAGTGGGGCGGGGGATCTCATTGTGAAAATGCTTTCACCATTTATGTTGGCCACAATTATTGGCGAAAAATAACTGTTATTTTGACAGGAAAATACAACAAAGAATATCGTTTACATGTAATGCGTCAATTCTGCATGTATGTAAGACTCTCTCTGCTCTCACCAAAGCGACGGCAAGTCGTGCGCCTAGAGTTCACGGTACGTCAAACACAGGTGCGCTGCGCATCCATTGAGATGAACTGAAAAATATCACAGATCGCTTGACAGGGAGCGAAACTCTGAAGCTCTCAGTCAATGTTCGGAGAGTGAAAATATATCTGTGCTAAACTAATCTTAGCCTCCAACTCACACACTGGCGAGTAAAATCTGACAATTTATTAGCCATTGGCTAATATTAGACATCATTTAGTCGCCCAGATTGAAGATTAGTCGCATATCCGAGTGATTTACTAGCATTGTAGAGGGTTGGACTGGCAGCAACAGCTGTCAAAAAGCCCCGTAAAATATCTTAATTGAAATAAAGTGCAAAAACAATAATTTGACAGAAATTTCCATTAAAGGTTTTACAGAAAAAGAAAAAAACTTAAAAAATATGTATTATTTTACAGATTTTTCCTTGTTTCAATTATGATATTTTACTTTAATTTTATGGTTTTTGCTTGGCAGCCATAGCTGCCAGTCATTTTTACAGATTTTTTTACAGTCTAAAACCCTTATTTTACAGATTTTTCTTAGATTCTTACAATGAAAGCACTAAATCTTCTACAGAGAAACACTGTTATTTTACAAATTATTACAATCAAAACCCTTCAATAAAGTGGGAAAGCATGTTCAAGATGGTAAATTAACAGTTTTATTTGGAAGACAAAATACAAAGTCTGTACAAATGTCATAAAATGTTTTAAATTTTACAGTCTGGTTTCTGAATAAATACAGCACAATTACATTTAACATATATGAAGAACATAGAACAGTTTAATCAAAATGTTGAATTAAATATTTTCAACTTAAAGGATTAGTTCACTTCCAGAAGAAACATTTCCTTATATTGTACTCACCCCATGTCATCATCCAAGATGTTCATATCTTTCTTTATTCAGTCAAAAATAAATTAAAGTTTTTGAAGAAGACATTCCAGGATTTATCTCCACATATTGGACATCAATGGGTTGAAGGTCCAAATCTCAGTTTCAATGCAGCTTTACACGATCCCAGCTGAGGAATAAGCATCTTATGTAGCGAAACGATTTGCCATTTTCTAAAAAATAAAATAAATTGTATATATTTTTTAACCACAAATGCTTATCTTGCACTTGCTCTGCGTACATGACTTCACTCATTATGTAATCACATTGGAAAGGTTACCTATGATGTAGCTGGAAGTACCGACCCACTGTTTACAAAGCGAACATGCAACGAAAGTTAAAATGCCCTTTACAAAAAAAGGTAAAACAACGATGTCAGGACAATTTTGAAGTTGGAGGAGAAAATTAATGGAGTTTTTCGCTCTAATGTACATTTTTGAACCGGAGTACACAGATGAAGAGCTAACCGCGTGTGATATTTCTAATGTGATTATGTAATGTTCAAAGGCGAGCATTTTTGGTTAAAAAGTGTATATATATATATATATATATATATATATATATATATATATATATACTGTGTATACATGTGCTGGTCATATAATTAGAATATCATCAAAAAGTTGATTTATTTCACTAATTCCATTCAAAAAGTGAAACTTGTATAATGTATACATTCATTCCACACAGACTGATATATTTCAAGTGTTTATTTCTTTAAATTTTGATGATTATAACTGACAACTAATGAAAACCCCAAATTCAGTATCTCAGAACATTAGAATATTACTTAAGACCAATACAAAGAAAGGATTTTTAGAAATCTTGGCCAACTGAAAAGTATGAGCATGTACAGCACTCAATACTTAGTTGGGGCTCCTTTTGCCTGAATTACTGCAGCAATGCGGTATGGCATGGAGTCGATCAGTCTGTGGCACTGCTCAGGTGTTATGAGAGCCCAGGTTGCTCTGATAGTGGCCTTCAGCTCTTCTGCATTGTTGGGTCTGGCATATCGCATCTTCCTCTTCACAATACCCCATAGATTTTCTATGGGGTTAAGGTCAGGCAAGTTTGCTGGCCAATTAAGAACAGGGATACCATGGTCCTTAAACCAGGTACTGGTAGCTTTGGCACTGTGTGCAGGTGCCTCATCTGTACAGTATGGTGGAAGTGGTGTCATGGCATAGGCATGCACGGCTGTCTCTGGAACAGGCCCTCTCAATTTTAATGATGACTTAATGTATGATGGCAGCAGCAGAATGAATTTGGCAGGGTAAAAAACATCTTGGCTACCAATTTTCAAGAAAATGACACCAGATTGTCTTAGATTGCCCAAATCAATCTCCAGATTTAAATCTGATTGAACATGAATTTCACCAGATGAAGAGGAGACTAAAGGCAGAAACTCCCCAAAACAAGCATCATTTGGAATTGGCTGCATTAAAGGCTGGGAAATGCATTTCAAAGGATAAGACCAAGAGTCTGGTGATGTCTATGGGTCGCAGACTCACTGCCGTGATTGTACGCAAGGGAAAAAATAATAGCTTTTAATCTTTTACATCTGCCTTAAGTTAATCTGTCCCAATACTTATGCTCACATCAAATAGTGGGATGAACTCTACAAGTGCTGTCCTTTTTATTTGGTAAAACATGTATGTGTTGAAACAGCTAATAATAAAATGTGACATTCTGTACTTTTGTCTCATATTCATCTTTTAATCTTTTAATATTTGCAAATGTCTTGACCCTATATATATATATATATATATATATATATATATATATATATATATATATACATACAGGTGCATCTCAATAAATTAGAATGTCGAGGAAAAGTTCATTTATTTCAGTAATTCAACTCAAATTGTGAAACTCGTGTATTAAATAAATTCAATGCACACAGACTGAAGTAGTTTAAATCTTTGGTTCTTTTAATTGTGATGATTTAGGCTCACATTTAACAAAAACCCACCAATTCACTATCTCAACAAATTAGAATACTTCATAAGTATTACATATGTAAAACATTTTTAGTGAATTGTTGGCCTTCTGGAAAGTATGTTAATTTACTGTATATGTACTCAATACATGGTAGGGGCTTTGTAGGAAGGCACAGTTTGTGGCACTGCTGAGGTGGTATGGAAGCCCAGGTTGCTTTGATAGCGGCCATCTGCATTGTTGGGTCTGGTGTCTCTCATCTTCCTCTTGACAATACCCCATAGATTATCTATGGGGTTCAGGTCAGGCGAGTTTCCTGGCCAATCAAGCACAGTAACACCATGGACATTGAACCAGCTTTTGGTACCTTTGGCAGTGTGGGCAGGTACCAAGTCCTGCTGGAAAATGAAATCCGCATCTCCATAAAGCTTGTCAGCAGAAGGAAGCATGAAGTGCTTTAAAATTTCCTGGTAGATGGCTGCGTTGACTGTGGACTTCAGAAAACACAGTGGACCAACACCAGCAGATGACATGGCAGCCCAAATCATCACTGACTGTGGAAACTTCACACTGGACTTCAAGCAACATGGATTCTGTGCCTCTCCACACTTCCTCCAGACTCTGGGACCTTGATTTCCAAATGAAATGCAAAATTTACTTTCATCTGAAAAGAGGGCTTTGGACCACTGAGCAACAGTCCAGTTTTTTTCTCCACAGCCCAGGTAAGACGCTTCTGACGTTGTCTCTGGTTCAGAAGTGGCTTGGTAGCCCTTTTCCTGAAGACGTCTGAGCGTGGTGACTCTTGATGCACTGACTCCAGCTTCAGTCCACTCCTTGTGAAGCTCTCCCAAGTGTTTGAATCAGCTTTGCTTGACAGTATTCTCAAGCTTGCATTCATCCCTGTTGCTTGTGCACCTTTTCCTACCCAAATTCTTAATTTAATAATTCAAATTTAAAAAATTAAATAGACTGCTGCAATTAACATTTTGTCAGAACCTCTAGTAAATTACAAGCTATTTGTTTAGTTGTCTATTCAGTATCTTATGAGAATATGATCTCTATTTGAAAAAAAATACAACAACAAAAAAGTGATAAATTTATCCAGAATTGTGCATATTCCTATATTTGACTGACTGTTTCTCCTATGGCAGTGACGGGCAAATGTAATTTTTATCATATTTAAAGGGAAGCCGGCGCGTCCTGACCACATCACTGGGTGATTTTAGGGAATATTTGCATTTATTCACAGACGATTTGATTAGCAACTCATGTGGTGGACTGTCATGATTTTGGCTAATGCGAGACACTACTGAATGCGCATCAGAGGGATATTTAGAAGTGGGTATACGCAAAGCCGACTGTTGCGCCGAATACCTGAATATACCCTGCACTACACCACTGAGACTGACAAGACCATGCATCAACAGATTCTTAGTTTATTGACAAATATCTGATCTTGTAAGATGTTCTCCCTTTACACAGAGCAATGTACGCATGATCGCCAAATCGAAAGTGAAAGTGAAAGGCACGAGCACCCATTCAAAATGATTTCAATTCCGCACACATTGATAGCAGCTCCCTGATGCGCGAAAATACAGTATTAGCACGTATGTGGGTGTGGGCAGTAAGAAAACGAAAAAGAAGAAATATATGAACCTCAATTGAATATCACAACAATTTTAGGATTGGCTGTTATGTGTGGGGCCAGGGTGGGCCAAGCTTTTGATGCCCTAATGTATCTGCATGAGGAGGAGTTGGGGATGGAGGAGGGCAAGCGCATGTCTGTGCCACAGACTATGATAAGTGTGAGTATGGATAATCTTATATATCTTATTAATTGTAGTGGGAGGAGTTACGATCAGCTGAGCATCAGCTGATGCTGCAGTTACGCCGTGGTCTGCCTGAACTACGCTTGAGCTCCATTCGTTGCTCAAACTACACTGTTAGAAATCGCTGTAGATTTAGCAACACAGTACTGTAAAAACCTACAGTACAATACCACATTTATACAATACAGTAAAATACTGTAATTTCTATTGCATTCTGGGTAATTTTGACTTGGCAGGAATATTTTACAGTATATTTTAGTGTTGCTGTAACCTTGCTGTAGCCTGACTGTAATACACGGAGCAATAATACAGGACTGCAGTAAATAGCGCGCCACCTGACGTCACATCACAGACAACACAGCTGCTGCTGACCGGAGAGAGACGCAGAACGGAGGATTTATGCAAGTTCGGTAAGTTAATTTGATTATCATGTTTTTATTATATAGTTTACATGGTTTTTAGTGTGGAATGAAACAGCAAGTTTAGCCAAGGTTATAATCTCCTTCCTAACAGCTGTAGTTTAAACTCCGTGAGTTAATGTATGCGCTCTTTCACCCACTGCTCTCCCAGCCGACATTCTCACATCTAGTGAATTAGATTATGATTTATTTCGACCAAAACTCGAGTCGATGCTTGTTGGAACTGTCTAAAGACAAACCGAGACCGTTTTGGTGAGTTTACTTTTGTTTCTGTCGAGATGGTATGAAGCTTGCTGTTTTACTATGGTATGCGAGGTAAATTACCGTGTTTGTCAATGGAGTCTGCTGTGTTTAAGGAGATCGATAAGTTAGTTTGAGTTTAAACAAAAGGGATATATCTATAAAACAATTGTCTATCTCTCTAGGCAGGGGCGGACTTACCCATTAGGCAAAGGTAGGCGACTGCCTTGGGCCCCCAAAAGCCAAGGGCCCCCTAAAATGCTTTTCATATACTACGAGATGCGCATTAAGCACGGACACGCGAATGGTTGCGGTTTACGGTGTTTATTACCACGACAATCGTCTGCGTGTCCGAGTTGAACGTGCTTCTTGTGTATCCTGCTTGTAGCAAATGAAAATATTATGCATCTGACGCTGATTGCCGCGCGAGCGCGAGATCTCTCTCTTTCCCAGCGCGCGCACACCTCTCTCTCTCTCTCTCTCTCTCTCTCTCTCTCTCTCTGTGTGTGCGTCTGCTCTGTTCAGCGCACGGTTAAAACACAGATATGTTGCTTCTCTAATTTTACATGCAAGTATAGCCGAAATCACAGCACAGCTATTGTCTTTATCTTATGTGTAGCCTATTTGATTTTATCATACGACGGCACGATTATAAATCAGGGTTTTTGTGCAGATTAACATCTTGGAAGGGAGCTGGTTATGGAGTCTTAATGGGTCGCGTTTCAGTCACTATTTCATATTCATCCCATTGTCTGACAACAGAAACAGTAAAATATACCAATGAAAACATTTATTATTTATTGAGAATATAGCTGCATCAAAATACAGTATGTGGCACAGAGAGGCAAACAAATATAATAATAAATAATAAATGTACATTTTGCATATTCAGAAGAAGTGAGCTGCCCTGACCTGCGAAAATGTAAACAGGCTTGTGTAAATTGCTCAGTGCAAAGAAAGAGAAGTAATAGGAACCTGGTATTTCTATGTTCTTTTTTTCATGTGTCTAATAGACAAGTTCTTTGAAAAACATCTATGACCTTTGAAACATGTCTCTTCATGCTCTGTTGTCTATGGTTTCAGTAATAATAAACATATAGGCTATTGCAAAAAGCATCCATATTTGTCCATGCCCATGTTGATTAAAGTATTAAAAACTTGAAAAGTATTAATTTAAGGTACATTTAGAACAGATACAAATTGAAATTTTACCTGATAAAGTACAGACTATATAGAATGAATGTGCATTTTCAATAATCCAGTCTGCAGTTTTTGATCAGACCAATGCGAAAATCCACCCACATAAACCCATTTTAAATAATATAATAATTTATACTTCTGACTCATCCCTTTTCTTAAAAAAAAAACGGTTTAAAATTGTGAGGTTTATCATTTTATAATTTATTTATTTATGTATCTCAATGGTAAATCAATTGCTATTTCGTGGTCTACAACATGAAAGAATAAAAGTTCTGCTAAATGAATAAATGTAAATGTAAATGAAAGAATCCCATTATAACATGCAAAATGTAGAAACATTGGACACAACTATGAGGCACCATTGTGCAGCAGCAAGCATCACAACAAAAAAGAAACTTCAAGGTTGATCTAGGTAAATGTGTGCAAATGTATAGGGCCCCATTCCTTTGTTTGCCTGGGGCCCCCAATTCACTAAATCCGCCCGTCTCTAGGGATCCCTTTTATAATGTTGTCTGATTCGAGCCTGTCAGTGACAAACAGGAGCACTTTTTAATGCATAACGTTAACTTACATACATTTTGTTTTGCGGTGCGCAAAAGAAAAAAAAAAAGATTTGCTGGCCGCTTCACGGTCGCGGTTAATACTGGACAAAGTCACTTACTTTATTCAGTACAAAGTCACTTACTTTGTCCATGGTTGAGAAATACAGTTTCACTTGCCATGTAAAAGGGTAAAAGTTTGGGGTCAGAGATATTGTTACAGGTTATTAACAAAATTAAAAATATTTAGTCGGGAGACCAGTTCTGTAGCATGGGATAAAAATGATTCTGATAATAAAAATATGATTAGTGATCAATTACTTTTATCTCAGTTAATGTTACTGATCTATTAGTCAACAAAGACAAGTAAATGCATGCCAAAATCTTCAGCAATGTCAAGCATAAGTTTTTTTTTTTTTAAGTAACTCTGATGTATTGTTGGAGTGTATGAAATGCACATGTATAGGCAACATTCAATGTGATTTTAGCCTATACATTGTCAACAAGTAGGCTAACACATTATTGAATCAAATTTATTTGATTTCTTGCAGCTCTACAGTGTGGTCAACTTGTCTTTGCACCCTGGGAAGGGCAATGCTGTCACAAGGCTGTTTTTTTGTAAGTATTATTTAAATTAATTTCATTTTTATTTACAGTTTAAGTCAAAAGTTTACATACACTTTTGCAGAAACTGCAAAATGTTAATTATTTTACCAAAATAAGAGGACTTATCATACAAAATGCATGTTATTTTTTTATTTAGTACTGACCTGAATAAGATATTTCACATAAGAGAGGTTTACATATAGTCCACAAGAGACAATAATAGTTGAATTTACAAAAATGACCACATTCAAAAGTTTACATCCCCTTGAATATGAATACTGTGTTGTTACCTGAATGATCCACAGCTGTCATGAGTCCCTTGTTTGTCCTGAACAGTTAAACTGCCTGCTGTCCTTCATAAAAATCCTTCAGGTCCCACAAATTCTTTGGTTTTTCAGACATTTTTGTGTATTTCAACCCTTTCCAACAATGACTGTATGATTTTGAGATCCATCTTTTCACACTGATGACAACTGATGGACTCTCGCAATTATTACAGAAGGTTCAAATGCCCACTGTTGCTCCAGAAGGAAAAACGATTCATTAAGAGAATTTATAAAACTTGAAAACTAAAAAGGTGAAAACTTTTGAACAGAATGAAGATGTGTACATTGTTCTTATTTTGCCTAGATATCTTTTTTTTTTCATTTAGTACTGCCCTTCAGAAGCTACAGAAGACACTGTACTTACATGTTTCGCAGAAGACAAAATAAGTTAAATGTACCCTGATCTTTAAATTCCCCCCAGCTCTTAATGCATGGTTTTTCCATCAGTGAGTGTTTGAAGCTTCTGTAATAGTTGCATATGAGTCCCTCAGTTGTCCTCAGTGTGAAAAGATGAATCTCAAAATTATACAGACATTGACGGAAAGGGTTCAAATACACAAAAATGCTGGAAAACCAAAGAATTTGTGGGAGCTGAAGGACAGCAGGCAGTTTAACTGTTCAGGACAAGCAAGGGACTCATGAACAACTATCACTAAACTAAAAACACAGCTGGGGATCATTCAGGTAACAACATTAAGAATCAAGCGTATGTAAACTTTTGACCGGGTAATTTTTATAAATTGAACTATTATTTTCTCTTGTGGACTACATGTAAGCATATTTTATGTGGAATATCTTATTCAGGTCAGTACTAAACAAATAACATGCATTTTGTATGATAATCCCTCTCATTTTGTTAAAATAATTAACATTTTGCAGATTCTGCTAGGTGTATATAAACTTATGAATTAAACTATTTATTTATGTATTTTTCATCTGTGCTACAGAATTTTCATTCACTATTTTCCTCATGCTGCCTGTTCATCTTCATTGGCGCTGTGGATAACAGGTTTTGTCTTTGTGTGTGTCTTATGACTGTGTTTCAGTTTCATCACTGATGGGAAGAAATGTACTGGCAGACAGCGAGTGAGCAGAAGATCAGGATGGTGGTGCAGAGTGACGGCCATCAACCCTGCATGTCAACAGCTTCATTCAGTCCAAAATGATGTTTAAATGGAGGACTTCACAGAGAGGGTCAGTGGCCTGTTTGCCACCACTGACATGCCCTGCATTTAGGGATGATGGTTATGAGAAACTTGTTATTGTTTTTGCTCATTTTAAGATAGTTTAATTTTTAGATAGATTTAAGATAAATCAAGTTCTCCCTTAGGACATTGATTCCCAATTCAGCCCTCAAGATGCATGTGTTTGTTTCATTTATATTCTTGCACTCATAAAATTCTTTCATGACTGTAAATTGTTGATGCACCATACTAAAATGTTTTGAAACATTTTAATAAAAATACTTTTGTAAATATGTTTGGATTGTATTTTGATTTGTAATGTTATTCTGAATTATAGTAGTATCACAATTTTATTAACTATATGTATGTACTATTCCAACTACACAATACACAATAATAATTACATATTATTTGTTTTTACATATTACATATGCATTACAAATACAACAATAATTGCAAATATTGAACAAAATTAAAAAAGAAACAAAATTACAAAGTACTGTAAAAATACAGTACAATACTGTTTTGTAGTTATACAGTACATTGTTCTACATGCTGTAAAGTTGCATTACAGTACATTGCTGTAAAACAAAATACAGTAACTTGCTGGCAACCGTGCTGCCAGTAACTTACTGTAAAACTACAGTACATTTTTTTTAAAAATTTAAAGAATTTAAAAAAAAAAAAATTTTGTGTGTAGATTTCAGTCAGGACCAGGGCTGGACTGGTAATCGGGCATACCGGGCATTTTCCCGGTGGGCCGATGCACTGAAGGGGCCGACAGATTATAATTTTTTTGCCAAGGACCATCATGCAGGGACAACGAGCAGTCAGTGGCCCAGTGGCCCGTCAGGCCCCTCAGCAACGACCATCGCCGTTCTTCCCTGAAGTTCACGACGAGCTCACGAGATCTTGGCGCTCCCCTTACTCTGCCTGCCTCCGTACTTCTGCTTCATCCGCCCTCAATACAATTGACGGCGCTGAATAAAAGGGATCTGAGAGGATGCCTCAACTGGATGAGTCAGTGGCTGCACATCTCTGCCCACCCACTGCCATCGGCTGGAAGGCGAAAGCCAATCACCCGTCCAAGCCATGCAGGACCACTTCAGCGCTCGCTGGACGCTCCTATGCTTCACCTGGACAGGCGGCTTCGGCACTCCACTCTATGGCGGTTCTCCAGGTCTATCAGGCCAAGCTCCTCTCTGCCATAGATGAGTCTGAGCCTGATCCTGCGACTCTCAGGGAACTGAGAAGTGCAACGGACCTGGCTTTGCGAGCCACCAAGACTACCGCCCAGGCCATAGGAAGGTCTATGGCCAGCCTGGTAGTGCTCGAGCGCCACCTGTGGCTCACGCTGACGGAGATTAAGGACGCGGACAGGGTCTCCTTCCTTGATGCTCCAATTTCCCCCAGCGGCCTCTTTGGACCTGCGGTGGAAGGATTCGCTGAGCGCTTCACAGAGGCACAGAAGGCGTCACAGGCTATGCGACACTTCCTGCCCAAGCGCTCCAGCCCAGCAGCTGCTCAGAGTCACCCCAGGACTGCGCCGACTCAGCAGCCCGTGAAACCTGCACCTGCCGTTTCCACCCCTCAGCCTGCTAGGACTCAGCAGCCGTGAGGGCGTTCACGCTCAGCCAGACGCCACCCCCCTCCGAAGCGCCAGGGCCCCCGACCCAAGATAGCGTTGGACCCTGCGCCTCCGGCGTCCTCCTGATCTGCAGAACAGGAAGAGGAGAGGGTCGAGTCCCGCCACGGCCGGACCGCCCACCAAAAGGTCTCTCATGAGAAACCTCTTTGCACCCCGTTTTCTTCCGGGTGCAGAGGAAATTGTGTTTGTTGCTACAGGGTCCGTACAAGCGCCCATGCAACCGTCCGCTTTGATAGTGGAAAAAATAAAACACAAACATTCTCAAAAAAAGAGCAGTTTTCCTCTTCCGTCCCTCACGAGTGCCCTGCCTTCGTGCAGGCGGCCACTCGAGTTTATTCAACCCCTTGCCACGCGGGCCGAGGCCTGGCAGGCCATCCCCGGAGTGTCAGAGTGGGTTATGGGGATAATAAAACAAGGTTATTCACTCCAATTCGCTTGAAGACCCCCGCGTTTCAGCAGCGTGGTCTCCACCTCTGTGCACGGCGAGAACGCTCGCGTTCTACGCTCAGAGGTGATGACGTTGCTGAAAAAAGGAGCCATAGAAATGGTTCCTCCAGCTTTGAGCGAGTCAGGCTTTTACAGCCGTTACTTCCTCGTACCCAAAAAGGATGGCGGCCTCCGGCCCATCCTCGATCTCTGATGCCTGAATCACGCCCTCATGAGACGGCCGTTCAGGATGATCACGCTGAAGCAGATCCTCTCGCAGATTTGCACAGGGGACTGGTTCTGTTCTCTGGACCAGAAAGATGCATACTTTCACATCCAGATAGCCCCCCATCACAGACGATTCTTGAGATTCGCCTTCGAGGGAGTGGCTTACCAGTACCCCTTAGGTCCTACCCTTTGGGCTGTCTCTGGCCCCCCGTACTTTTACGAAGTGCATGGACCCTCTGAGACAGATGGGAATCCGCATTCTCAACTACCTCGACGACTGGCTCATTCTGGCCCAGTCAGAGGTGGAACTACTTTCACACAGAACCCTCATCCTCAGCCACTTAGAGCGCCTGGGGCTCAGGGTCAATTTCGCCAAAAGCGCACTGTCTCCCAGCCAACGAGTATCGTTCCTGGGTACAGTTCTGGACTCAGCTCGCATGAGAGCGGTGATAGCGCCAGAACGCGCTCTGGCCATTCAGAAACTCGCGGTCACCTTCAAGAGCGACACCGCTCGCCCACTCAAAGTGTTTCAGAGAATGCTGGGCCTCATGGCCGCAGCATCGCCAGTGTTACAGCTGGGCCTGCTCCGCATGCGCCCCCTTCAACGCTGGTTGAAACCACGGGTTCCACACAACGCATGGCGTCATGGACGCCTGCATATCAGGGTGAATCAGGCCTGTGTAACAGCCATGACCCCCTGGAAGAACCCACGGTGGATGGAGAAGGGCGTGGCCATGGGGTTGGTCCACACCAGGAAAGTTGTCACGACAGACGCCTCCAACACAGGTTGGGGGGCGCTGTGCGAAGGCAAACCGACCTTCGGCCATTGGTCGAAGGCGGAGAAGGGCTTCCACATCAACTGCTTGGAAATGTTAGCAGTTTGTCGAGCCTGCCAGTTTTTCCTGCCGGACCTAATAGGACGCCATGTGCTGATTCGCTCAGACAACATGTCCGTGGTGTCCTATATAAATCACCAGGGAGGTGTCTCCTCGAAACGCCTCTTTATTCTGGCAGAGCGCCTTCTGGAATGGGCTCAGCTCAACCTGCGCTCGCTGAGGGCAGCACACCTGCTGGGCAGACTGAACCAAGGAGCGGATATGTTATCTCGGAGCAATGTCCCCTCAGAGGAGTGGATGCTCCATCCGCAGGTGGTTCAGAAGATCTGGAAGATATTTGGCAAGGCAGAAGTAGACCTTTTCACCTCCAAAGACAACTCTCACTGCCCAATTTATTATTTGAAGGACAGGGACGCGTTGGCCCACGACTGGCCCAACCTCTTCCTTTATGCATTCCCCCCGATTGCCCTGCTTCCACAGGTCGTCAGGCGTGTCAGGAAACAGGGTCACAAGGTGCTATTGGTGGCCCCCTTGTGGAGGAACCAATCTTGGTTGTCAGAGCTGACTGAGCTACTGACAGCAGCCCCGTGGCCCGTGCCCCTGAGACGGGATCTCCTCTCTCAGGCGAACGGAACAATATGGCACCCTCGACCCGAGCTGTGGGCTCTCTACATTTGGCCGCTCAACGGGAGCCTACTGGCCTCCCAGAGCGAGTGTTAAACACCATTTCTGAGGCTAGAGCCCCGTCTACGAGACGCCTCTACGCCCTTAAGTGGTCTGTTTTCTCCACTTGGTGCCTCAACCGTGGTGAAAACCCCTCTACCTCTGAGTTAGCGGTGGTTCTGTCCTTTCTGCAGGAACTGCTAGATAAAGGAAGTTCTCACTCTACACTCAAGGTGTTCGTAGCAGCTATAGCGGCCTTTCATGCCCCTATAGTGGGCCAGTCGGTAGGCAGAGACAAATCAGTTGTCCGTTTTCTGAAGGGAGCCAGGAGGTTGAATCCACCTCGGCCCCTTACTGTCCCTACATGGGATCTGCCCACTGTACTTACTTACTTACTTACTCCTCTTCGTCCCCTATGGGACATACGGCTTCAATGAGCACTCTCCATTGCATTCTTGTGTCACAGTTCTGCGCCAGGTGGTTTTGGGCCTCCCAGGTCTTCTTTTGCCAGGTGGTGTCCATCTTAAGGCGATTTTTGTGATGCGGTCCTGCTCCATTCTCAACACGTGTCCCAGCCATCTCAGGCGTCTGTGCGTAATCTCCTTGATGATGCTCCAACTTCTCGTTTTCTTGTACAGTTCATTGTTAGAGATCTTATTAGGCCAAAAAATCTGGCATATTCGTCGGATGCATCCATTATGGAACACTTCCATTCTCCTCATGTCTGTTTTGACAGCTCGCCAGCTCTCAGAACCGTACAGCAGAACGGACTTTACATTGCTGTTATATAGGAGCATCTTCGTTTTAAGGCTGTATTGTTTTGATCTCCAGATAGGCCAGAGTTGGGAGAAGGCACCCTGAGCCTTTCCCAGTCTTGTTTTAATATCTTTAGATGCCCCACTGTCCTTACTGATAAGACTGCCCAGATAGGTGAAATCTTCCACAAACTCAAGTGGTTCATCATTAACAAGTATGGGTGCTGTGGGGACGGAGTTGACACACATCACTTGTGTTTTGGAAGTGTTGATACTGAGCCCAACTTGTCTAGCAAAGTTGTTCAGCCTATCAGTCTTAACCTGCATGTCGAACTGGTTGGTTGATATGAGAGCAAGATCGTCAGCGAAGTCAAGATCTTCCAGTTGGGAGAACAGAGTCCACTGGATGCCTCTGGATCTATCTGCTGTGGTGTTGGTTGTAATCCAGTCTATGGCGACCAGGAAGAGGATAGGAGAGATGATGCACCCCTGTCTCACTCCGGACTGCACGGGAAACCATTCAGAGAGGTTGTTACCCGTGATGACACTACACTCAAAATGTTCATAGAATGTTTTTATGATTGAGATGATCTTTGATGGTATTCCATAGGAGTGCAGTATCTTCCAGAGGGTGTTTCGGTGGACACTGTCAAAGGCCTTCCTGAAGTCCACGAAATTGATGTAAAGGGGTGTATTCCATTCCAAACATTGCTCTATGGTGTTACGCAGAGCAAAGATCTGGTCCATACATCCTCTTCCCTTCCTGAAGCCACTGTACTGAGGGCCTTGAAAGGCCCTCCCATTGAGCCGCTACAGTCTACGAACCTCCGGTCACTTTCGCTGAAAACTGCTCTGCTACTAGCACTAGCATCAGTTAAGCGAGTTGGAGACCTGCAGGCGCTCTCTATTAGCCCTGCCTGCCTGGAATTCGGGCCTAACGACTCCAAGGTCGTCCTGAAACCAAGGCATGGTTACGTACCTAAGGTACTTTCCACCCTGTTCAAAGCTCAGGTCATCACGCTCTCCGCGCTTCCTCCGTCTGAGGAGGACCGGGAGTTATCCTTGTTATGCCCTGTCAGAGCTCTGAGAATCTACTTTGAGCATTCCGCCCCCTTTAGGCGTACGGAACAGCTCTTTGTTGGCTTCGGTAACCGCGCCAAAGGGCATCCGGTCACGAAGCAGAGACTCATGGATAGTGGATGCTGTCATGCTGGCATACTCTTCTTTGGGCCTGCAATGCCCCATTGGAGTACGAGCCCATTTGACTAGAGGCATCGCCTCGTCATGGGCGTGGTCTAGCGGTGTGTCCATTACAGAGATTTGTGCGGCGGCTGGCTGGGCCACTCCGTCCACATTTGCTAGGTTTTATAACCTGGACATACCGGCCTTACAGGCCAGAGTCCTCTCTGCTTAGATGAGCTTGTATACATACGCTGTGGGAACAATCCTGTCAGAGATTTCTTGACCGCAATGCACTCAGGCTCTCTGATTGGCACCCTGCATACTCCGGTTAACTGAGTATACAGGAGTCATATGGAACGATCATCCAGGCCGAGCATGACCTCTATGAGTTTAGCTCGCTTTAGCCTGAAGTATACTACTTACTTCCCTATGGGCATTTATGCTTATGGAGGTATATACAGTCGTTCATCTACCCTAGCACGGCGTGATTAAATTCAGTTCCCATATGCGTCTTTATCAAGATGCAGTACGAGTGGAGTATCGACAGGGAACGTACTCGGTTACTGTCGTAACCTCGGTTCCCTGAGATACGGAATGAGTACTGCGTACTTTGCCGTGCCAGGTAGCTGCACGACTCAGTCGTCGCTTCAGTCGAAGTAACCTGAGGATCCTATGGCGAAACGACCGCTTATATAGCAGATTCCCCACCCATTTTGGCGGGATCTGGCGGGAATCGTCGCCATAGGTTCGTGCAGCTCTGCTGCCGACCCATTGGTTCGTTTTTTACCACTGCACGAACCAATAGTCGTGCAGTTTCACTGCGTGATTGAAATAGACTTCAGTTCAGGAGAAAAAAGGCTTTTTCCCATATGCGTCTTTATCAAGACGCAGTACTCGTTCCGTATCTCAGGGAACCGAGGTTACGATAGTAACCGAGTACGTTTTACTTCATTGTTGTATGTCTGTATTTATGTAGCACCGTGGTCCTGTGAGGCACGACATTTCGTTCCACTGTATGTCCCCACATGTAGCGGAATGACAATAAAGCTCAACTTGACTTGAAACACCTCTCAGATAAGCAGCCCAGCTCCTCTATCCGTGAACAGGGAAACACCACTCCCCAAAGGTTATCACCAAGTCTCTGACTAAACATCATCATTAAAATCACCAATAAATCTGACAATTACGGTCTCATAATGGTTTCTAACCACACGAATCACGAAAATGCATTTTCTCAGGCTGACCAGTCCATGCTTATGCACTGTCCTAAATGCACATCTCAGAGCACCGACTGCCTCCACAGTAACCGGAGCCTCCAACAGCAGCCGAAGCAATTTAATCCATCAGCAACTGGCTCATAACTTAGAAGGTGGGACCTATCAGCCACGCTGCGTGCTGCACTTCCTACCATGGGTGTTAACAAATATGCAACTTATTGCTAGATAACGACTTTCAGACCCTTAGTGACTTTTCCAAATGCCTAGCAACAAGCAATGTCTTATGTAAATAGAGATTTTGTCAGACAAAATCTGGACTATAAATCAGAATTTAACAGAGCATTTTAGTTACTATTTCAAACTGTCTGACGGCAACAAATATATAATCGGTTTATGCAATGTGCTGTATTAAATCCATTATGTGAGCACAGGTTGTAGCAGAGAAGTAATAATAAAATGCTGACACTAGGTAGAATACAATGCAGGTAATGAATATGCTAAATGGCATATAACGTCATCTAAAGATATTTAGCGACTCAAACAGCTTTAGCTAATGTTACTCACTGAAAATAGCTACTTCACATGATTCCACACTTCTTAGAAATCAAACTGTGCTTAAGCAAGGATACGTTTCCCATAAGTCAAGTCAAATCAAGTCACCTTTATGTATATAGCGCTTTTAACAATACAGATTGTGTCAAAGCACTTAACAGAATCAAGTTGGAGGATAGAGTGTCAGTAATGTATAATAATAAGATTAAACACTCAATTTTCAGTTAAAGGCATTTCATTATTGAATTCAGAGATGTCATTGTCTAGCTCAGTTTAGTTTAAATAATATCTGTGAAATGAAATTGACAATAATCATTAGAAATTAAGTGTCCCCAACTGAGCAAACCAGAGGCGACAGCGGCAAGGAACCAAAACTCCCTCTGTGACAGAGTGGAGAAAAAAAAACCTTGGGAGAAACCAGGATCAGTCGGGGGCCAGTTCTCCTCTGGCCAAGATATTATTGTTTATTTATTGTTTACTTATTGTTTTAATTAAAACTTTAAATGTATTATATTTCTATTTTAATATTGTTGCAATTTCTAACAATAATAGTATTATGTAGTTAGGTATTTTATTATATTTTTAGTTATTTGTTTTATTTTTAGTTTTATTGTATTTTAAGTCGAGGTCTTCACTGGGATTATGTCCCCGGGGCTCATCCAGGGGTCCGGCCTCCGCCGACAATCTGGGCCGCAGACATCATCTCCCGGCGCCGATCCACCATCTGATCCAGACACGGACTGAGAAACAGAATAAGAAAGAAACAGACTAATTTTAGAGTGGATGTCAATCTTTTTACGATGTAACGAGTACATCGTGTGTTATGGGAAGTGTTCCCGGTTCCGGTTGATCTAATTAAAGCAGCCTAACAATCCTTTAATGGATTTGAATAATAGAAGTGTATTAGTGTGTTATGTGTACGCCAGGTTAAAGAGATGGGTCTTTAATCTAGATTTAAACTGACAGAGTGTGTCTGCCTCCCGAACAGTGTTTGGTAGATTGTTCCAGAGTTTGGGCGCTAAATAGGAAAAAGATCTGCCGCCTGCAGTTGATTTTGATATTCTAGGTATTATCAAATGGCCAGAGTTTTGAGAACGCAGCGGACGTGAAGGACTATAATGCGATAAGAGCTCGCTCAAGTACTGAGGAGCTAAACCATTCAGGGCTTTATAAGTAAATAACAAGATTTTAAAATCTATACGATGTTTAGTAGGGAGCCAGTGCAGTGTTGACAGAACCGGGCTAATGTGCTCATACTTCCTGGTTCTAGTAAGAACTCTAGCTGCTGCATTTTGAACCATCTGTAATTTGTTTATTAAGCATGCAGAACAACCACCCAATAAAGCATTACAATAATCTAACCTTGAGGTCATAAACGCATGAATTAATATTTCTGCATTTGACATTGAGAGCATAGGTCTCAGTTTAGATATATTTTTAAGATGAAAAAATGCAGTTTTACAAATGCTAGAAATGTGGCTGTCAAAGGAGAGATTACTATTAAATAGCACACCTTTTTTACAGAATTTACAGAGCAGCCATCAAGTGTTAGACAGTGTTCTAGGTTATTACTTGTGGGGGGTTTTAGGTCCGATAATTAACACCTCTGTTTTTTCAGAATTTAGCAGTAAGAAATTACTCGTCATCCAGTTTTTTATATTGACTATGCATTCCATAAGTTTCTCAATTTGGTGTGTTTCACCAGGCCGTGAAGAAATATAGAGCTGAGTATCATCAGCATAACAGTGAAAGCTAACCCCGTGTTTCCTAATGATATTTCCTAAGGGTAACATATAAAGCGTGAAAAGTAACGGCCCTAGTACTGAGCCTTGAGGAACTCTGTAAAATACTGCACTTGTGATCGATATGATACCTCTTCATTCACTGCTACGAATTGATGGCGGTCAGATAAGTACGATTTTAACCATGCTAATGCACTTCCACTAATGCCAACAAAGTTTTCTAGTCTATTCAAAAGAATAAGAGCAGGTCATTTGTAACTCTAATGAGAGCAGTCTCAGTACTATGATACGGTCTAAATCCTGACTGGAAATCCTCACAGATATCATTTTTCTCTAAGAAGGAATATAATTGTGAGGATACAACCTTTTCTAATATCTTTGACAGAAAAGGGAGATTCGATATCGGTCTGTAATTAACTAGATCTTTGGGGTCAAGTTGTGGTTTTTTAATGAGAGGCTTAATAACAGCCAATTTAAAGTTTTTGGGGACATATCCTAATGACAATGACGAATTAATAATAGCCAAAAGAGGATCTATGACTTCTGGAAGCACCTCTTTTAGTAGTTTAGATGGAATAGGGTCTAACATACATGTTGTTGGTTTAGATGATTTAACAAGTTTATACAATTCTTCCTCTCCTATAGTAGAGAATGAGTGGAATTGTTCCTCAGGGGATCTATAGTACACTATTTGATGTGATGATATAGCTGACGGCTGCATGGTTACAATTTGATCTCTAATAGTATCAATCTTGGAAGTAAAATAGTTCATAAAGTCATTACTGCTGTGCTGTTGGGAAATGTCAACACCTGTTGATGCTTTATTTTTTGTTAATTTTTCCACTGTATTGAATAAATACCTGGGGTTATGTTTGTTTTGTTCTAAAAGAGACGAAAAGTAATCAGATCTAGCAGTTTTTAAAGCTTTTCTGTAGGATAGGGTACTTTCCCGCCAAGCTAAACAAAATACCTCTAGTTTTGTTTTCCTCCAGCTGCGCTCCATTTTCCGGGCTGCTCTCTTTAGAGTGCGAGTGTGCTCATTATACCACGGTGTTGGACTCTTTTCCTTAATCTTCCTTAAGCATAAAGGAGCAATTGTATCTAAAGTGCTAGAAAAGAGAGTTCATAGTTTCTGTTACATCATCAAGTTGTTTCGAGCTGTTGGATATGCTAAGGAATTGAGATAAATCAGGAAGATTACTTACAAAGCAGTCTTTTGTGGTAGAAGTGATGGTTCTACCATATTTATAAGAAGGAGTTGAATTTACACCAGAGAGTATTAAGCATATTGACGATAAACAAACTACTGCAACAGTATGTTTCCAATAACAAACAGAAGCTTGTTCAACAGCATAGTTGCTAAAACACAGCTAGCCTTAACAACGAGAATGTTCCCAATGATAAACATAAAATCCTGGTAAACAGTAGGTTCCAAATAGTGACTAAATAGCTTTTAAGCAACAGCAGTTTCCAACAAGCTATGGCCAACGAGATCAGAAGACTATAGTGACAGCAGTACTGAGCTATTAAGCTTAGCAACAGCGTGTTGCCAATACCTGATAACTTTAAGCATGAGTATGAAAAAGAAACTTGGCTTAGCTTCATGAAGATGCATTCGGATGAATGGAGAGTGAAGTATATCCACATCTGTTGAGGATGCTTGATATTCTTAATGATATAGGCTACAACTCCATGCAGGGAAGGCCGATCTCGACTGAATTGTTCTTAAGTCACTTCCAAATCAAGCCACTTATACTGGTCGATGCGGCAAATCGTGTTCAAAACACGACCAGAATCTGAAGCGAAAACTGTATGGTCAACATCCTTTAAATCCGTTTGAAAGCTGTCCTGATTGAGTGTTTGTGATGAACTAGAAGACTGTTAAGCGAATATCTGTGCAACGAATTAGCATTTAGAAGCTGTCTTGAGCCAAACTAGAAGCGAGTGTCTGTGCGACAGAACTCAAGCCTAAGCGCATGTCTGTGCGACAGACTATGGCAAGTGTGAGTACAGATGATCTTATATATCTTATTAATTGTAGTGGGAGGAGTCACAATCAGCTGAGCGTCAGCTGATGCTGCAGTCACGCCGTGGTCTGCCTGAACTACGCTTGAGCTCCATTCGTCACTCAAACTAGATAAAGTAACATCATAGTTAACAACTAATTGTTTAAATAGGATATATATAAAATGTTCTTTATATTATTTAGGCACTTATCAGAATCAGAATCAGAAAGAGCTTTATTGCCAAGTGTGTTTGCACACACAAGGAATTTGTCTTGGTGTTAGGAGCTTCCAATACAGAAACAATACAGTACAAACAGACAACAGTGCAAACAGAGACAACATATAATTAAGGTAATAAAGAACACTAATAGTGAAGAGAATAGGCAATAATTAAGAATAACAATAGTAGTAAAAAATAAAAATATACAGAAAGAAAAATGTCCATAGACAGAACTGTGAATGTGCATGTGTCCTATGTACAGATGAAGGTTTGATGAGTTATTTACAGATGTACAGGTGTGTTATGTTTTGTTCAGGTGGGATATGGCCTGGGGAAAAAAAACTATTCTTGTGTCTGGCTGTTTTTGTGCTCAGTGATCTGTAGTGCAGGCCAGAGGGCAACAGTACAAAGAGAGAGTGAGCTGGGTGTGAGGGGTTCAGAGTGACTTTCTTGGCCCTTTTCCTCACTCTGGAGGTGTAAAGTTCTTGGAGGCTGGGCAGAGGGGCACCGATAATCCTCTCAGCAGTCCTGACTGTCCGTTGTAGTCTTCTGATGTCTGTTTTGGTAGCTGAACCAAACCAAACCGTTATAGAAGAACATAGGACAGACTCGATGATGGCAGAGTATCAGCAGCTCCTGAGGCAGGTTGAACTTCCTTAGCTGGCGGAGGAAATACAACCTCTGCTGGGCCTTTTTCGCAATAGAGTCAATGTGATTGTCCCACTTCAGGTCCTGAGAGATGGTGGTTCCGAGGAACCTGAATGACTCCACTGCAGTCACAGTGCTGTTCATGATGGTGAGTGGGGGAGAGCAGGGGGGTTCCTTCTGAAGTCCACTATCATCTCCACAGTTTTGAGTGTTTAGCTCCAGGTTGTTAAGACTGCACCAGACAGCCAGCTGCTCAACTTCCTGTCTATAAGCAGACTCGTCACCGTCCTTGATGAGGCCGATGACTGTAGTGTCATCTGCAAACTTCAGGAGCTTGACAGAGGGGTCCTTTGAAGTGCAGTCATTCGTGTAGAGGGAGAAGAGCAGTGGGGAGAGAACGCAACCCTGAGGGGCGCCATTGCTGATGGTGAGAGTCCTGGATGTGAGTTTGCCCAGCCTCACTAGCTGCTGCCTGTCTGTCAGGAAGCTGGTGATCCACTGACAGATGGAGGTGGGCACAGAGAGCTGTGTCAGTTTGTCTGAGAGAAGGTCAGGCATGATGGTATTGAAGGCCGAGCTGAAGTTCACAAATAAGATCCTTGCGTAATTCCCAGGTTTGTCGAGGTGTTGCAGTCCCATATTGACAGCGTCATCCACAGACCTGTTTGCTCTGTAGGCAAACTGAAGAGGATCCAGCAAGGGTCTAGGGATGTCCTTCAGGTAGGCCAGGACCAGTCTCTCAAGTGACTTCATGACCACATACGTGAGTGCGACAGGTCTGTAGTCATTAAGTCCAGTGATTTGGGGCTTTTGGGGGACGGGAATGATGGTGGAGCATTTGAAGCAGCAGGGAACTTCACACAGCTCCAGAGATCTGTTGAAGATCTGTGTAAAGATGGGGGCCAGTTGGTCAGCACAGACTTTTAGACAGGCAGGTGAAATACCGTCTGGTCCTGAAGCTTTCCTAGATTTCTGTTTTCTGAAGACCCGGTTCACATCCTCTACACAGACTTTAAACGCAGGTAGAGTGGTGGGGGAGGGAGGGAGGGGAGTTGAAGGGGGGGTAGGTGAATGTGTGAAGTGCAGATCAGAGCGTGTGCTGGGTGTCAATCTGGCCTTTTCAAATCGACAGTAAAACACATTGAGATCGTCAGCCAGTTGTTGATTCTCCACAGACTGTGGGGGTGGTGTCTTGTACATTATAGGCTATAGTTTGACAGAATGTTCTAATTTAACATGCAATGCGAAGTCAATATAACTTACCATTTTCTTATATTGATATTGTTTATTTCTTCTTAACAGTTCATCAGGCTCTTAATGATTTAATCTATGCCATCTTTTGGAATATCTGAAGGCCATGTACCATAGTTCTTAACTGTAGCATTTGTTATAATAAGACTAGCCTATTAATCATTACCAGGCCAATAATTACCTTTTTTAAGTAATCAATATAGCATGTGTAACTTTAGGGTTACCTCCAACAAAATAACAAATATAACAAAAAACAAAAATTAAGATGATCTTGGAAGTCTGGAGTTTATTACACTTCTATCATGGCACGAGCATCAGTAACCCTGGTAGTCGGAGATTCCTATTCTAACCCTTTAATCTAATTTTGTTTCTGTTTGCAATCAGATTATTTTAAGACGCTAAACTCTGGGAAAGTTTTCAGCCCAGTGTTTTAGTAATTGTAAACAACTACATTCAAGAAATCAGTCCAAAACAGTGCTAATGGAAAGAAAACTAGGCTCATTACATCTGAGATGGCAGAGAAAATAGAGGCTTATGCTCCATTTTCAGTGAATTATTCATTACAGTGTGTATTTCACTTTAAAAAACAAGCTCTGTCATATTCTGGGATTATTTCTGAAGAGCGCAAATCCTCACGCTTTACGCTGTGTGAAATACAGACTGAATGAAACGTCAGAACATCACATTGCTGTAAAGCCAGATGATATGCAAACTACACTTCTTGGCTGGATACAGTAAACCAGCATCTCAGTAGTAATGTTTTGATGGATGAGGATTACAATCAAGATAAAGACTATTGTGGTGACTATTATGTACTGTAGTAGGTATATGCAGTCAGGTGAAGGTGGTTGGTTTAGGGTTTTTTGGCATCTTCATGTGGTCCTCTTCGGCATTACAACTTGCTCCAACTTTCAACTTTACAACTTGCAACAAGCTTTTTGCTGTTGTACAGTACACATACTTAGCACTGTAAATTTCTGAAAAAAAAATCATGCGTGCTTTGGTGTGTGTAAATTTATGAATTATATGGACACCTTGTAATGTAATTTGTTTAGTCATTTGGTGTCCTTTTGGAATCTCAACGTGTCCTTTTTTAGAAAGACACTTCAATTTACCTCAAATTAATGGTGTATGTCAGGGTTCTGTTGTGTGTCATCTGTTCCTGCCTCATGTGTCCATATTTGGTTTGTTTCCTGTCCTCGTCTAGTGTTATTATTAGTTAATTCTTGTCCAGCCGTGTTTGTCTAATTGTCTATGATTATCTTTTGAGTCTTTTGAGTTTGCTTTCGTCTGGTCTACTCGTTACTTCCCGGTGTATCCTGTCTCTCTGTCCTGCCTTGTCTTGCCTTGATGTCCTCATTAAATATTATTATTTGAGTTTACATCCTCGTCTGCGTGTTCCTGTTCCTCCTTCGTGTGTGCACCGTGACAGTGTATGAACACAAATTAAGAAATGACATGGTTTCATGATAAGTGTGTGATCCACAAAACGGGTGTAATTAGTTCCCATTTTAAACACAAGATTTTGAATATATAAATACTAAATAAAGTAATGAAGCACCCTTGGTAGGTGGTGGTAAGTCATTTTGTTGAAAGAGTCATCCATTAAACAGAGTAATTCAAAATGCTGATTTATTCAGGAGCAACGCAAGTGGCTGTCTGTATTAATGGATCATTGAATCACTCACTCAACCAATTTGTTCAAAGATGGAACAAAACACTACAATGTGCACGGTGTTAAGAGAAGAGAAAATCGCACAAAGATTCTGTGGCATTCTTTTGGAACTTTAGATGATGAATAAAAACGCACCAAATAAAACAAGTGCTTTGCCAGCTTTGCCACACAGATTTTGATAGCTTGACTTTGATAATTTTAAAATAAAAAATAAAAGTGACAGTAATTTCTTAATTTGTGTCAAGAGTTGCAAAATCAAAACGTCCATATTATGAAATGAGCCTGAACCCATTGAGAAAATAAGTGCTTTACTAAACATTGTCCCTTAAGGCTTTTAGTACAAAAGTGTGCTCCAAAAGCTTGATAATGCACATTAAAATGGTTGAAAGTGCTTGAATTGAAAGGTGGATATTATTGTTGTATCATTTCATTCAAGACTTGGCAAACTCAGCCATTCTTTAATATGACCACTTCCATTTTCAAGATTGATTCTATGGCCTTGCATAATGTCTATATACATTAAACAATAATATCTGTTTTTTTTATATGCACAGCAACCCCTGATCCCGGAGAAGACCCAAAAGTGTCCAGGGCAAAGTTTTTTATTCGAGATGAATTCTTGGTATAATTTTTTTTACTCTATTTTCTTTATTTTATCTACAATATTAAAGGTATAATTCATCCAAAAATAAATGTTACTCACCTTCAGGCCATCCAAGATGTAGGTGACGTTTTTTCTTCAATTTATTAAAATTTATCAATTTATTATTCAGTTATTACAGAAAATAGGGAATATCAAGGAACACAAAATCAATACCTGTGGCTCCTGACAAATATATTGAGGTCTTGTGAAACAAAATAATCTGTCTGTGCAAGAAACTGAACATTATTTACAGCATTATTACTTGTAATCCGATTCAGGAAAACTGGAGTGATTTCCAGTTTGCAAACTAATCTGTCTTTTGAACCTGTTCTTTGTAGTTAAGTGGATGAACCAGTGCACGAAATCAGACTGTGAATGATCCAGTGTACTGGCATATATAATCAATATGATGCCGGTTTTTGTCAACTCATTCAGCACTTTAGTTACTCCAACAGTACACTGAACTGAGGAAAGTTTGGACTCGGACCAAAGAATGAGGCATTGATAAGCACATACGTGAACCGAGCACTTGAATTAAGTGTTTATGTGTGTTTATGGTTTTTCATGGTTTATTTGATTAAGACTAGTTTATTCATTTCATATGCTTTAGACATGTGAAACGTTTGTTTCGCATCATTATTTGGTGCTTTAATAATAGACAATATTATGTCAAGTCATGCAATAGTCATTGCATGATTATGTAACAAACTAGTGAATAGAACCAGGTAATTGAAACAAACTGTCGAAAGAATGAGTTTGCGAAAAATAATCAGACTTCCCTAATGCTTGAGGCTGTGCATTACAGGTATAAATAATGTTCAGTTTCTTGTAAAGACCAATAGTCTCACTTCATAAGACCTCAATATATATCGTCAGAAGCCACGGGCATTAATTGTGTGTTCCCTAATATGCTTTTTTTAACTCTCCAAGTGATGGTAGCTATTAACTTGAATTTTATGAATTGCCAAGCACCATGGTTTCAGCTAAATATCTTCTTTACTGTTATACTGAAGAAAAAAAGTCACCTACATCATGGGTCCTCTAACTAGTCACCATTTCTGTAAAGTTTTTCACTATTTTCAATAACCGTTTTGCATATGTCAGCTATACATTTGTTATTCTTATTGTTGGTATAATGCTTTAACTGCTTGGACTGTGTGTGTGTGTTTGCATGAACCCACAGAAAATCAGCACAGCGAGCGGCACAGACAAACACTACTGCTATCCTCACTTCACCTGTGCCGTGGACACAGAAAACATCCGTCGTGTATTCAATGACTGTCGTGACATTATTCAGAGAATGCACCTCCGCCAATATGAACTCTTGTGATTGGCTGCCTGGATCTGGCTGCTCCTCCAATCAACAATTTTCCTGTCCCACATCACATGGGGTCTTTAAGAACTACTGAAGAGTGACAATGTTGTCATGTTTTTTTTCCCCCTTTTTCTGCCTTTCACATGTTTGTTTTCCTTTTTAATTTATTTATAGTCTCGTGTGTGTGTGTGTATATATATATACATATATATGTATGTATACATACATACATAAATACATATATATATATATATATATATACATACATATAATTTTATTTTATTTTTTTCCTTTAGTGAGAGGGAATGTGTGTATAAAATGAAATTATTTCTATTTTATGTTTTTACCACTCCCAGGTAATTTCTTTATAGGTTTTTTTGTGTTTCAGCATTGGCTGGCTTTAGATAAGGTTAGATTAGAAGATTAGATGTGGTTAGACCAGCTGACATAATGGAAACCTGTGGTAACCTGTGACTTATGTCAGGATGGTCTGACCTTTTACCTTTCCCCTCCATCTAATGAAGGGGATATTGGAGTACTTGATATGGGAGTGAAGGGGTACATGAAGGATTTAATGAAGCACTTTTGCATCAGTTTCCTAAATTAAAGCCAGAAGGCAAAATTCACAATGTAGCACCTCTGTATTTATCTGTTTGTTTGTTTTTTAGTTTAGTTTAGTTTGCTTTTTTTCTGCAAAGCATGCAGAAAGGAATTCAGGGCTAGATAGGAGTTTGTAACCAACTACAGAGCAGGAGCAGGGACTTGTGAGATTTGTCATACTCTGCATTTTTTTCCCCTCAGTGGGCGCCAGCGGAAATCCATCTTTGGAGAACCATCACCGGCCAACCGATGCCTCCTTTAGTATGGGCAGCCCCCATTTGGGAGGTAGTCCTAAATATAGATATAAAAAAAAATACACTATATTTTTAAGGTTTTTGTTTTGTTATTCTAAAAAATGTGCAAGGTCACTCGATCTTGTACAGGACTGCAAAATGTTATTTTGTATAACTTCAACAAGAAAGACAAAACTTTGAGCTCTTTGTGCCTTTGAATATGGCTGTACCTGTAAATGAAGATAAAGTGTGTGCGATTGGACAGCGCTGTACAGCTTGATGTCAAATCTTACATGCAGCACAGCGTGCTGATAGGAAATCGCTCTGTAGACTCGTTTTTTTTCTGGTTTATAAAGCTATTTAAAATGTCTTTTACTATAAAAAGAAAAATTAGGCAAAAAATCTTGATATACAATATGCAAAATTAACCACTTTGTTTAGAAACTGCAAATACAGTATGTCTTACATTTCTTTGAATTTCTGTTTTTGTCGGAGGACTCAGCTTTAAAAAAACTTTGGAAATCTTTTCAAAATTTTGACCTGCTGTTGTTTCAAGTAGGGTGCATTTTTAGAAGTGGCATATATGCAGACTGTATGCGGGGTTGTGCCGGTGAAAGTGTGTAGATATGTGTGATCACATGCGTGTGCGCATACATTTGCATATATACCACATGTTGTACTGTACATGTGCATTCTATTTGTACATATATATTTATAGAATGTATTAACATGTTTTTATAAATGTATATGTACAATTATTCATTAAAATATGTGTGCCTAAATGTATACATATTTATGAAAGTTTTTAGCAAGGTTGTATGCATAGCTATGCATATACAAATGCATAATATAGAAGGAACGAAGAAGTAAGACTAGCGATTCTTTACTGGCCGTCCTGAGCGTGTACTGACTGCGCTGGCATTGTGAATGTGAGCACTGATAGTGTAAATCTCACAGCTCAAGTGGGTCCATACGTCTCTCTCACTCACCAGTGGGGCAGTTATCATAAGTCAAAAGAATAGTGCAATGCAAAAGTTTTTTTGTGTGTGTGTTTGTACAGAACTGTACAGAAAGAACTTCATGAAAAAATCATCCAATATTTAATTTGTGTTCAAAAGATGAACTCAATTGTTAGAATCTACATGCAGTCTAAGTAAATCAAATAATTTTCATGTTCAGGAGAAATAATTATTTAATTAATAAACACAAGTACCTGACTTAAATTTAATTTATATACACTTGAGTCCATACACAATGTCATATAAACTATTAATTGTACCTGTCTTTACTCTTGTGGTTCACTTCTCAACTGGTGAAGTGCAGGGACAGTGTGTGATGTGACGTAGGCTGTGAGTGGCTGTAACACTGGTATATAGGCTTTATTCTTCTTACTATCCTCTGCAGCTTTTACATGTTTAAACTTATTTCAGAAACTTAAAATACAAGTGACAATGATGAAAAATAATATAATAATAAATAAAAAAATTGTCTCTGTCCTTTCAAGGTTTCTTTTTCATTTTCATTTCTTAATGTTTATTTTAATAATGAGGCACATTAGAAGACCTTCGTCTTTGTTTAGAATGGCAATGTGGGAAGAAATGTAATTTTGCAAATAAAATACCTCTAAAAAAAATGTGAGTTTGCCTTTGAATTGAGTTGTATGTTTTATAATCACAACTTGAAAAATGGGTTGCAGCTAAAATTTCTTATTTCCTAAAATGTTTTTCTTTTTTACCCCCTCTATTGTCTAAACCACTTTTTCAAAACTCTTCTTATAGTCTGCAATACCAACATATCTTGACCAAACAGTTAATATCACTTCCCAAATGAACTTGAACAACCATTACATAATGAACTTTTTTTTTTGTTTAAATTATTTTTTACATAAATCTGTACACATTATTAAAGAATATGTGTACATTTTCACTTTATTGTTATGTAACATATGTTAAAGCATATGTAACAAAAATGAATCAGAAATGCTGCGAATTGGTTGTATGTCTGCACATACAATTGAAAGTAAAAAAAAAAAAAAAAAAAAGCTGAAATTCCAGGGCTGCAAATATAATGAAATAATTAACAAATATAAACAACAACAACATGTAAATTATGACTCATACTGTATGTACTGTACTGTGAGGGTTCTGGTACTCGCTCTCTCTTTCACTCGTCTTTCCCATCAGTCTGTTTTCCTTGATCAACATTTTCAAACAAAAATGTGCTGCACCTTCACCTGTGCTGTTGCAGGTGAAGTATGAAAGACAAGAGTAAAAAAAAATAGCTGACTTAGGGAGATGGTCATTTAAGGCAATCTGTATGAAAGCAATTAAAAAATATTCACAGTTTGGTCCACACATACTTCTGTTTCACTGACTATATTAAGAGTTTTGAAATTGTGACTTCTGTTTGGACTAAACTATTGTGCATCAAAAAAAATTATTAACCATTTTAAATCAGAAATCAAAGATGCTGTGAGAACATCCAAACCAGTAAAATCATTGATTTTCAACAATTTCTTGTTTCTGTGCACATGAACTCAGGGCTTACTGTTAAACCATTGTTAGCAGTGCCACATAACTCTCACATGCCTTTGTGCATGTTACAAAGTCTTGTGCTTTCCTAGAAGGCTATTTGGCAAATGCAGTGATCTTCTGAACATCTTGATATGGCAGAGTGTTATCAGTGCAATGATCAGACAGCTGCCGCAGTAAAGTGCTAACACAGTCCTCTCCTCTGGCAAAAAACACTTTGACAGCCGGATGTCAGACCTGGAGAATGTGCCCTACAGGAAATGACAGAATATACAATAACATTAACATAAAATAAATATTAAAAGTTTCTTATACTTTTGACAAGTTTTTTTTTTTTTTCTTGCAGCTTATAGAGTTGGCATCTTATTTTACACCTCCTCTAAGGTTTGGTGTGAATGTGAAAGCTACTGATAACCTTTCATACATTAAACACTGACTATGTTAATTTCATGAAACTTAAACTCTAAAAACATGTTTGCTGTTTTATATTTATATTTCACTTGTTTAACTCTTCATGTCAACTTAAATAATAAGAAAAGTGGGACTCTTTAACTATATAAAATGGCAGACCTGAAAATATGTTTGAACTTCATTTTGTGGAAAGTGTAGCAATTGTATGAAATGTATTGTAAATAGATTTATAAACTTGAGAAAACTTAATCTTGCACTATTCTGTGAAGTCTGGATCTAATTGAGCTGAAATGAAACAAATTATTGTTGCATATAGAACTGCATACAGAATAATTGAAACATTCTCTAAACTAAAACTTATGAAACTTACACAAACAAAAACATTTGCCACAATTGGACACTGGGTATATTGTCAAGATCCTTTCAAGTCTGAATGAATGAATGGCATATACTGTATATAGCACTTTATTGTGTATTGCTGTACACCCAACGCACTTTACAATCATATGGGGGGGTCTCTCCTCAACCAGCACCAGTGTGCAGCATCAACTTGGATGATGTGACGGCAGACACAGTACAACAGCACCAGTGTGCTCACCACACACCAGCTACAGGTGGAGAGGAGAGAGTGATAGAGACAGTTCAGTAGATAGGGATTATTAGGAGGCCATGATTGACAGGGGCCAGTGGAGGGAATTTGACCAGGACATCGGGGTTACACCCCTACTCTTTACGAGAAATGCCATGGGATTTTAAATGACCACAGAGAGTCTGGACCTCGCTTTAATGTCTCATCTGAAGGATGGTGCTTTTTACAGTATAGTGTCCCCGTCACTATACTGGGGCGTTAGGACCCACACAGACCACAGTGTGAGCACCCCTGCTGGCCTCACTAACACCTCTACCAGCAACAACCTAGCTTTCCAAGGAGGTCTCCCGTCCAGGTTCTAACCAGGCTCAACCCTGCTTAGCTTCAGGGGGCAACCAGTCTTGGGCTGCAGGGTGACATGGCTGCTGAAGTAATTTAATACATTTGGTATATTTGCTACCCAACAATAATGCTTCAGCCTGGGGAGTATAACGTCAAACTGTCTCTGCTGAAACTCTTTACATATTTAAAATGTTTTGCATTACATTAAAAATGCATCAGTATGTCTGAGGAAAAAAAATATTACGCACCATAGAAAACAAATAATCTCCATATAACTTTCTGGATTTGCTATAGTATTTAGCATTCCCTGAAAATAGCATCCAGTGGGCAGGACAACAAAACCCAACATTTTCTCAAAAGTAATTTTCTTTTCTTTTTCTTTTTTTGCCAACTACGTTTTCTACAGTTTACCTTATCACCAATGTGCAAACATAATGGTTAAACATTCTTGTTCACAGTCATGTTAGAGAGAGTTGACAGGGCACCATATGACAAAAATTTGATTGATGATCCCCTCATAAAAGTTCCATACCCCTCCACCACCCCACCACACCCCACCCCACCCCATCCTAACTGGACACCTGTTCATGTAGACCCATTCAACTGGACATCTGTTTGTACATCTGTTTATCCACCCCACCAATCCAAAGGAATTTATGACCCCTCACACAGTTTGGGAATGTGTTTTTGTGCACAACATTGAAACTTTTCAAAACTTTGTGCTTTAAACTTTAAAATGTGAAAAGGTGTATTGGTTGGTAAAATGGGGGTGATCAAGCGAAGTTTTTATTAAAGTTTTTTCACACACATTTGAAGAAAAACATCTATCATTTAGATACCTTTTAGATCTAAGATGGCGGCGCGTTCAGACGCAGCGGCAACTCCGGGTCCCAAAGATGGTGCTTTTATGTCTTTTAATGTTGTCTGTTCGTCTCCAAATAGTGTCAATTTACTGCCAATTCATAAGGAATTCTCTCCAAAACACATATATGATCGCCAAAGCCTTTTGGATATCGGCAACGCATACAAACACGAACTCTCGCCGGCGGCTACTGAGAAGCTACAAGACCTTTGTTTACTGCTGAAGCCGGACCTCGAGACTGCGGCCTCGCCTACTGACGCTACCCACACAAGGCGGCGTCGCAAGCGGTGTGAGAGAGGACGGAAGCGCGGTAAGCACGGAGGTATACGAGCTAGACTAAGGGCTAGAGCTGGAGTCAAGTCCAGCTTTGTCGAGTCCAAGACAAGTCCAAGACCAGGACTAGTCGAGACCGAGTCAAGACCGAGTCCAAAGAGGCTCGAGTCCAAGTCAAGTCCAAGTCCAAAAATTTCGAGTCCAAGTCAAGACCGAGTCCACATGAGAGAAAAAAAGGATCCTCTTCAAAACCACATGCTTAATTATTGATATGTGATGCGAGAGACAGCATATCTCCTATTCTAAGAAAATAATTTTGCATTATTATTTGTAATGATCAAAAAGCATGTGCAAAGTAACAACTCTGTAGGACAGGGGTCTCCAAACTAGATCCTGGAGGTGCCAATGCCCTGCAGACTTTTGCTCCAACTGGCTTTAACACACGTATCTGGAAGTTTCTAGTGTGTCTAGTAAGAGCTTGAAGAGCTGGTTCAAGTGTGTTTAATTAGGGTTGGAGCTAAACTCTGCAGAACACCAGCCCTCTAGGACCGAGTTTGGAGCTGTAGGATCAAATTATTTTTATTTACTTTATTTACATTTTATTTACTTTAGGTATAGCAATTTCACACAAGCTGAAGTGCAACTTCACATTTTCAGTCTTTTTATTATAGTGTAACAGTATTGTTATACAATATTATACATAATATACTGCTTTATAATAATAATAATTGTGTATAACAATATTGTAGTGTAACAATAACATTCTGGGCTGCCAATGGAAAATGTAACAAATAACAAACAACACAGGTGTCACTAAAAATTTTGAAAATTTTGAAAAAAATTTAAAAAAATTAAAATTTTGAAAACCTTTTTAACTCCAAATGACTGCAATGAACATGTTCCCATTCTTGAACTTATTACTTGTAATAAACCAAAGTAGCATTTTCAAAAAAAAAAAAACAAACTAAGTAATAAACATGAACATCTTCAGCTGTGTGTGTATTTGTTTGCCTTAGGCCATATAATATATAACATATTCAGGAGTACCAGTCAAATCAAAATCCCCCAGGGGTTTACCAACACAGTTTTAGTGCAGAATTGGATGCAAGTAAGGGATAGCAGGACCCTGACCTGAACTGGCTCTCATGTTCATACTGCAATGACAATGAAAATACGATTCATCTTTCACCCCTATTTCTAACCTCATAAAAAAAGTCGGTAACACTTTACAATAAGGTGTCATTTGTTAATATTAGTTTAATGGATTTTTAGCGATGGAAATCCATTTATCCTTTGCTGAAACCGCGCGTCTTCATGGAGAGCGCAGGTCATGGTTGCTTAGCAACAGCAGACGCCACGGGAGCGCAAGCATATACAAAGTGCTTTGGAAAGAAGGAGAGAGCGACGCGCCTAGCTTTTTCCACGCGCTTTTAGGCGCGACATGCGAATGTGGTTTTGTTTTGAAGGAGAAAAAAATCATAATGCTGGACTCGGTCGAGACCAAGGAGAACATTTGGCGAGTCCAATGACCAAGTCCGAGACAAGTCCGAGTGCAAACACCAACGAGTCCGAGACAAGTCCGAGACGATAGAAAAACGTCTCGAGTCCGGACTCGAGTCCGAGACCGGACTCGAGTACTACAGCCCTACTAAGGGCTAACCCCACAAGACTGGCTCTTCCAACACTCATGCTCTCAAACGTTCGCTCTCTGGAAAACAAACTGGACTTAATTCAACTCAGTCAGTCTACACAGCATGAGGCAAGGGATAGTTGTGTGTTTGTTTTCACTGAAACATGGCTAAACGACAACATCCCGGACTCCGCCATTCAGCTGAACAGACTAACCTGCTACCGAGCGGACAGAGATTCATCACTTTCTGGTAAGACCCGCGGAGGTGGCTTGTGTGTGTATATCAACAAAGAATGGTGTAACAATGCTGCGGTAGTATCAAAACCCTGTTCATCGCTGGTGAAGTTTATGTTTGTGAAGTGTCGACCGTTCTATCTGTCGCGGGAGTTCACGGCTATTGTTATTGTCGCATTTTACATTCCACCTTGTGCAAATGCTAAGAACGAGTTTCGTGAACTGTATAGCGCCATCAGCGAACAACAAACAAACAACCCCGACGGCTTTTTCATCATAGCCGGTGACTTCAACCACGCAAACTTAAAGACAGTTTTGCCAAAGTTCTACCAACATGTGAACTTTGCAACAAGGGGAAACAACACACTGGACTTTGTTTACACAACAGAAAAGAACGCATACAAGGCTGTACCCCGCCCCCACCTCGGGCACTCAGACCACATCTCTGTTATGCTAATTCCAGCATACAGACCACTTCTGAAACTTGCCAAACCGGTTCAAAAACTCATCACAATTTGGCCAGATGATACTACCTCAACACTACAGGACTGCTCTCAGTGCACAGACTGGAACATGTTTAAAGAGGCGGCCACCTACAACAACCACACAGACCTGCAGGAGCACACTGAAACTGTGACTGCTTACATCAAAAAGTGCATTGATGATGTGACAGTCACCAAGACCATCACCACCCGTGCAAACTAGAAGCCGTGGATGACAGCAGAGGTTTGTGGGCTGCTAAAGACCAGAGATGAAGCATTCAGATCAGGAGATAAAGCAGCCCTCAAAACAGCAAGAGCCAATCTGTCCTGTGGCATCAAAAATGCAAAACGGTCATATGCTCAAAAAATTAACAATCACTTCACAGACAGCAGAGACACACGGAGCCTGTAGCAAGCCATTCAGACCATCACTGACTACAAGCCCCCGCCACAGGCCTGTGATGATGACACATACCTCCCGGATGCACTAAACCACTTTTATTCACGGTTTGAAATGCAGAATGACACACCTGCACAAAAACTGCCCACACCTCCCAACGACCAGGCGCTCTGTCTGTCTCTGTCTGTCTGCTCTGTCTGTTCCGACGTAAAGGAAGACACTATCTAGGATTAACCCAAGTTGAGCTTTATTGTCATTCCGCTACATGTGGGGACATACAGTGGAACAAAATGTCGTGCCTCACAGGACCACGGTGCTACATAAATACAGACATACAACAATGAAGTAAAACACTATAAACCTATACACAACTAACCTACTGACAGATTTTGACTATAAGTATATTATATATAAATGTTTACCCTATACAAAAAAATAAATAAAAATACAAACTATATGAATGCTTCACATAAATACTGTATATGTGCAGAGAGAAACATTGTGAGTCAAGCAGCTGGCTGGGGAGAGATGCTGGCAGTGCAAGATGATTTGTAGTGCATGAGCATGTAAACATACATATATTGCTGAGTCTTTTGTGGGATTGTGTACACACAGCAGTGTGTGAAAAGTGTCTAGTGCACAGAGGAGAGTGTGTTACTACAGGTGGTTTGTATAGGCCCACTCACCTGTGTGTAGCACACTTTGAATTGCACAAAAAAAAAAGTTTCATACAGTTTTCATTTTCTTTGTTGTGGTAAGGTTGGGGGGTGTTTGGAGAGGGGGGGGGTCCATGTTTCAGGAGGTAGGGGTTTGCATGGGGTTTCAGAGGGGGGCGGGGTGATTTGAGTTCAGGGCTCTCACAGCCTGGGGGAAAAAGCTGTTGAGCAGTCTGGCGGAGCAGGCTCTGATGCTCTGGGACTGTCTTCCTGATGGTAGGAGCTGGAAGAGACTGTGGGAGGGATGGGTGGGGTCCTTCACGATGCTGTTGGTTTTGCTGGAGCATCGTGCAAGGAAAATGTCCAGAATGGATGGGAGAGGGGCACTTGCTATTTTCAGCTGGTGGAGAAAGTGTAGGCGCTGTTGTGCCTTCTTGGAGAGTGACATGGTGTTGGTGGTCCAGGTGAGATCCTCTGTGATATGCACCCCCAGGAATTTAGTGCTGCTGACTCTCTCCACAGTCGAGCTGTCAATGGTCGGGGGGGGGGGCTGAACTTGGCAGTGCAGTCGTGGGTCAGCAGCGTGAAGAGTAGCAGGCTGAGCACACAGCCTTGTGGGGCACCTGTGCTCAGTGTGGTAGTGCTCGAGGTGTTGTGGCCGACACGGACTGACTGAGGTCTTCCGGTTAGAAAGTCCAGGATCCAATTACAGAGGGAAATGTTAAGACCCAGCAGGTTTAGTTTATTTATGAGCTGTTGTGGGATTATTGTGTTGAATACCGAGCTGAAGTCAATGAACAGCATTCTAACATAGGAGTCTTTATTTTCTAGGTGGGTAAGAGCCAGGTGGAGGGTGGAGGAAATTGCATCGTCCGTAGAGCGGTTTGGACGATATGCAAACTGGAATGGATCGAGTGTGTTGGGGAGGCTGGTTTTGATTTTGTGCATGACTAACCTCTCAAAGCACTTCATCATGATTGGAGTCAGTGCTATGGGATGGTAGTCGTTTAGACAGGACACAGGTGATTTCTTTGGTACCAGTATGATTGTTGTGGATTTGAGACATGTGGGGACGACTGCCTGGCTCATCGAGGTGTTGAATATATCTGTTAGGACATCCATCAGCTGTGCAGCACAGTCTTTCACTATACGGCCAGGTATGTTGTCAGGACCCGCAGACTTGCGTGGGTTAATCCTAAATAGTGTCTTCCTTTACGTCGGAACAGACAGAGCAGACAGACAGAGAAAGACAGAGCGCCTGGTCGTTGGGAGGTGTGGGCAGTTTTTGTGCAGGTGTGTCATTCTGCATTTCAAACCGTGAATAAAAGTGGTTTAGTGCATCCGGGAGGTATGTGTCATCATCACAGGCCTGTGGCAGGGGCTTGTAGTCAGTGATGGTCTGAATGGCTTGCCACAGGCTCCGTGTGTCTCTGCTGTCTGTGAAGTGATTGTTAATTTTTTGAGCATATGACCGTTTTGCATTTTTGATGCCACAGGACAGATTGGCTCTTGCTGTTTTGAGGGCTGCTGGCTACCTATTAAGTACCGTATCAGTTACAAAATATTATTACTTACCTATAAGGCCCTAAATGGTTTAGCTCCTGCGTACCTAACTAGTCTTCTATCTCGCTACAATCCATCACGCTCCCTAAGGTCGCAAAACTCTGGACTCTTGGTAGTACCTAGAATAGCAAAGTCCACTAAAGGAGGTAGAGCTTTTTCATATTTGGCTCCCAAACTCTAAAATAGCCTTTCTGATAACGCTCGGGGTTCAGACACACTCTCTCTGTTTAAATCTAGATTAAAGACACATCTCTTTAGCCAAGCATTCATATAATGTAACTCATAATCTTGTACTGCAGTTATATCTGATCAAAACGCACATTATTATTCTTTAACTTGGGTTGAACAAATAATTTTTGCTTGAATGGAACAACAGCTACGCTAATTATGTCTCTTTGTTTATCTGTTTATGCCACGGGATTTACATCCCGTGGTAACTAGGAGTTACACAAGCTTCAGGCGACTGAGTCATCCAAACTCAAACACTCCGTCAAAACTTCTTACCAAAGAAACTGTTAGAACCTGAAGCCGCAAGAAACTCTAAAGAACTTCCAGAGCATCATCACATCACAAAGAAACCAACCAATCACAGGAGGGCTTTCCCAGTGACATCACGCAATGACGACATCAGCAGCCAATCAGCCGCCGGGGTTCCCTCAACCACCCGAGGAAAACAACAAGATCCGCGGTCATCTCAACTCAAAAGCAAGTAAACAAACAAAATCTCCATTTTGCTGGAAATTGGTCGAGTTAATCTAAAGCCTTAACGATAAACTATAAGTTCTCTGTTGTGTGGTCTTCCTCATGTTGAATTTTGAAATTGTTGAAACAAACCCCAAAAGAAAATGTTTTTATACCAATGTGAATGCTTGAGTGTACACCTGTGTGTGTGAGCGCGCTTGTGTTCATAAGGTTCCTCCATGTAAATGTTTAATAGTGTGTGTGGGGAACAACAGCCCCATCCCGCAAGGCATGAAGCAGGCACGGAAAAGACCCGGGCCCCAAACATCCGGAGGCCCCCCAGGGCACGGGACCCCCAGGAGAACCACCGCAGGGACAACCGCGGCCCCCACCCAGAAAAGGGCAGAGGAGAGCCCGATGGTGGGACCTCCGACAGCCACAGTGTAGACGCCCCAGGGTGCCATGGCGGCAAGCCCGCAGGCTCAACCGGCAGCCGACCACACCAGGGCGGACCGGGCCCTGGGCCCGGAGACCCAAAGGCCCCCCACCCCACAATCGGGGCCCAGCAAGGCCAGTAGGGCCAGGCCCCGCCAATCGACCGCCGAGAGTGGGCCGGCGCTCGCCCGAGCATCCTGCCCCGGCGCGAGAAATCACCAATGCACCGGCGGCATCCTCCACCGGCAGGGCATGGTGGTGGGGTGGGGGTCGACTAAGATGATGAGTGAGGTGGAGTCTAAGGCCCGACCTGACACATAGACGTAGACGACAAGCACACATATACACAAGCATATGTTCCCACCCTCATGCACGCAAACGAATATTCACACCCTCGCCCCACATGTAGACACACAAAAATGGACACGGTACCCACACTCACACTCCCCATATGCACTCTATACTCCTAGGTCCAGGCACCACCACCCCCAGAGGGGTAGTCAGCGCCCGATCCCGGAGCTGAACCCCCTTCGCTCCGGCGTGGGGACAGGAAGACCACCCCGGTCCCCGCAGCAGATTGACGATCTGGACTATCAAGACAACAACGATCTCAAAGAGGTGTTCAACAGCTGCCTCGACGAGCCCCTCAGTCCCTGGGAGATGGGGAGGCTGGGGAAACAGACGTTCTGGGAGTTTGTGTACCAGATTTACCATCATGGCGGTCCTGATTCTCTGGACCTTGAAGAGCCCCCTCTGGTACACTACCCCAATCACAACCCCAGTCCTCCGGTGACCCGCACACGGAGACGGAGGAGGAGGAATGGCCCCCACCTCACTCTTTTCAGCTGCGCCCTCAGAGTCGGCTAATAAAGCTGCAGCTCCCCCAGAGGCGGTCGTGGACGCTGCAGCTCCCCCAGAGGCTGTAATGCCACCACCTGGCTCTCGGAAATGGAGACGGAGGAGGAAGAATGGCCCCACCTCACTCTTTTCAGCTGCCCCAGAGGCGGCCGAAGTCGCTGCAGCTCCCTGCCCAGAGGCGGCCGAAGTCGCTGCAGCTCCCCCAGAAGCGGCCAAAGACACTGCAGCTGTGCCCCCAGTGGAGGCCGACGATGCCGCTGCGCCCCCTGTGGAAGCTGAAGATGCCGCTGTGCCCCCAGAGGAGGCTGACGATGCCAAAGCATCCCATTCTCAGAAACGGAGGAGGAGGCGGAAGAAGGCTTCCTCCGTCTCACAAGGCCAGGAGGCCATCCAGGAGCTCACTGCTGGCCAGGAGGCCGTTCCAGAACCGCCCAAGCTCCTTGCTCTGCCGGCTCCTCCCAAGCTCCTTGCCCTGCTAGCGCCTCCCAAGCTCCTTGCTCTGTCGGCTCCTCTCAAGCTGCTTGCCTTGCCAGCGCCTCCCAAGCTCCTTGCCCTGCCAGCTCCGCTCAAGCTCCTTGCCCTGCCGGCGCCGCCCAAGCTCTTTGCCCTGCCAGCTCCGCCCAAGCTCAAGCTCCTTGCCCTGCCAGCACCTCCAAAGCTTCCTTTCCTGCCGGGGCCACCCTTGCTGCCTGCCAAGCTGCTGGCTCCGCCCTGGCCTCCTGATACGCTAGAGCCCACCTGGTCTGTCCCTCCAGCCCCACCCTGGCCATCCTTCAGGGCTCTTGTTTGGCTGGAGCCTCCCTGGTCCGTCCCTCTGGCCCCGGCCCTGGCCATCCTCCAGGGTTTCTGTTTGGCTGGAGCCTCCCTGGTTTGTCCCTCCAGCCCCACCCTGGCCATCCTCCAGGGTTCTTGTTTGGCCGGAGCCTCCCTGGTCTGTCCCTCCGGCCCCGCCCTGGCCATCCTCCAGGGTTCCTGTTTGGCCAGAGCCTCCCTGGTTTGTCCCTCCAGCCCCACCCTGGCCATCCTCCAGGGTTCTTGTTTGGCTGGAGCCTCCCTGGTCCATCCCTCCGGCCCCGCCCTGGCCATCCTCCAGGGTTTCTGTTTGGCTGGAGCCTCCCTGGTTCGTCCCTCCGGCTCCGCCCAGGCCCCCTGCCAGGACTCCTGAACTGCCTGAGCATCCCTGGCTCAACCCTCCCGCCCCTCCCTGGTTCCTTTAATGACTTTCTAGGCTTTCCTGTTGGCTGGCTTGGCTCCCCTCCCTCCCTCCCTCCCTCCCCTCTTTGTCTTTGTCTTTTTATTTTTATTTCTTGTCTTGTCTTTGTCAGTCTTGTGTAGTCATGTTCTTGTGCTGTCATGTTCTTGTCTTGTTTTCGGTGTTCCTCGTTAGGGACGCCAGGTGGCATCCCTTTTGAGCGGGGGTAGTGTCAGGGTTCTGTCACTTCAGTCTAGTGTTATTCATGGTTTTGTGACAGAGCCCTGACACTCCCTTCATGTCCTGTTTTTATGTGAGTGCGCGGCGTCGAGTGTGCTCGAGCCGCGCACTCTCTCGTCTGCGTGCCTTGTTTTGTGTTGGAGCGTGGTGTTCGGATCCCGGCACTCAGGTCTTGAGTCTCATGTCTTGAGTCGGGGTTCGGACACTCGCGCTCCATGTTCTGTCTCATTGTGTGAGCGTGCGGCTCGAGTTCGCTCGGCCGCGCGCTCTCTTGTTCACGTGTGTTGTGTGTGTGTGTGTGTGTGTGTGTGTGTGTGTGGTGTTGCACACAGTTCGTGTTGTTATCGGCTGCGTGCATTCATGTTATGTCTTGTGCTGTGTGGCATGCAGCTTGTGTTTTTCATTGGCTGCGTGCTTTCATGTTGTCGTGTCTTGTGTGAACACGTGTCATCACTCAATGGCTGGATGTCTAAGTGGTGCCCGCAGAATAACATAGGTTTTATAGACAATTGGATGAGTTTTTGGGGCAGACCTGACCTGTTGAAAAGAGATGGTCTTCATCCCTCCTGGGGTGGTGCCGCTCTTCTCTATAGAAATATGGCACATAGTCTAGAGTTCATACTTGACTAACTGGGGCCAAGGTCAGGAAGCAGACAGACTGGCTAAACCGACTGTCTGCTAGCCGCCTCACATCACAGAAGTCAGTTAATTCTAAGCACATAGAGATACCTAGATATCACACTATAGAGACTGTGTCTGTTCCCCGAACTAGAAAATACAAAAAACGTCCAAACCAATTTATGAGTAACAACTTAATTGATGTTCAACAAATGAAAAATGTATATAACACAGCGAAACAAATGATAAAGCTTGGCTTATTGAATATCAGGTCCCTTTCTACGAAAGCACTTTTTGTAAATGAAATGATCACTGATCATAAACTAGATCTGCTCTGTTTGACATAAACCTGGCTATAACCAGCTGAATACATTATTTTAAACAAGTCTACCCCCCAAGATTACTGTTATAAAAATGAGCCACGTCCAAAAGGCAAAGGGGGAGGTGTTGCTACAATTTATAGCAATATTCTCAGTATTTTTCAGAAGACAGGCTTCAAGCATAACTCCTTTGAAGTAATGGTGCTTCATCTAACATTGAAGCACCATTACTTCAACATAGGGGTGTTAATGATAAATCCCCTGTGATGTTTGTACTGGCTACTGTATACAGGCCACCAGGGCACCATACAGACTTTATTAAAGAATTTGGTGATTTTCTATCAGAGTTAGTGCTGGCTGCAGATAAAGTCTTAATTGTGGGTTATTTTAATATCCACGTTGATAATGAAAAAGATGCATTAGGATCAGCATTCATAGACATTCTGAACTCTATCGGGGTTAGACAACACGTGTCAGGACCTACTAGATTTAATACTGTCACATGGAATTGATGTTAATGGTGTTGAAATTCTGCAGCAAAGCAATGATATATCAGATCATTATCTAGTCTTGTGTAAACTCCATATAGCTACAGCTGTAAATTCAACTCCTTGTTACAAGTATGGTAGAACCATCACTTCTACCACAAAAGACTGCTTTGTAAGTAATCTTCCTGATTTATCTCAATTCCTCAGCATATCCAAAAGCGCAGAAAAAAATGATGATGTAGCAAACTATGGACTCTCTCTTTTCTAGCACTTTAGATACGGTTGCTCCTTTACGCTTAAGGAAGATTAAGGAAAAGAGTCCAACACCGTGGTATAATGAGCACACTCGCGCCCTAAAGAGAGCAGCCCGGAAAATGGAGCACAGCTGGAGGAAAACTAAACTAGAGGTATTTCGTATTGCTTGGCGGGAAAGTACCCTATCCTACAGAAAAGCATTAAAAAAACTGCTAGATCTGATTACTTTTTGTCTCTTTTAGAAGAAAACAAACATAACCCCAGGTATTTATTCAATACAGTGGCTAAATTAACAAAAAATAAAGCATCAACAGGTGTTGATATTTCCAAACAGCACAGCAGTAATGACTTAATGAACTATTTTACTTCTAAAATTGATACTATTAGAGATCAAATTGTAACCATGCAGCCATCAGCTACAGTATCACATCAAATAGTGCACGATAGATCCCCTGAGGAACAATTCCACTCATTCTCTACTATAGGAGAGGAAGAATTGTATAAACTTGTTAAATCAGCTAAACCAACAACATGTATGTTAGACCCTATTCCATCTAAACTACTAAAAGAGGTGCTTCCTGAAGTCATAGATCCTCTTTTGGCTATTATTAATTCGTCATTGTCATTATGATATGTCCCCAAAACCTTTAAATTGGCTGTTATTAAGCCTCTCATTAAAAAAACACAACTTGACCCCAAAGATCTAGTTAATTACAGACCGATCTCGAATCTCCCTTTTCTGTCAAAGCTACTAGAAAAGGTTGTATCCTCACAATTGTATTCCTTCTTAGAGAGAAATGATATCTGTGAGGATTTCCAGTCAGGATTTAGACCATCTCATAGTACTGAGACTGCTCTCATTAGAGTGACAAATTACCTGCTCTTATCATCTGATCGTGGTTGTATCTTTCTATTAGCACTACTGGATCTTAGTGCTGCGTTTGACACTATCGATCACAACATTCTTTTGAATAGACTAGAAAACTTTGTTGGCATTAGTGGAAGTGCATTAGCATGGTTCAAATCATACTTATCTGACCGCCATCAATTCGTAGCAGTGAATGAAGAGGTATCATATCGATCACAAGTGCAGTATGGAGTACATCAAGGCTCAGTACTAGGGCCATTACTTTTCATGCTTTACATGTTACCTTTGGGAAATATCATCAGGAAACACAGGGTTAGCTTTCACTGTTATGCTGATACTCAGCTCCATATTTGTTCGCGGCCTGGTGAAACACACCAAATTGAGAAACTTATGGAATGCATAGTCAATATAAAAAACTGGATGACAAGTAATTTCTTACTGCTAAATTCTGAAAAAACAGAGGTTAATTATCGGACCTAAAACCCCCACAAGTAATAGAGGTCTGCACGGGCTTTAAACTGAAGCCCGAACCCGGCCCGTACCCGAGATCGTCTGACCCGACCTGACCCGAGCGGCACAGTTAAATTTAGAGCCCGAAGCCGACCCGAACCTGAAGTCTTTTTTTTTTTTTTTACAACGAATAGCCAATTTTTAAAAAAAAGATGCTGTATTTCACGATTGCATGCAACGGTCAGTAAACAAATGCATGTAAAGAAACAGATTCATCGAGGCTCGGCCAGTTCACATGGCAGAAGAAAAAACACTTAACAGTTATGAAAGTTTATGAATATCAGGTGCAGCTGTTACATAAATTTTGCCGAGTTTTTGAATGGTTGTATATGACAAGACGATAATTCTTCTACCGTGCAAATTATGGTCATTTTCATCAGTTAAGGCTCGTTAGCATGCTTTAAATCAGACACAGAGATGTAGTGCGGTAAGATCGCATTTATTTGAATTAATTAATTATATCATTTATTTGAATTAGCGAGAGAGAGACAGAGAGAGAGGGATAGTTGCGTGCGTGAACCTACGTCTGCCCGTCTCTTTCTACAAGCAATGAGGCTTAGTTACTTCAAAAACAGCGATTTTACCCCCTCATTGCAGAGAAATATAACGTTGCGAGTCAGTAGCCTATCGAAGCTATTTTAATAATAAAAGTTTCCATGCTGTGTGTTCGCTGCGCGATCTCTCTGATATCTGTGTGCAATAATGTGTATGCGTGCGTCTATGAAAGCAAGGAAGACTGCATATAGTTTTAGTTTAGCTACAAACCCGAGCCCGAAACTATTCATTAAACATTAACCCGAACCCGACCCGAAACGTATTTCGGGACCCTTCGGGCTCGGTTCGGGTAGCAGACCTCTAACAAGTAATAACCTAGAACACTCTCTAACACTTGATGGCTGCTCTGTCGATTCTTCGTCACCAGTCAGGAACCTAGGTGTGCTATTTGATCTCTCAATGTCAATGCAGAAATGTTAATTCATGCGTTTATGACCTCAAGGTTAGATTATTATAATGCTTTATTGGGAGGTTGTTCTGCACGCTTCGTAAAGCAAACTACAGATGGTTCAAAATGCAGCAGCTAGAGTTCTTACTAGAACCAGGAAGTATGACCATATTAGCCCGGTTCTGTCAAAACTGCACTGGCTCCCTATTAAACATCGTATAGATTTTAAAATCTTGTTAATTACTTATAAAGCCCTGAATGGTTTGCTCCTCATTACTTGAGCAAGCTCTTATCGCATTATAGTCCTCCACGTCCGCTGCGTTCTTAAAACTCTGGCCATTTGATAATACCTAGAATATTAAAATCAACTGTGGGCGGCAGATCCTTTTCCTATTTAGCGCCCAAACTCTGGAACAATCTAAATCCGTTAAAGGATTGTTAGGCTGCATTAATTAGGTCAACCGGAACCGGGAACACTTCCCATAACACACAATTTACTTGTTACGTCGTAAGAAGATTGACATCTATGCTAATATTAGTCTGTTTCTTTCTTATTCCGAGGTCACCGTAGCCACCCGATCCAGTCCGTATCCAGCCCAGATGGTCACTGCAGTCACCTGATCCAGTCCGTATCCAGATCAGATGGTGGATCAGCACCTAGAGACGACCTCTACAGCCCTGAACGTCAGCAGAGACCAGGACACCTAGATTGGCCCCAGGGACAGATCCCCAGTGAGGACCCCGTCACCTAGACAGCCATCTGGAAAAGACCACTGGAACCAGTTGAGCCCTTACAATCTGACTTTGCTGCAGTTGGAACAAACTGCTGGTTCGTCTGGCCAGAGGAGAACTGGTCCTCCGACTGAGCCTGGTTTCTCCCAAGGTTTTTTCTCCATTCCGTCACCGATGGAGTTTTGGTTCCTTGCCGCTGTTGCCTCTGGCTTGCTTAGTTGGGGAAACTTCATTTCCAGCGATATCATCGACTTGATTGCACAGATACTATTTAAACTGAACTGAGCTGGACAATGCCATCACTGAATTCAATAATGAAATGCCTTTAACTGAAAATTGTGTTTCATCTTGTAATTTTACATTATTGACACACTATTTTCCTATTTTGATACTGTGCAGTTGCTTTAACACAATTTGTATTGTTAACTCACTGAAGTCGACCGTATCGCCGGCGATACCAGCTCAGTTTTTTTAAGATCAGTGCAAAAGACACTAAAAATACTCTGTTGATTTTGGTCACACAAATACGTGTTATACATCAATCGAAACTGTTAAGTGTCTACTTGTTTTTGTGTACACTCACAATAACAACAAAACTTTGTGGTTTTGAAAAAAAAAAAGAAAACAAACAGGATGTGCTCTCTGTCTTCTCTGTCTCCGCGAACTGCTCTTTGAAAGACGTCACTAAAATATTGGATAAGTCTTATCCAAAACAAACATTCTGTGATGAAGTAATCCGTATGAAACCAACACGATGTTCAGTCTTTCCAGTCTAACTCATTATTTCTAATGCGATCCCGCCCCCTCGCATTCATATGTAAATAACCACGTGTGCCACGTGCTCATGGAGACGCCCAACAACAAACAAAGCCTGAGGAGAGCATACTGTTCGTTTCTGGAAGAAGACGCGCTGATAAAGGCTGGATTTCCCTCAAAATAAGAGCAAGAGTTCATCCAGAAGAGAAGATCGATCTGATGAGTAAGTAATGTTTATTTTTTGCATTAGTTAATGTGTTATGTGACAAAATTGTGACAAACACGTTTATTTGGGTTTTTCTCAAACGACAACATGATGAATGCTACCATCTAAGAATGTTTAGACCATGTTTATAATTAATACTCTGTTCAGAAATAGATTTAATAGCGTGCTGAACAATAATAATTAGTTTCTCAGATATAAAATATCCTTTTTTTATAGTACAAAGTACATCCTTTTGTAGTAGAAATTGATGGGCAATTCATTGTATTTAAATTTCTTACGGCGCGATGATGTTTTCATGCTCTATATAAAACAATAAAAGTAATATGAGTGTACACTGTAACATGATGAATGCTACGAGTCTAAGTATGTTTAGAACATGTTTATTATAAATAGCCTACTGTTCAAAAATAGATTTGAATAACGTGCTAAACAATAATTAGTTTCTCAGATATAAAATGTATTTTTTTGTTTACGATAGTACAAAGCATGCGTGAGTCTATAAAACCTATATATATAAATATATATTAAAAAGATGCTCCTGATATTAACATGCTCACAAATGCTTTTTTTTGTATTTTATTGTATCAGATACCTGCACCACAGATGATGAATCCTGATGACTTTCTTCAAACTGTTTTCCACTGAGAGCGCTGTACCAACATCAGATGTTCAACTACACTGATATTCTATGATAAAACAAGATCCTTGACTACTGATTATGTTTTTTTCTTCTTGAATCCATGGAAATAAGCAGAAACACTTAAATAACACGCAAATATCAGGTATGATTTACTTATTTCACTTGTTGAACAGAATCTGTTGCAGGAATGACTCAAAGTCTGTTCACATCTCTGTGGTTAGATCAATGTGCACAATAATGTGTCTTTGACCTTCATTATGTATGTTTTGATTATACTGTCTTGTAAATAAAATACAAATAATAAAAAATATTTTTTTTTTTCAATCTTCTCACATTCTCTCTTACCTGCCTCAAAGTCAGTCACACTGATGGGCCATTAGGGTCCATTGTGGGAGGGCCCTTTGTGTCTCAGGTGAGAATCACTTAATATTCAAGGCCATTGTCACTCCCTCGCATATAGGCTTTCAATCACAAAACATGTCTTAAAAAAATTTAATCAATATATTGTTTTCTGTAAATGAGTAAGCAGAATGATTCTCACTTAATTGTGAAGTAAATATTCTAGCCTACAAGACTGATTACTCAAAAGTCTTATTCAGGACTATTTAGTGTGCAGATATAAACACCCACACACCCATTAGTGTGGGTGTTTATATCTGATAAATATTATTGTTTAGCACGCTATTAAATCCATTTGTGAACATTAAATATTTTTCTAAACATTGTAGCATTTACCTCATTTCTATGCTTCAGCATTCTCTGACTGACTTCACATTTTGTGTCAGCTTCTACATCAACATCAGCAAAGGGCAATTCACGGAGTGTATCTAGCTCTGTGTCCTGTGTCTGCCTTACTTTAGTCACACTCTTAGCTTGTGCTCGTGTTACTGCAGCGCTCAGTGCTGTTTTTTGCAAAAAATCTGTTAGTATGGGCACATCCATATCCAACAACACCGGATATGGCAAGTTAGCCACAACTCCAACTTTCATCAAAAATGGCTGCTCCCTAACCTCAATGTACACGTCTGTCATCGGTATGTCTGACTGATCTCCATGTACACAACAAACCGACACCTTTTTTCCCGTCCATGTATCTCTATGTACATACTGGCTCTGTACTAGCGTCTGCGCACAACCAGTATCAACAAGTGCCATTACAGGTTTACCATTCTGTTACACTTCAACAATGGGCTCTTTATTAATGGTGGTAGGTATACTTGAAGTGGGTAAGTAACACAAATGAGCGCTCTTAGGTTTTCTAACTGGGCAATGAGGACTCGTATGGCCCGGCTCTGCGCAATTATAGCAAACAACATCGTCTTTGTTTACTGACTGACGCATTAACACAGAAGGTCTGGGATTAGGGTGGGTGGGTTTAATAATCTGCGTTTGCTGTTGAGAGTACGTACTACCCCCCGACCCCACAGACTTACCTCTGGTACTTTGCAGAATGCCAGCATAGCGAAGTGGTGTCGAAGAACCTTTTCTTGCCGCAAGGTATGACTCATCCAGCAGAGCTGCCTCCTCGGCGGACACCGGATTCCTCTCTTTAACCCACGTGCGAATCTCCGGGAACATCACTCTCATGTACTGCACCAGCACCAAAGTCTCCATTAATTCCTTCTTTGTCACTGTCTCCAGCCGAACCCACTTTGAAAATTAGTCTTTGATTCGAACATACAACTCCATCGGCGACTCGTTCGCTGGAGTGTTCAAAGCACGGAACTTAATTCTATAAGTCTCAGTATTCACTTCATATTTCTTTAAAAGTACCTCTTTCAGCTTGTCATAGTCCATAGTAGTATCAGGCGCCATAGCGACAAAAGCAGCTCAGGCTTTCCCCACCAACAATGGGACAAAATGAACTTCCCAGTCTGCCTTTGGCCACAGATACACTTCAGCCAGTCGCTCAAACGTGGTTAGATACTGCTCTATGTCATTGTCCTCCTGCAACTTGGGCAACGCCGAACCATAGCCCAGCGTCCGTACAGCTGAGCGCTCTGCCGCCATCACTCCATGTCTGGAGTTGTCTACATCTGCCAACTGGTTGATTTGATGAGTGAAGACTTTAAACTGTTGCTCTCTTCTGGACATTTCCCGCTCCTGCCTTTCAATTCTTTCTTTCTGAAATTGCATGAATACCTGAAACATGCCCGCCAATGCATTGATCGCTGTATCACCCGATGCTATTGTTGTGCTCACTGCGGTTGGCACGTTCCGCTCAGTTGTCTCACTCGCTGCACTCTGCACCTCACTGTCTGCACGCTGCTGCCCTCTCAGCTTAGGAGACATGTTGCATTGCCGGATCAAAATCCCACTTCTGACACCATCTGTTAAAGATCGCCGTACAGTCGATCCAAATAATGATCCATACTACAGGACTTTACAGTGAGGAGGATGCTTTTATTTACAGGTATGGAGTGCAATCCAAACAAGCGTGGAAGGAAAACGGAAAATAAACACTGAATCCGGAAACAGAAAACAAAACTGCACCATATTTACAGCACTAGTACTCACTGCAATTGTGAAGTCATTACAAAAAGGCCGAAGCCACACGTAACACCCACTCACAACCGCTCTCCCCTATTGAGCTCTGGCAGCCAATTTATAATCATGACTCCTCCCCTTCCTGGATCATACAAAAATCGGCAAGTTAAAGCATTTCTATGCTATTCCAATACACAAAAACATAATACAATCTACAACATAAACATAAATACTCATAACAAAAAAATACAAAACACCGTACTGAAACCATAACTATTCCCACAGAATATTCTGACACATACTAACACAAACACTTTACAACAGTCCACTTATGATGCTATCAGTGCCGGCATTTAGACCGTGTAGTGCGATATATTGCATGTATACACATGAGGTATGGGTGTACGTATGTGCATAGTCTCATGGTCACGAGGTCACTCTGTGACAGTTAGGCTGCAACATAGATTTTGACAACTGCCGTATGCTGTTGTTTAACGAATGTGTCTGATACTTTTTTGTTTTAGATATACCCTTCCCTAAAATTGTTTAACAATACATAAAATGATGTCTTGACTTGTTTTTCTAAAATTGTTTAACAATACGTAAATGATTGCCTTGACTTGTTTTACCATTTCTGGAAAACACAGTCATTACATTGATTCTACTGCTTGTATGATAGATGTTATTCTTCAAATGTGTGTGAAAAAACTTTAATAAAAACTTCCCTTGATCACACTCATTTTACCAACCAATAGCCTACACCATTTCACATTTTAAAGTTTCGCACAGTTTTTGAGTAGTTTCAATGTCCCACTTCAAAAATACATTCCCAAACAACATGAGGGGTCATACATTCCTTTGAATTGGTGGGGTGGATAAACAGATGTCCAGTTGCGGTGGGGTGGGTGTGTCCATGAACAGGTGTCCAGTTGGGTGGGAGGGGTGGTGGTGGAGGCATGGAATTTTTATGATCGGTCATCAATCAAATTTTTGTCATATGGTGCCCTGTCAACTCTCACGTTCTGCATTATTTAAGTAAATTTGCACTTTGCACACTGACTTGATATGACTACTGGATATGCATAAACTGAACTGAGTTGACTGGACTAATTACAAATCATGTAAATTGAAGTAATGGTTGGTTTAATGTCACATAATGTTTAACGCTTTCTGGAATACTCCCTAGGTGTCTCTTGTCAATTGTCTGTTTGTTAAATACATTTAGCAGGGATAGGTCTTGATATGATGATGTTTGGATTAATTGAATGACTGATTAATTATTGATGTTTATTGGCTGCTATCATAAAGGTCATATGTACTGCTTTATTGTTCTTTGTTTTTCTTGGAGCTTGAAAGCCCCTGGTCATTAAATGAAAAAAAAAAGTGCAACGTGATAATTTTACAAAACTTCTCCTTTTGCATTCCATGGAAGAAAGTAAGAGCTCTGAAACAACATGAGGATAAACAAAACTTAGACTTTAATTACCAGGATGAAGCTGGGGTTGTTGCGGTTTCTCCAGCTGAAGGACGGGACACTAATCTCAGGATAGAGGTTTTCATGCAGTACCTCACAGCCATGGTGAGTGTGGCCACTCAGAATTAGGCGGGGCTTGAACCACCACAAGAGCTGTTATTGGAGAAGATTGTTTGCTTTTAATGTTCATATATGTAATGACCTTGATTTTGAAATAGATTCATTGTGTAGTGTAGCCAGGAGTAAGGCCATAATGTAGCACATTACTTTTAAAAGTAACATTGTCCAACACTGCTTGTGTTTGTGTTTACTGAGCATCTTGATTTACCTTTTTGGAGGCATTCTTAGATATAACATCATAACGCTCCCGAAATTGCTGGTACCGTTCATCCAGCGGCGCTGCATCTACACCTGTACACATGGCATCACTCACTCTATACAGAGGGTAATGCTGGAATCAACAATACCATTATTATAGTGAATAAAATATTACTGCAATTTCTAAAGCAATGCATTTATAAGTTATGCCATATAATACTGCCTTTACTTCAACTACATGTGCATGACAAATGCATTTGGTTACCATGATAGATACAGAAGAAACACACACAGTCTCACCTGTAGTAGAACAGGTGCTGTTGGGGCAAAACTCTCTGTGTTCTTGCACTGGTCATAATGCTGTGCACCCTAACAAAGAGTTAAATGTACACAAGATCAACCACAATGGAACCAGTTAATACATGCATCACACTAGAGGTCGACCGATATTGGATTTTACCGATACCGATAGCTAGGTTGGACCACACTGGCCGATACCGATTAATCAACCGATAGTTTATAAAATAGATACTGAATGAAAACTAAATAGAGCTTTACTATTTAAAAAAAAAACAGTAACAGTACTGAACTATACTTTATAAATGAATAAAAATTTAGTATTAATATTTATTACTATATTGATTATTAAAGTTATTTCATAGTTTACAAATGTTAAAAGAAGAAACTTTAAAATTTAAAAATGAAGCCTATTAGTAAATGTTGAAATGAAATGAACACACTCTAACAAGGAACAATACTTCTACAGCTTTCGTTAATGTTACAAATGGACTCTTATTAAGTATTACCATTTCATTTCAACAGTCATGCTTAAAGATGGCCATCTTCAAATACCTACAAAAGGCCATATTAAAATTACATGCACAGGTTATTGATATTGTATGTGCACTCTTTATTTGCTGCTATTTTAGAACACTGCATGATTATCTAATTAAAATATAAACAAATATGCAAGTGAGTGACACACTGTGCAAAAGCACAGCGCTGCGTCTTGGAGAAGTCACGGGTATCTCACACACACACACACACACACCAGACGCGTCACGTTCAAGTTAAGCAGCGGTCTAAAACTGTTTATTTAATCACCAAACGGACATAAGTTTGCTTCAAGAATGAATTATGTGTCATAAATGAGTTTGAAGTTCGGTGTTTAAATAACAGAGCAAACAGAAAGCGTGATCTGTATTACAGCTCTCTATATGAAGCATACAGACTGTATTAGAGCCACGGAAAGACAAACGTTTTGCTGAAAAATGCACAATACATAATTTATAGCCTAGGGCAAAGTCATTATGTACATTAACAATGATTTGGGACAAATAGGCTATAATGTTATTTAATGGGAAACTATGTGAATGGCGCTCTGTTCCGCGGCAGGATTTTCTGTCGGCTGTATTTAAATGCGCGTCTGAAGTTTCCCGCTCTGTGCAGCGCGCAGTGTCACATGCCAAAACAAACAACATGTGCTTGTCAGTGATTTCCGCCTCTAGAGGCCGCTCTCATACTGTATAATGATAGCAGACCATTCTCAACCATTCCAGCAACAGACGCAACACGAAGAAGAAGAAAAAAAAAAAAAAAAAAAAAAACACCGAAAACTATCGGCATGGATTTTTGCCGATAACCGATTGTTATGCAAATCAACTATCGGTGACGATTAATCAGCAAAACCGATTAATCGGTCGACCTCTACATCACACCATTAAAATAAAAAAAAGGTCTAGATTTTAATAATAATAATAATAATAACTAATAATTAAGGTTTGCAATAATAAGAATGATAATTATAATTATTGTAAATATAGACATAAGCAACAATCAATGGCTCGTGTGTAATTCGGTGATACAATTGTAATGTATCTTTTCAAATATAATGTGGTTTTACAGCAAAGTCCATCTTTAATCTTCACGATAGTGATAAAACAGGTTACAGCAATGCATGCTGGTTGCTGGTGTCAAAAGTATGACAGAGTTTTAGTCTAGGATTATGAGATTAAAGCCATAATATTTTAATAAAAAATTCTAAATTACGAGAATATGTTGTAGCAATACAAGATTAATGTTGTAATACTTTGAGAATAAAGTCTTAGTACATATAAAGTCGTTAGGTTACTTGCGTAACCCCAGTTCTCTGAGAACAAGAGAGCAAGGTATCTCACAGTTTGTTTCTACTGCAGTAAACAAACGCACTGCCGCTTACAATGCCTGTCTTTTGTCGGGGAACATGAGCGACTACAAAGCATCGTGCTATGCTCTCCGACGCACAGTAAGAGCCGCCAAACTCCGATACAGGGAGAGAATTGAGTCTCACTTTCAGCTCAATGACTCCCGGCTCATGTGGTAGGGACTGAGGACCATATGTACCTTTGGAAATAAATCCTCTGCTGAGGTCCATTGCTGGTCCGTTGCTGGCTGACAAGTTAAACTCTTTCTATGGCCGCTTTGAAAGCAATCGCGGCTGCGTGACTCTGCCAATCAGCACGGCAGAAAGAGCGGCCAGTCAGCGGCCAGTCAGAGTAGCGGTAATCACGTAATCACCATGTCGGAGGACGAGGTTCTGAGGGCCCTAAAACGTGTGAACGTCAGGAAAGCAGCCGGACCTGATGGGATTACTGGCCATGTTCTGAGGTCCTGCGCTGATCAACTCGCTGGTTTGTTCACTTCCATCTTTAATGAATCCCTTGCTACCTCTGTGATTCCCACCTCCTTTAAAAAATCTGTCATCATCCTTGTGCCTAAGAAAAATATACCCTCTTGTCTGAATGACTATCATCCAGTTGCCCTCACATCAATAGTCATGAAGGTCTTTGAGAGACTGGTAAGGAACTACATTTGCTCCTCCATCCCTGATACTTTGGACCCTCTTCAGTTTGCCTACCGCCCCAATAGATCTACTGATTATGCCATCTCTCACATCCTGCACTCTTCTCTCACGCACATTGACAGCAAAAATGGGAACTATGTAAGGCTGCTATTTATCGACTATAGCTCAGCTTTCAACACTATTGTCCCCAGCAAGCTAGCTTCTAAACTCATAGACCTCGGCAAAATTAAAGAGCTGATTGTTGACTTCAGGAAGAGACAGCAGCGGCCCTACACTCCTCTTAAGATAAGTGGGACCCCTGTGGAGAGGGTGAGCAGCTTCAAGTACCTCGGTGTAAACATCTCAGAGGACCTGACTTGGACTATACACATTCAAACACAGGTTAATAAAGCCAGGCAAAGTTTACCATCTGCGACAGCTGAGGAAATTCAGGGTCTCACCAACAATCCTGAAAACTTTTTATTCAGGGACCATATAAAGTGTATTGACTCAGTATATTTCAGTGTGGTATGGGAACAGCTCCAGTCAAGACTGCAAAGCCCTGCAGAGAGTTGTGCGCTTAGCTGAGCGCATCTCAGGGTCTGCTCTCCCCTCTCTGCAGGACATCTACCTCAAACGCTGCAAAAGCAGAGCTGTCAAAATCATCAAGGACAACCACCCTAGTAACTGTGTTTTCACTCTGCTGCCATCTGGTAAGCACTTCCGTTGCCTGATGGCAAAAACTGAGAGACTCAGGATGAGTTTCTTCCCCCAGGCCATCAGGCTCCTAAACTCAAACTCAGCCTCTTAACATCAACATGACTCCACTTAATAATCACTTAACAGTCAGTAAGATATTCATTATTCTCTACCTCACACTGACAGTGTCATTAGCACACAGCACTTTCTGTGTTTTGGTATTTTATTTTAATTTTTTTGCTATTGCTGCTACATGACAACCATTTACAACCTGTTTGCACATTCCTCTCTTGTACATTACTGCTTATCTTAATATTTAAGTCTACAGTATACTGTCATGCACATTTTTATATTTTGTTCTTTATATCTTATTCTTTACTTATTTAATTTTATGTATATTTATATTTGTATTCTATAATATTTGCACTGTCCATGGAGTGGACCTGACTCACATTTTACTGCTGGTTATATATTCTCTATATAATGTGACAAATAAAAATCTTGAATCTTGATGGAGTGCTGGCGCCATCTAGTGAACAGAGAAAAAAACGGCCAGCATCTGTGTGGCCCAGAGACCGATTTATTTCTTGGTTCTTTGATATTATTATATTTTTGTCTCCCTGCACCCTCAGCATTGAGCCTGGATGCGACAGAGGATATTTTATTTGTTGTGAACCCAGGGGCTGAAGTGCTTTGTAACAATACACTTGGAAACTTGTGCATGGACTCGCAGACCACATTCTTTTGGTGGCTGCATTCTCAGCACTCGAACTTGCGGAATTGCTGTCAGTAATTCACGGAACCATGTGTGTTGAGGGGAAGCTGAACTGGCCTGAACACAACTTAGAACCAGGGGCGGGCCACCTGCTCTGTGCTCTGGGGTTTAGCAGTTCTGGATGCATTCAAAAACCTCCTGTTCTGCATCAGAGGAACAGGCCACGGGGGAACAAGAGGACAGGATGCTCTTTTACGCGGCAGACAGAATTCAAAATTTGGTACAGTCAGTCTGTCATGGTGCACACAGCAGGGAGAAACGAGGAACACGCAGACGAGGAGATACTTCAAAATAATAGTCTTTAATGATGACATCAAGGGTAGACAGGGCAATGCAGACACACAGAAACACCGGGAATAATGAGTAGACCAGACGAAATGGAACTCAAAAGACAGGACTTAAATACACCGGATAATTAACAATCACACACACACACCTGGAACCGAATAAACTCATAATGACATGACACGAGGACAGGAAACAAACCATATATGGAAACAAGAGGCGGGAACACAACACACACGACAGAGGTCTGACATAACTCCCCCCGCCCGGAAGGCGTGTCCCGTGCCGTAACAGTACCACCACGGAGGGGGCGTGAGCACTCTGGAGACCCCACAGGACCGACACAGAGACATACACAAGACGGGGCCTCCAGAGCGAAACAGACAGACGGAGGCCAAGGTGGAGCAGGGAGCTCAGGAGGCCAAGGCAGGTGGTCCATGGTGGCCGTGGCCTCGTCCCTCGGCCCGGCCTCTACAGCCGGGACCTTTGTACCCCCCCAAAAAAAATCCATGGGGCAGCTCAGGGGTATCAAGAGCCCTCCGGGGCTAAACACACACAAAACAATACTTAAAAATACCTTGGTCACAGTCTGGTCAATATACGGCCATGACCGGCTGGCGAAACCATAACCGGCTGGCTTGACCACCCAACAGCGGGGGCCGGCGGGCTGGAGGAAGCCACAGCCGGTGGCGGGCCGAGTGACCGCGGACGGCGGGTTGGCCTTCCCCTCGGACGGCGGTGTGATCTCCCGCGAACGGCGGGGTCGGTGAGCCGCGGACGGCAGCGGGAACTGAAGTGGCGAGTTGGCTTTCCCCGCCAACAACGACCAGCGGGCATGAGTCAGCGGCAATCCGGCGAGCTTGAGTCAGCGGCAATCCGGTAGGCTTGAGTCAGCGGCAATCCGGCGGGCTTGAATCAGAGGCAGGCCGGCGGGCATTGATTCAGCGGCGGGCCGGTGGGCTAGGGTTAGCCGTGGACGGCGGCGTTGTCATCTCCTGCGAACGGTGGGCTGGTTGAACCGCGAACGGCGGCGTGAACTCCAGCGAACGGCGGCGTGAACTCCCGCGAACGGCGGCGTGAACTCCCACGAACGGAGGGACGGCTGAGATGCGAACGGTGGCGTAAACTCCCGCAAACCGCGGGATGGGAGAGCCGCGAACGGCGGCATAAACTCCCGCGAACGGCGGGCGGGCATGAGGGCTTCGCGGCGAGCGGACTCGCTTGCCGCGAGGGACAAAACTCAGGAACAACCAAAAAACTTGAAAAAATTAACAAAACAAAACGAGGTGAAGGGACGACGCTTACTGTTTGGTCTGGTCTTCTGTCACGGTGCACACAGCAGGGAGAAACGAGGAAGACGCAGACAAGGAGATACTTCAAAATAATAGTCTTTAATGACGACATCAAGGGTAGACAGGGCAATGCAGACACACAGAAACACCGGGAATAACGAGTAGACCAGACGAAATGGAACTCAAAAGACAGGACTTAAATACACCGGATAATTAACAATCACACACACACACCTGGAAACGAATAAACTCATAATGACATGAAACAAGGACAGGAAACATACCATATATGGAAACAAGAGGCGGGAACACAACACACACGACAGAGGTCTGACACAGTCCTCCTGCGCTATTAGGATGTTGTAATGTGGTAAGTTTAATTCTGGGACATTTATCATTCCAGATAAACTTAGAAATTATGGAGTTGATCTCCTTAAAGTAACCTGGAGGGGGAGAAAGTGGTAGCATAGAGAGAAAAAAAATCGAGGTAACAAATTCATCTTAACAGTGGAGATTCTTCCTTGGAGAGAGACTTTAAGATTCTTCCATCTTTGAATGTCATTTTTGACCTTAACTAAAATGTTATTAAAATGGTCTCTGGCAATCTTATGAATGTTTTTATATATGGTAATGCCCAAATAGATGAAAGATTCCTTAATAGGGATAAATGAGGGAATAGAAGAATTAACCTTGACATTGTTAATTGACATTAAAGCAGATTTGCTCCAATTTATTTTATATCCTGATAGGCTACTAAAATTATCAAATTGCTTAATTATTCTAGAGACTGAAACATCAAAGTGGTTTAAATATAGAATAATATCATCAGCGTATAATGAAATACTATGATTATGATCATGAATCTTAATCGATACTTCAGATTTCCTGATGGCTTGTGCTAAGGGTTCAAGAGATAGACAAAACAATAAGGGGGAAAGCGGACACCCCTGCCTCGTTCCCCGCTGTAAAGGGAATGAGGGGGAAATAATATTACCAGTTATGACTGATGCTGCAGGTGAGTGGTATAATGTCTTAATCATAGAAACGAAGTGTTCACCGAAGCCGAAACATTGCAGAACTGCCCACATATAATTCCACTCTAGCCTGTCAAAGGCTTTTTCTGCATCAAGTGAAAAGACCGCACAAGGGGTTGGGTGGAAGTCCGCAAAGTCAAGAATATGAAGGAGTCGACGCATATTGTCAGATGCATTGCGCCCCTTGATGAAACCAGTTTGGTCCTCCTTGATCAGACTGTGAATTACCTTCTCCATACGAGAAGCAAAAACTTTAGCATAGATTTTTAGATCGCGTGGGATAAGCAAAATCGGTCTGTAGCTGGAACAATCTAATGGATCTTTCCCTTTTTTAAGAAGAAATGAAATCAGTGAAGTTTTTTGATCTATATGAAATACCCCATGTTCAATTGCAAAATTAAATGAGTTAAGCATAAGTATCCCTACCAAATCCCAAATTTCTAAATATAATTCAGGGGGGAGACCATCTAGACCCGGCGATTTGCCCTTTTGAAGGCTTTTTAGAGAGATGTGGAGTTCCTCCAAACTTAATGGGGCCTCCAATGATTCTTTATCTATCTGTGAGATCCGAGGCAGTTCCAATTTATCTAAATACTGCCTACAAATTGGTTCATCAAAATCTGTTCCGGCTTTATACAGATTTGTGTAAAAACCTTTAACTATGTCATTAATTGCCACAGGATTCGTGGTGACCTTGATTTTATTGCGCTAATATATGCCTTAGACTCACATTCTTTCAACCTAAGGGCCAATAAATGACTAGGTCTCTCTGATTTAAAAAAATATTTTTGCCTAGTCCTATGTAAGATAAATTCCGCCTTTGAGTGTGAAAGTAAATCATATTCTTCTTTTAAAGAGGACAGCTGTGTAGCCTGTTGCTCAGTAAAATGTTGTTTTTGTAGGTTTTGTAATGATTGGATTTTATTTTCTAATTGTGTAAACTGGCGAGTTTTCGCTTTGGCAAAAGTAGAAGAGAAAGATATACAGAAACCTTGTATAGCACACTTAGTCGTTTCCCACAGTATTTGAGGATCCACATCAGAGGGCATATTAATTTCAAGAAATTCCTTAATATATTCTTTTAGAGAAGTAATGAAAGTCTGATTACTTAATAATGATATGTTAAAGCGCCATCTAGGGGACTTGGCTTTAACATCGGAAAGAGGAACACTGCACAACACAGCAGAATGATCAGATAATAAAATTGGTTATATAGAGATGGAGGAATTAGATTAAATTAAAGATGGGCTGAGAAATATGTAGTCTATCCTAGAGAAAGTCTTGTCTATTAGAAAAAAAGTGAAGTCCTTAGCTTTAGTATTCTGAATCCTCCAAAGATCGATTAAGTTAAGCTCAGTGATAAATTTATTCAGTAATTTAGAGGATGGATTGGCTGTTGTATCAGATTGAGATTTATCTAAAGCAGGATTTATGACAGCATTAAAATCACCACCCACCACTAGAGGGCAATTAATCTCCTCAAGTAGAGTTTTGGAAATCTGTGTAAGGAATGCACTGTCTGTCTCATTCGGACCATAAATAGAGACCAATGCTAACCTTTTCTTATTATATATTTTGCATCGGATAAAAACAAATCTACCCTTCTCATCACTACCAAGGTGTTCAATCGTTAAATTTAACTTCCGGTTAACAAGGATAAGCACCCCCTTAGTTTTATTTTGAGCGCAGGAAAAAGCTGCTAATTTATAATACTTATTCTGGAAACGTGCCACGTCAGATTGTTTTAAATGTGTTTCTTGAATTAGGGCACAGGAAAATAGATTTACGGTGTAAATTTCCTAACACACAGGTTTGTTTAACAGCAGAATTTAAACCATTCACATTCAGTGATAAAATATTTAGAGTATGCATTGAATATTCATAATCCCAAGATTGTATTCAATAAATAAAAAAAGCATAAGCACTTCCATTCTGTAAGTAACATGTAAACGCTGATGTGCATTTTAGATACCAAACCTCCTAGATGAAAAATCCCTTTAGAAATAAGGTAAAATAAATAGAAGCATAAATGTCTGTTGTAAAAAACAAAAACAACATAAAAACATGAACAACCAACAACCATAAACAAGGAACAACTCAGACCGCACATTACCGAGAACATAGGTCTGACTGAGCAACAAAAAATAGTGATGGTTTGTGACCGATCCACTCCAACGCAAGACATGTCTCCCAAAAGGCTCACACAGCCAAAAAAAAAAAAAAAAAAGTATATATATATATATTTTCTTTTAATTAAACCTACTCTCCATTAGTCCCCTCCAAAAAAGAAAAAAAGGAGTGTCAGTCTTACCAGCAAAGAGATCGTTGTACTGGATATATAGGGACAATATCTCAGTAGAAGAGAGGAGAGAAGAGAAAGCAAAAAATAGGTTTAGCAAGCGTCCATGTCCATCGTGCCATCCTGCCCCACTGGGTAGCTAGGACCATGTCCGTCCTGGCCATCAAGCCCTCCCGCCGGGCCGGAGAGACAGCGGCCACTGTTCCCCCGCAGAGCCGTGGCATACGTTCTCCGCCGAGACAGGAAGCTGACAAAAACCTCCGCTTTCTGAGGAGAATCGAAGCTTCTCTGCTCACCCTTGTGCTGTAGTTTAATTACCGCCGGATAGATGAGGAAGGGCTGGAGACCAAGCGCTGCCATCTTCTTCAAAACTGGACCAAATGCCTTTCTCCTGATCGCTGTAGCTGGACTAAAGTTGGGAAAAAATAGCAGTGTGGCATTGTTCTGTGCGCATTTCACCGGATAAGCCTGCTGGGCACCCTTCAGGATTTCCGATCTGTCATGCCATCTTAGTACACGGAAGATGAGAGGAGCCCCTCTGTGCGCCCGGTCAATCTCAATGTCACGGCCCCTCAAGGAAGGAATCCACTTGGAAAGATTAACTCTGAGGAAACCAGCTGCGTCGGGACCCTCCGCCCCCTCTGGTAACCCCACCAGCCTCACGTTGTTCCTCCTGCACCTGTCCTCAATATCCATCATCTTCTCGGTGAGTCGCTCCAGCTGATTTCTTAAGTCCGTGACTGTCCTCCTATCCTCACGCGCAGCTGTCTGAACAGAATCAACGCGGTCACATGTCTGCTTCGCCGCAGTAGCTATGGCCTCAAATTCCTCTCTTAGCTCTTTCACAGACTTGTTGGTCGCTTGTATGTCCTCACGCAGTTCACGCAATGCTTCAATCAGTACAGAGTCCATTGCATCTCTTACTGCAGAATTCACAACCGAATTCAAAGTGCTTTGCCGCTCTTTAAGTGCTAGTTCAATGCCGCTAGCAATAGCATCTTCGAGCTCCTCTCTGGAGATGGCGGAATCTCTGAATTTTTTCTTCATTGGTGATTGCTCAATCTCTCTTTTCCGATCCCCTTTGTCTGCCTTAGCACTCATGATGGGTCCAATGCAGAGTGGTTTAAATTTTACTGACAGGATCATACAATATGTGGCAAAGTGAGCAGAGCGAAAGACTAAGCCTGCATCGCCGTCGAAGGGTCACGTGATCCCCCAAGGATGCTTACATTCATATAAGCATCTATCCTGCGTACAAGTTTCAAGTTTCAAGTTTTATTTGTCACATACACGACTATACAGAGATTGTATAACCAGCAGTGAAATGAGAGTCGGGTTCGCTCCATGGACAGTGCAAATATTGAAAGATACAACACAAGGGAAGTATACATAAAATAAAATGAATAAAAAATAAGATATAAAGAATAAAATATAGAATATAAAAGAATGCGCATGACAGTATGCTGTAGAATTAAATATTAAGATAAGCATGACTGTACAGAGAGGAATGTGCAAACAGGTTGAACATGGTTGACATGAAGCAGCCAATCACAAAAAAAATAATATAAATATAAAAAATAAGATGAGATATGTTACCAGACACAGAAAGTGTTGTGTGCAAATGTGCAAATGAGCAACTGACACTGGCAGTATGAGGTAGAGAATAATGAGTGTGTGATTAGTGATTTGAAGTAAGTCAGATGATGTTAAGAGGCTGAGTTTGAGTTCAGGAGCCTGATGGCCGTGGGGAAGAAACTCCTCCTAAGTCTCTCGGTTTTTGCCATCAGGCTGTGGAAGCGCTTACCAGAAGGCAGCATATTGAAGAGACAGTTTCCAGGGTGATTTGAGTCTTTGGTGATTTTGACAGCTCTGCTTCGGCAGCGTTTGATGTAGTCCTGCAGAGAGGGGAGAGCCGACCCAGAGATACGCTCAGCTAAGCGCACAACTCTCTGCAGGGCTTTGCAATCTTGGCTGGAGCTGTTTCCATACCACACTGAAATACACTGAGTCAATACACTTTCTATGGTCCCTGCATAGAAAGTTTTCAGGATTGTTGGTGAGACCCTGAATTTCCTCAGATGTCGCAGATGGTACAGTCTTTGCCTGGCTTTCTTAACCTGTGTTTGGATGTGTGTAGTCCAAGTCAGGTCCTCGGAGATGTTTACACCGAGGTACTTGAAGCTGCTTACTCTCTCCACAGGGGTCCCGCAGATCACAAGAGGAATGTAGGGCAGCAGGTGTCTCTTTCTGAAGTCCACAATCAGCTCTTTGGTTTTGCTCACGTTCAGAGAGAGACAGTTGTCCTGGCACCATGATGTTAGTCTCCCCACCTCATCCAAGTATGCGGTCTCATCATTGTTGGAAATGAGGCCCAGAACCACAGTATCATCAGCAAATTTGATGATAGAAGTGGAGCTGTGAGAGGACACACAGTCGTGTGTGTAGAGAGAGTAGAGCAGGGGACTCAGAACGCAGCCCTGCGGGGCTCCTACATTCAGGGTGATGGAGTTTGAGGTGTACTGGCCTACCTTCACCACTTGAGGTCTGCCGGTGAGGAAGTCTTGAATCCAGTCGCAGAGTGAAGTGTTTAGGCCAAGGCCTGTGAGTTTGGAAGTCAGCTTGATGGGGACTATGGTGTTGAAAGCTGAGCAATAGTCTATGAAAATATCTCAGGTTTTCCTTTTAGAAAGAAGTGTACGAATTTGTTACTCTTCCATTTGGGCTCAGCCTAGCTCCGTGGGTGTTCAGCAGGTGCATAGAAGCGGCATTATTGCCGCTGGGACACAAGTGTCTCAGAATATCTGCTTATTTGGACGATTATCTGATATGCGCTCATTCGCGGGAGCGGGACACAGAGATGCTCACGTCTCATCTCATGAATCTGGGGTTCAGGATAAACTACGCCAAAAGCCAGCTGGTTCTCTCCCAGGAGATAGAGTATCTAGGCTTGCGAATAGACTCAGAATAATAGATACAATAGATCGGTAAATGGACGTTGGACGCCCCAGCTTTGCAAACTTCACATAAACATGTTGGAGTTGATGGCAGTTTTTTTCTCCCATTCCTGGAAGGATTACATGTTCTAGTCAGGACAGACAACACGACGGTGGTGGCGTATATCAATTGCCAAGGGGGTACGCGTTCGTTGCAACTGCACAATCTAGTGCACAAGCTGATTGTCTGGAGCACCGCGCACTTCAGCTCGCTGCACGCGACGCACATCCTGGGAGTCCTGAATGTTGGGGCAGAGTTCCTGTCAAGGGGACACCCATTATACGGAGAATGGGTACTCCACCCACAGGTGGTGAATCAAATTTGAATTTGAGAACAGAGCAAGGTATCTCACCAAGCTTCCCTACTCGCATATCACAGGGGAGAAGAGCATGCTTAGAATGCTGTTTCGGAGATCACAGCTGTATATATAGGGAGGGGGTTGGCTCCTTGTCAAGAGCTGTGATTGGACGTGGTGTAATTGGTGCTTCCATAGTCTATCACCCCTGGGGCATTTCCCATAGTGAGAGAGGTAACTCTGATCGGCAGCGCTTCACAGTCCACACAGGCAGCTCCCTCGAGAGCTGCCCGGGCGTGCTGCGCTCCCAAACAATGAACACACAGCTGATGTGTATCCCCACCCGTTAAACCTCGGGCAGGGATGCACACACTGCTTAACTGTCCACTCGCCAGGATAATATATATATTGCTTGTGACAAACAACACCAAATAAGACACACAATGACAGAGCGCTTGCTGACGAGCAAAAAGCTGACTGTTATGTGCCGGCGTCCCTTTGTATTTTCTGAGTATGCGTCACATGTCACGTCATGACGCAACACCAATCAGGATTGGAATAGTTTCATTCATGCTTCAGACGCGCTATGCTGAGGGGGATTCCCCAAAGTGTCGTTACCGACGCAGTGTGAGTTTCCTCGAGGGGGAACAGAAGAGCATTTAGAAAGAATTCTAATAAACTTTGCTAATATTCTTGAATCTTCAAACTGCTAACACTTTGCACTTTCGAATTATGCCTTACTGTATGACCAAAAATGATGGAGTAGGGCCTATGTTTCCGCTGTTTGATTGTGCCAATACGCTATAGACGGAGCAATTAAGTATTTGTAGTCTGCGTAGGGCACCAACTCCCGGGGGGCACCATCCCAGTAGCTCCAAAAAAAAAAAAACGTGATTCGCCATTCTCGCACCCGCACCTCATGTTTGCGGCTGAATGCAAATTATCATAATTGATGGACAACTATGCCAATAAAAAGACAGAAAAGAAAAGAAAAGAAAAGAAAAGAAAAGAAAAGAAAAGAAAAGAAAAGAAAAGAAAAAAAAAAAAAGATGAAAAAGAAGCCCGTGCGTCACTTTCAGGTATACATTCATAATCCTGTGAAACTTTTTTGGGTGTTGAGGTTAATAACGGGTTTTAATGTCGGTAATAATTTCACCACCACCAATGCATCTAATGTTCTCTCCGAGTTTCCATGTTCCCTTACAAAAGTTAGCCATGGTTTTAACATGAAAAAATAAAATAAAATCATGGTTCTTGTAGCCATGGTAACCGCAAATTAACCATGGTTTTTTTACTTCAAATAATAATTTACAAAGTAGTATTAAGATAATATTTTTTGTGGTTATAAAAACAAACCTAAGCCAACAACAGCCTTTAAAATGACTTCAAATGCATTATAAAAACAATGAGGCAACCCTGCTGAAAAAAACAATAGAACCATCACAGAAAATTCTAACACCATCACAAATGAATCATAAATACCATTACAAACATTACAAACCATAAACTTTTAACCATTAAAACCATTAAAAAATGGTTTTCTGTAGTGTGTTTTGGGACATATTCATTAGGATTTATTGGTTTTAACAAGCCACCAATAGAAGGTGACCAATTACCAGTAGAGACCTACATGTTAAAACATAAGTCATGTAACTAATGCTTTGTGAGAACTTACCATTTTTTAAATAATATTTACCCCAATGAAGCTCTCTCCTTTAAAGTTTTCTTCAATGAGGTTAAATGGAAGGCAAACGGAGAGATTTTCTGATGTTTCTCTAAAGAAAAAATACCCAAATAATCCCACATGTATCTCTTGTAGTTATAGAGTTTCAGAAGAGATCTTAACAACGACACTAGTGTGCAATCAAAAGTGAGAGATCTCGAAATGGACAGGCCACTCAGAGGAAAATTATTACTCAGAGATGACTCTTTCATTGCTTAAGGTTTATTAATGGAGTCTAGAGTCATGTTTTATGTAACTTTAATATTAATATAATTAATAGAGCTATTGAATTAATTTGAATAACATCACTTTTTAGATGTCATGTTGAGAATTGTAAAAGTTAATTTATATGGTATATTTTTGGTAAAAAGTTATTGGTTGCTTTAAATTACAAGGATTTATATCCCTATTGCATTGACTTAATGTGAAGTGTTATAAACAATATTAATAATAATAATAATAATAAAAACTAAAAATAAGAAATAATACTTTGCATGCATTATGCCAATGTTTTTTTAATTAATAAAAAGGATACTTATTAATAATTAATTATATTTTAATAATAATAAAACATGAATAAGGTCCAAATTCGCAAAACCAACACTAATCACCATAATAAAATTAACAACATACCAGTGAACATCTATGAATAGTGTTAAACCTATATTAATTCTGAATAACACCATTCAAACCTCTCGCATATCAACTTCACCACCTCGGGGTGAAGTCTCCATTCCCCGGGCCTCAACCCCTGCCTCGACAGGACGTCTGCTCCCCGATTCTGGTCCCCGGGGACATACATCGCTCTGAGAGATGACAGTTTCCCCTTGGATCACAGGAGGATCTGGTGCGCCAGTCTGCACAAAGGGCGCGACCTCAGACCCCCCCTGATGGTTCAAATACGAGACCACTGACATATTGTCACTGACATATAGCACTATAACAGAAAACACCCAATAATTCAAACATGGCAAAGCAATGTGAGCAACTGTGCTATTTCCATGCTTTTGATAGTAAATTTAAGAGTCCAGGATATTATAGGTGCAAATATCTGTGTGATTTATTACTATCTATAAAGCATATGGCTGCAGTTTGATAAATCAATATTTCTCTCAGTCTATTCAGAATACGTTGAGAGATGTTATGTGAAAGCATCTCTATGTTTTATATGTGCAAACTTTAAATTCTTCTTAACTTATGAATTAATAACTATTGCTGTGGGGTGGTGGAAATCTTGCAATTTTATGGAAATTGTTCTGATAATATAAACCAAAGGATCTGTCATGTCCTCACAGCTGGGTGGGACACCATGGTACAGACGTGGCCAAGGCTACGCCTGTATGCTTTTCCCCCAATCGCTCTGCTCCCGGGAGTTCTGGAGAGGGTCCGGAAAGAGGGGGTCAGTCTATTGCTGGTAGCCCACGTTCTGGCCGGCCAGCCATGGCAGATACCTCTGAGGAGGGACCTGCTGTCTCAGGCAGGGGGCACGATATTTCACCCTCGGCCAGAGCTGTGGGAACTGTGGGTCTGGCCCCTGAGGGGGCTCAGTGCCTAGAGGCTGGCTTGTCAGCTGGAGTGATTGAGACCATACTCAGTTCCAGGGCTCCCTCCACGGGGAGATTGTATGGCCTGAAGTGGAAGGTGTTTTCCACATGGTGTAGAGAGCGTGGGTTGGACTCAGTTAACTTCCCGGTGGCTTCAGTGCTGTAGTTCCTCCAAGATCGCTTCTCTGCTGGTCTTACGCCATCCACACTAAAGGTTGCCATTGCGGCTTTTCACGCTCCTTTAGATGTTGGGCTAGATGAGGCACCAGCTGGTCGTGCGTTTCCTCCGTGGTGCATGGAGGATGAGGCCTGCGACTTGTTCCAGAGTCCCAACTTCGGATCTGGCTGTGGTCCTTGAAGGGCTGTCACTTGCCCCCCTTCGAACCTCTCGAGTTGGCTACGGCAAAGAACCTGACTTTTAAGATGGTCTTCCTCCTAGCAATTACTTCGCTCAAGAGAGTGGGGGATCTCCAGGCCTTGGCTATCTTGCCGACTTGCCTGGAGTTTGCCCCTGGAGGAGTTAAAGGGATAGTTCACCCAAAAATTTAAATTCTGTCATCATTTACTCACCCTCGAGTAGTTCCAAACCTGTATGAATTTCTTTGTTCTGCCGAACACAAAGGAAGATATTTTGAAGAAAGTTTGTAACCAGGCTATTTTGGGGCACCATTGACTTCCATAGTAGGAAAAAAAATACTATGGAAGTCAATGGTGCCCCAGAACTGCTCTGTTTCCCACATTCTTCAGAATATCTTCCTTTGTGTTCGGCAGAACAAAGACATTCATACAGGTTTGGAACTACGTGAGGGTGAGTAAATGATGACAGAATTTTAATTTTTTTGGTGAACTATCCCTTTAAGGACATTTTACACCCTAGGCCTGGCGATGTGCCCAAGGTGCCATCTAATGTGGTAAGTCTGGTAATTCTGCAAATGGAACAGCAGCGTACTTGATAATGTCAGTCAGCTTGCCTTGGCTACTCCGGTTATCTTCACTGTATGTATTTACAATATGACAAAATATTATATCAAACAGCATTGCCGCTTTTCTGTTTCATTTAAAATATTAATAGCCACACAAATGTGGTTCATGCAACGCGTACACACATTACAATCAAACGAAATTATATCAAACACCACTGCCTTTTCATTTTCTTCAAAATATAAAACACAACCCTTTTCGTTTTCATTTTGAAAATATAAAACATATTAATATGTGGTTTAGGTAATATGTGCACATATACTCTGATTATCTTCACTGAATGTATAATAAAATGAAATATGACAAGCACAACTCTGCCTTTTTTGTTAAATCTGCCTTATTTATTAATCAAGCTGCATTACGATTAATAAATTATTTATGAAACATAACTTTGTGCTCAGCCAAAACGATATGACCTGGAAGAAATAATAGATTCATGAGACCAAAGATTGCCTGTTAGATATACCCAAAACGAATTTTACCTCATGTTTAACCACTACAGAGACATCATAGCCAGCGGCAAATGTCAGAAGGACTAGCCGAGGTGAGACTGCTCTCGGCGAATACATGAGCACTGAGCACCCGGTGATCGCCTGGAGCTCACGCCTCTGAAATCGGCGAAGCACATTTTCAAATAGGTGCTATCTTTATAAATAAACCGCAGATTTGAGTTTTAAACAACTACATTCTCACCTGAAATACTCTTAGAACTGCATTTCATGACACAATAACAGTAATATTTTGAAAATGATGCAGGTTTTCTCCTCCACCATTAACGGTCGCTGGTTTGTGCGAAATGCATTCTGGGATACCTGGCTACCTCAAGTTCGCACAAGTCACCTCTGGATGCATCCTTGATAAAAGGGGAGGTGCAAGAACACATCCGGGGATTTGAACTGTACTTGGCTCGATGTGAACTTTGAATTGGAACAGTAATTGGGCGACGACTGATGACGTTTCACAAGTCCACAAGCACACAAGTACAGACAAGAACGCATATTGAGAAACTGCCCTTGTCACCTAGACGGCCATCGGCACAAGACCACAGGAACCAGATGAGTCCTCTGCACAATCTGATTTTGTTGCAGTCTGGAATTAAACCACTGGTTTTGTCTGGCCAGAAGAGAACGATTCCTTCGACACACTGTTTTCCTGTTTAATACTGTGAAGCTGCTTTGACACAATCTGTATTGTAAAAAGCGCTATATAAATAATGGCAACTTGACTTGACTCCTGTTTGTGTGATATTGCCCATATGTATATGTGTGTTTGTTAATGCTGTCAATTGATTTATTTAAAAATAAATAAATAATTTACAACTAATCAAAGGTGAACAAAGTACACAACCATTACTTGAGTGAAAGTACTGCTGGTCAAATATTACTCCATTACAAGTAAAGACAGATTTTTATGACAGAAGTTAATGTACAGAAGTACTTGCTTTTAAAAGTACTTAAGTACCAAAAGTACATTTCCTGTTATTATGTCAACGCACTGATTTATTATTGTTGTATGTAATACTTGCAATACCTTATGCCTACTGAATAGATTGACTAGCTAGTAGTATCTTTGAAATAAAGTGCTTCTAGAATGTTAAAAACCTAAAGAAAAAAAAATAACACCCCTACCCACCCCCACAAAAGCAGGATGCTCTGGCTATGTGCACACATCTAAGTGTAGCCATTCATCCACATTTAAACTGAGTGGATAGTGAAATTGCTGTAAATACAGACTGAAAATAAAAAAAATTACTTTACTGAATAACTTTACAGCAGCAACACTGCTTTAACAAAAAAGCAAAACAGCAAGACTTATTTGACATCATCACTCTCGCTGTATTTTGATATCATAAGCAGAATGGTCTGTGCAGTGCTGCTTCAAGTCAAACACCTATTGTGTTTTGTTAGATGATGCTCAACAGGTCTTCTGTGGCTATATAGGTAGTATTTTCATATACGCAATTTTGCAAAATCAAACAATATTGTGTTGAATATAAACCACAATATTAACTTCTTATTGAATTGTTGTAAATAATTATCAGATTTGCAGCTGGTCAGTGTTCAAAAAATGCTGGGAAATCACTTCACGTAGCCCTACAAGAGTGATTACTGTTATACTGTCTAAAAAAAATAATCACATTTTAGAAAAGAACAAAAATCACCCATTGTCTTTCAAAGCTGCTACAAAGTAAAGACTTTCCACTTCGAGGACTTTGATAGAAATGCAGTGTGCCAAGAAGGGTCAGAGGTGTATACATATTAGGTCCTAGAATATTACAGGTACATGTTTGGTAAATTTCATTAAGGGTGTATTCATTTCTGCAGTCCTTCATTTAAACAAAATTGGGAAACAGCCAAACACGAAGAACGAAGACACGTTGCACGTTAAACTCACAGCGTTTGTGAGAAGCAGCATTTACAGTAAATCGAGTCACTGCAAACAGTCATAAAAGTTGCTTGGATGTAATTTAACACAGTGTTTACTCTGAAATATGCAGGACAACAGACAATATGTGACAATATGACAACAACAATATGACAATATGACAACAAGTGAATCCTGTGAAGGGCTTATTTTTTATTTTTATTAACTGTGAGGCTCCATTTGTTTATTTAAATTTCACATTTCACAAACCCCATGCAGTTCTCTCACGAGCCCTTTAGAGGTTTGCAAAGCCCTGTTTGGGAATCCATGGTTTAACGGGAGACACTGCAGGCAAAAACACTGTTTTTTCATGCACCTGTCAAGTTTGAGATGTTGGACCTTTTGATTTTTCATAAAGTGTTTTTTTCAGACTAGTGGAAAGAAAACATCCAAAAGACACTGTTAAGCGTTTCTTTTATAGCACTTTATCTATTTTTGTCAATATATTTCAATTACAATGCATATTTTTAAAGGCCATTTTCTCAAAATGATTTTTTTCTCCTACACTGAGCCATAAATCTCCACTTCAGTAGCACTTACACACACCAAACTTAAAAATTTTATTTCTGTCAATATCCTGAAGGTTTTTACAGAGGGATTTGTTCATATATAATTTGCTTGATTATATACAACATTTTAATCCCCAAAAATTGTGAAAAAATAGTGTTCACTCCAGTGTTAATTTTGGCAGGCATTTTTTATTTAGTCTTAGTCTTTATCTTGAGACGAAAATGCTTAATAGTCTTAGTCACATTTTAGTCATTTGAGTCTTTCATAGTTTTAGTCTAGTTTTAGTCGACGAAAAGTCATTGCATTTTTTGTCAACTTTTAGTCAAACTGCAGTTACCAACATTTATTTCGGTAGCTATTTTATATGTAGCAGGCTATTCAAATAAAAACAGTCATTAATTCTTCTATCTTTAGACCAAATCAATTAAGTATATGAGAAATTTGAATCAAGGATTGAATTTGGAAAAACTGGAATTTTTTGGTAGAAATACAATACTTATTTTTCAGATACAGTAGGTTTACTTAACAAGTATACATTTATTTAACATCTTTTGTTGGTTAACATTGATGACACAGATAGGTATTTATTTAGGAATGCTGTCCCTTTAAGACTTTTTTAACAGGAGTTTTCACCCACCTGTTATACGCTCATTTAAGCCATAACCGACTGTATTTACATGAGATACTCTACAGACATTTGGACTGCTGTGTGTGTATTTGTGCACTGAGAACTGATCGCGTGCAGTATAAGAACTGAAGAAGTGGAGCGTGCGCGAGAGAGAGAGAGCACTTCTATCAGCGTGATTCCGCCTATCCCGCCTTCATAAACTTGAAGTTATTCGACAACGAATTGTGACTCTTGGGAAAAACAGGACATCTGGTCACCATGTCTCTAACCCTTTGGGTGCTGAGGCCATTGTTTCAGATCGCTAGTTCGCGTTTTGGTTGCCTTTCTGTCCGCTGTGGCTGCCATACTGAGACTAGATATGCGAACGCAATCCAATGACAGGGACACACAATTTGAAAGACAAGACAGTTAACTTAGCCTATAAGATGTATTTTGAATGTCCGGTAGTCCTCAAATAACATTGTAGTCCCGTCTCATCTTGTTAACGAAGATGCATAGATTTCGTCATAGTTTTTATCATCAGATTAGTTTTAGCTCATCAACATCTCGTCTTAGTCACAGAAAAAAGGTTCGTTGACGATTATTTTACGTCGTCGTCTTCATTAACGAAATTAACACTGCTTCACTCGTACTGCGTCTTGCTTAAGACGCTAAGGGGAAAACTCCTTTTTCTTCGATGACTGAAGCCTTTTCAATAACGTGTAATTGCACGGCCATTGGTTCGTGCAGTGAAATAAAAAAAACAACCAATGGCTCGGCAGCAGAGCTGCACGAGCCTATGGCGACGAAGCCCGCCAGAATGGACGGGGCCATCTGGCTATATAAGCGGGCATTTCGCCATAGGATCCTCAGATTTCTTCTCCTTCAGTGACGACTGCTAGATCTTCGCTCTACGAGACTCGAAGCCTTCGCCGTGAACAAGCCTCGCAGCAGTTCATGACCCCCTCCTGCTCGGCTGGCATCACTACTCCCCAGACAAACACGGCGAGTGTGTTTCATGCTTGGGCGCCGCCCTCGCTGAAACTGCACTCACTGAGATGGAATGTCCTCATTGTGAGGATATGAGTCTCGCTTCTCTGCGGTCGCGGTAAGCTTTCTTTTCAGAAAGCGATTCCGCCCCTCACGCCCTCCTGCTTCCTTCATCCCAGGAGCCTGTGAGGAAAAAGCAGTGGGGCAGAGGAACTCAGCGCTCAGAGACAAGTGAGCCTATGCCGGTTGAGCCCCCGCGTGCCTCACTCTCTCCTCATAGAGAGGTTTCTCCCATCCTCTTCGCTCACCCAGACCACCGTCCCTCTGCAGCTGCGAGCGATCTGGTCTCGGTTGGTGGGAGCGAATGCAACGACATGGAAGACAGCATGTCTTTGGTGACTTTAGATGCAGAGGAGCTGTCGGGCTCATCTCAAGACCCCACCCCCCTGCCATCTGCACAGCCCAGCGCAACCAGCACAGGCATGGACGCCGAACTGTTCTGCGTCCTGTCAAAAAATGTGGAGAAGCTGGGTTTGGAGTGGTCTCCTCCTGAGGAACCCACCCATAGCCGCCTGGATGAATGGTTTTTGCCGGGGCGCCGTCAAGCCCCTCGTCAACAGCCCCCTACTCGGCCCGCCTACGTGCCTACTTTAACATCCAGATAGCCCCCCACCACAGATGATTCTTGAGATTCACCTTCGAGGGAGTGGCTTATCAATACACGGTCCTTCCCTTTGGACTGTCCCTAGCTCCTCGCACTTTCGCAAAGTGCATGTCACTGCTGAGACAGATGGGAATCCTGAATTACCTCGACGACTGTCTCATTCTGGCCGAGCTACTCACAGATCCTTCCTCCTCAGCCAATTAGAATGCCTGGGACTCAGGGTCAATTTTGCCAAGAGTGCGCTGAACAGTTAAAGACGACAGCGAACTTGAGGGAGAATATGAGCACTGTGTGCTCAGGCGCTGCTGCTCTCAGCGCCGTCAAAAAAGTCCCGCCTCGAACGCATTGGCCAAACAGAAAAACTTATCGGCCAATGCCGATATTTGAAAATGGCAAATATCGGCCAATATATCGGCCTTGGCGATATATCGGTCGACCACTAGTCTCGACAGATGCATCCAACACAGGTTGGGGAGCACTGTGCGATGGCAAACTGGCTTTCGGCCACTGGTCGAACCTTTGTTTGGGCCTTCGCACCTTTCTGCCAGACCTGAGGGGAATCTGTTCGGACAGCATGATGGTGGTGTCCTATATAAATCGCCAGGGTGGTCTCTCCTCGAAGCGCCTCTTCATTCTGGTAGAGCGCCTCTTGGAATGGGCTTAGATCAACTTGCGTTCACTGAGAGCAACGCATGTGCCGGGCAGGTTGAACCAGGGAGCAGACATGCTATCTCGGAGCAATATCCCCTCGGACGAGTGGATAATCCACCCTCAAACGGTTCACAGAATCTGGGAGATCTTCGGCAGGGCAGAGGTCGACCTCTTCGCCTCAGGAGACAACTCTCATTGCCCAACTTGTTTTTCGAAGGACAAGGATGCGTTGGCCCACGACTGGCCCAACCTCCTCCTTTACGCTTTTCCCCCGATCGCTCTGATCCCACAGGTAATGAACAGAAGCACAGGGTTCTGTTAGTGGCCCCGCTCTGGAGGAACCAACACTGGTTCGCAGAGCTTTCTCGGCTGCTCTCTGTAGCCCTGTGGCCCATCCCACTGAGACGGGACCTCCTCTCTCAGGCGAACAGAGCAATATGGCACCCCCAGCCAGAGCTGTGGACTCTGCACCTTTGGCCTCTCCCCGAGAGCATGCTAAATACAATCTCTCAGGCTAGGGCACTGTCTACGAGACGACTCTATGCCCTTAAATGGTCTGTCTTCTCCGCCTGTTGTACAGCCCATGGCACAGGCCCAATTTCCTGCTACATATCTCTGATATTGTCATTCCTGCAAGAGCTGTTGGATAAGGGCCGTTCCCATTCCACGCTCAAAGTCTATGCAGCAGCCATTGAAGCCTCTCACGCTCATATAGCTGGCCAATCGATGGGCAAGAACAACCTAGTTGTTCGGTTTTTGAAGGGGTCTAGGAGGCTCAACCCGCCTCGCCCCATCACCGTCCCTACATGGGATCTGCCCATGGTGTTGAGGGCTCTGAGCCACTACAGTCCGTTGACCTTTGTCCCCTGATGCTAAAAACACAGCGTATGGGATATCTGCAGACACTCTCTGTGAGCCCCACCTGCCTCGAATTTGGGCCCGGTGACTCCAAAGTCGTCCTGAAGTCAAGGCATGGTTACATACCTAAAGTGCTTTCTACTCCGTTCAGAGCACAGCTAATAACGGCGCTTCCTCCATCGGAGCAAGACCAAGAGTTGAATTTACTCTGCCCTGTCAGGGCTTTGAGATTTTATATTGAGCATTCCGCCCCATTCAGGCAGATGGAACAGCTCTTTGTATGCTTCGGTGGCCGCACCAAAGGGTCTCCGGTCACAAAGCAGAGACTTTCCAAATGGATAATTGATGCTATTGCACTAGCGTACTCTTCTTTGGGCCTACAATGCCCCATGCGAGTAAGGGGGTTTGGCCCTATTGCCTCGTGCTGGGTTTTCCTGCAAAATACTTGGTGCCTCTGGGCACCTTTCTGGTCCTAAAGGCAAGTTCAAGTATTAGTCGTTCCTCTAGCATAGCACGGCGGGATTGTACTGGTTCCGCTTAGCATCTTAAGCAAGACGCAATACGAGTGAAGTATCGATAGGGAACGTACTCGTTTACTAACATAACCTTGGTTCCCTGAGATACAGGAATGAGTACTGCGTTGCTGGCCGTGCTATGTAGCTGCACGACTCAGTCGTTGCTTCAGTCGAAGTAACCTGAGGATCCTATGGCGAAATGCCCGCTTATATAGCCAGATGGCCCCGCCCATTCTGGCGGGCTTCATCGCCATAGGCTCATGCAGCTCCGCTGCCAAGCCATCGGTTTGTTTTTATTTCACTGCACGAACCAATGGCCGTGCAGTTACACTGCGCTATTTTATTTTTTTACCCTATTCACCTGCAGTGTCTCGCCTTAAAACATAAACAGTACTAGTTATGGTATGTGAAAACCCTTAAAGAAACATAAAAAAAAATCACAAAATTACATCTGTAGTATTTTCATACTCAAATAAAAGAAGAACGTCGTTGGTAGCTACTATGCAAGCAAGTTTTTAATGAACAGAGTTCTGCTTGTCCATCACCCACCTCTTCTCGTGAGAACTCCTACAACTATACTACATCCCTTCAATTGTTAATATTTAAGTCTACAACTTAAATAAAAATTTCTTTACTTAATAAACACACACACACACACACAAAAAAAACTTAACCAATTTATTTTTATTTTATTTTCAAGCTAAACAAAGCTTCTAATTAACTAACACAACCACAACTATTACTTCAAGTAACCATATCCTTAAACTTGGCTGATTTCTTCACAAGACGGCCACTGTCTCGTGTGTTTGACATTTCTTTTGATCAATGTAGGATATCAAACGAGTCAGACAAATTAAGATTCGATCAGAACATCAAAACATGAGGAGCCAAAATTCCACAGAGGCCCAAGAAAACAGGACAACGTCATAAATCAGATCCCTAGCGCCAGCCCGTCTGAAGCAAGCCTCTTTCACAGAACAGCTTACAACATTGACACAAAGAACACTTATTGATCATTCCAACTCATGAAGGATATTGTCAAATTTGGGGCAAGTAACTAAGATTGATGGTCAAAGACACAGCACATTATGACCATCACATGAGGGAAATCATTAGTAGAGACTTTGTTGGGTGGGTGCCCACACCCGCCCCCACCCAAGACACAGACCAGACTGAAATTCCTTTGTTCACAGAACACATTCTCACATCCACAGAATGGCACAGAGACTGTGCCATATGCACCTAATAAATCATCTTAAAAGGACGTATGAGCAACTAATGATTTCTATGCATAACTCCATATTATGTATGTAACCCACACATTTGACTATCATGTTCTAATCACGTAGTGTGTATGTCTTTTTAATATCTATTGAATAGCTTAAGGGTTCATATTCGTGTTTGGTATATATGAGTTTGAAAAATCATGCTTTAAACGTTTCTTCCAATCAATTCTTTGTCAAATGTATCATAGTTATAGTTAATGTATCATCTTGTTATAGAAATCATCAAAATTATATTCTACAAGAGCGGGAACATTCGGACCATGTGACTGATACATGATTTATAATGGGGAGGAGAAACAGAACAGCACCCCGAGCTAAGATAATATCTAATTGGTCAACACACCAGTTGGGATGTGTCCAAAAGCCACGTTTAAAAACTCAGGACACCATCAAACTTCTCTTCTCTTTTTGCTTTTGCCACCGCGTTTTGAGCGCTCTTTGAGCATGCTCTGGCCTACATGCCTTTCTTCCTTTTACTTAATTTATTTTCTTTTCCCTTGCGAGTTTCGTGTTCTGAGTTAAGTTTGCCAACGCCGTGCCTTCGAGTCTTTGCCATCTAAAACTTCAACCAGCCCACAACTCCGCAACTTCAGCCAAGATCCAACTCCCAAGACTTCACTATGAACGACCACTGAACTTTCAGCCAATCAGCAACCTTGGGAAACCCCCTTTCTGCAAGGACAACAACAAAAGTGAATCCCTTAACACAAAGGCAAGTAACCTCCAGATTCTAACTGAGCTGGTGCATTTAATATGAATTTTAGCCTCATTGAGAAACTCAATGCAAGGGTTAATTAAATGATTGATGGTTGTTCAGGTCTATATGCAATTGCACATATTGCTATAAACTTGGGATTTCACATTTTCATTCTCTTAAACTCATCCTTTCCTCACTTTCTCTCTTTCTGCAACTTGTATGAATGTGTGAATGCATGTGTTCATGTATTAGATTAGTTTACATGTCTTAGATTTATCCAATAAAGTCTTATTTATATTGAAAAGAGAAGTATCTTGTGTTTTGTGCTTACAAGTTAATGTCTTAAACTGCCGCTCTTGTTACTGTGCTATTTAATAGTGTTTTGACTATATTTTGGATTTTAATATCCAGTGCAGAGTTGATGTTATACGGCTCGTTCAGTTAATCGCTGCCAACTCAGTGATCAGCTGTGAAACAGTGAGTCTGTTCAAATTCCCTATAAAATCATAAATGATTCCCTTTGAGCTAAATTGACCTGTTTCCCTTACAATCTTCTGTACTCACAAGTTCAAATGGGCTGTCTGACGTCTTGTTCAGAAGGACATATCTAGTGCTTTTGAAACTTGAGTCCAACTTGCTTTGCTCCATGTTCGCAACGTGGACAACATCACCCACTTTGAATGAATGATCCTTTGCTCTGTTTGTTTTATCTGCATAGTCTTTCATTTTCTCCTTGTACATCTGATGATGTATTTTGACGTTTTGTGTGCTCTGTTCTTGTAACTGGTCCACACTTTGTAACTTTGTTCTAATATCTCTAGAAAACATATGCTGGAGTGTCTCCTAAAGCACGATAGGGAGTAACATGGTAAGGCATCAGAATTTTCGGAAGCTCCTCTTTCCACTTTTTATTTTCACACTTGCATGCTCGAAATGCCTTATTGAGGTATTGATGGAACTTTTCAATCTTCCCATTACTCTTAGGATAATGTGGTGAAGCACATATGTGCTTGATACCTCCATTCTTAAGAAATGTGTCAAACGCTTGACTGACAAACTGTCTGCCACTGTCACTTACTACTTCTAATGGATAGCCAAATCGAGCAAACATTTTCATCAGTTCTGTGGTAACTGTTTGTAAAGAGATGTCAGCTATCACTGTAGCTTCAGGAAAAGAAGAGTAGTAGTCAATGACAGTCAGAACATATTCAACTTGAATTGGTCCTACTAAGTCAATTCCTCAACTGGGTTGAGCCACTGGTTTGTTTGGACCACTCGAATTAGCTGCTGAAGTTGTTGATCCTGTTCAGTCTCCTCTTTAATGACATCAATTGTCAGTGCCTGTAAGTCATGTGTCTGCACCAGCAATACTTTCTTCACATAATCCTCCACATATTCAGTGGTTTCAGTCTTTGGCAAGGGAAGCCTGGACAAAGAATCAGCAACATTTTTCTTACCGACTATGTGCTCAACTTTATAATCATATGGCTAAAGCCTCCATCCTAAACGCTGAATACGTGGTGGAAGCAGTGTGCAGTGTGGCTTTTTCAGGATTAAATGTGAATTAGAGGCTTATGATCAGTAGGGTTGGGTATCGAAAACCGGTTCCATTTTAGAACCGGTTCCAAATTTCCAAGAACCGGATATTCGATAAGTGCATTTCGTGCATTTCGATTCTGTTTAACGATTCCTGCATTCGCATTTTAATGTGATTTAAAACAATTTAATTGCAGAAATGGAAAGAACTTGTGCCTTGTTTGCGTGCTGCGCACACGTCTGAAGCGTGAGTGCAGAGAGCATCGGTCGCAGTGCGGGTTCCCGGTTTGTGTCCATTCTCGAACCATTCCGTGCATTTCCACTGTAGAAAAGGTTGTTCTGGGCCAGAACTGACTTCTTTCATATTTAATCGACCAGTATGCAGAAAACTACATCAGTATATCATCATAAACACAGCAGTTTTGTTTTAAGTGAACGTAAAAGATGAGAAAGAATACGCTCGTGTACAGTACTTTTAGATCTGCGTGCGTTCGGTGTTAAAGAGACAGCAGCCTAATAAACACGCAGCCTATCATTAATGTTAATCAAAGAACAAAAGAAAATCATTCACTGATTTTGACTAAATATATTTAATAACTTTAATTAATCTATATTCTATTTATGAAAAGAAAACTATGCAGTGTTTTTAAACTTTTAATTACATTTTCTGTACCTGAAATTTGGTTCAGTTGTATTTATTTATGCTATTGCTAAATGATTTGTTTGTTCCTATTTTATTACTGAATGTTTACTTGTCTTTAACACTTTAATATTTGAAATTTATATTAATCTAGTTGTGTTTGCTGTGGTATTTTTGTTAAAAGCATAGGCAAAATTCCTCTTGCAGTGTTCTTTAGGCTGCTGATTTTTGCTCATGTTATTCCGCTGCAACAGATTGCTTTGTAACAAGACACAGAATAAATGTTTGACTGGATTTGGATTTTTTATCTTTTTGGAATCAAACTAGGAATCGGTAAGCAGAATCGGAATCGGAATCGATAAAATTCAAATGATACCCAAACCTAAAGAACTTGTTAAAGACTCAAACAGCTTCGTCAGGCCAAAGAGGACGCTTACAGAAGTGGGGATAAAATATTGTATAACCAGGCGAGGAACAGACTTACAAAGGAGATCAGAGTGGCTAAAAAGAACTACTCTGAGAAGTTGAAGAAAGAACTTTCAGCAAATGATCCGGTATCAGTATGGACTGGTCTGAGGAACATTACCATGTACAAGACATCACCCCCACAGTCTGTGGAGAATCAACAACTGGCTGACGATCTCAATGTGTTTTACTGTCGATTTGAAAAGGCCAGATTGACACCCAGCACCCGCTCTGATCTGCACTTCACACATTCACCTACCCCCCCTGCAACCCCACCTCCTCCCTCCCCCACCACTCTACCTGCGTTTAAAGTCTGTGTAGAGGATGTGAACTGGGTCTTCAGAAAACAGAAATCTAGGAAAGCTTCAGGACCAGACGGTATTTCACCTGCCTGTCTAAAAGTCTGTGCTGACCAACTGGCCCCCATCTTTGCACAGATCTTCAACAGATCTCTGGAGCTGTGTGAAATTCCCTGCTGCTTCAAACGCTCCACCATCATTCCCGTCCCCAAAAAGCCCAAAATCACTGGACTTAATGACTACAGACCTGTCGCACTCACGTCTGTGGTCATGACATCACTTGAGAGACTGGTCCTGGCCTACCTGAAGGACATCACTAGACCCTTGCTGGATCCTCTTCAGTTTGCCTACAGAGCAAACAGGTCTGTGGATGACGCTGTCAATATGGGACTGCATTACATCCTGCAACACCTCGACAAACCTGGGAATTACGCAAGGATCTTATTTGTGGACTTCAGCTCGGCCTTCAATACCATCATGCCTGACCTTCTCTCAGACAAACTGACACAGCTCTCTGTGCCCACCTCCATCTGTCAGTGGATCACCAGCTTACTGACAGACAGGCAGCAGCTAGTGAGGCTGGGCAAACTCACATCCAGGACTCTCACCATCAGCACTGGCGCCCCTCAGGGTTGCGTTCTCTCCCCACTGCTCTTCTCCCTCTACACGAATGACTGCACTTCAAAGGACCCCTCTGTCAAGCTCCTGAAGTTTGCAGATGACACTACAGTCATCGGCCTCATCAAGGACGGTGACGAGTCTGCTTACAGACAGGAGATTGAGCAGCTGGCGGTCTGGTGCAGTCTTAACAACCTGGAGCTAAACACTCTCAAAACTGTGGAGATGATAGTGGACTTAAGAAGGAACCCCCCTGCTCTCCCCCCACTCACCATCATGAACAGCACTGTGACTGCAGTGGAGTCATTCAGATTCCTGGGAACCACCATCTCTCAGGACCTGAAGTGGGACAATCACATTGACTCTATCGTGAAAAAGGCCCAGCAGAGGCTGTATTTCCTCCGATAGCAAAGGAACTTCAACCTGCCTCAGGAGCTGCTGATACAGTTCTACTCTGCCATCATCGAGTCTGTCCTATGTTCTTCTATAACTGTTTGGTTTGGTTCAGCTACCAAAACAGACATCAGAAGACTACAACGGACAGTCAGGACTGCTGAGAGGATTATCGGTGCCCCTCTGCCCAGCCTCCAAGAACTTTACACCTCCAGAGTGAGGAAAAGGGCTAAGAAAATCACTCTGGACCCCTCACACCCTGCTCACTCTTTCTTTGTACTGTTGCCCTCTGGCCGGCGCTACAGATCACTGAGCACAAAAACAGCCAGACACAAGAATATTTTTTCCCCCAGGCCGTATCCCACCTGAACAACACATAACACACCCCGGTACTGTACATCTGTAAATAACTCATCAAACCTTCATCTGTACATAGGACACATGCTCATTCACAGTTCTGTCTATGGACATTTTTCTTTCTGTATATTTTTATTTGTATATTTTTACCTTAATTATATGTTGTCTCTGTTTGCACTGTTGTTTGTTTGTACTGTATTGTTTCTGTACTGGAAGCTCCTAACACCAAGACAAATTCCTTGTGTGTGCAAACACACTTGGCAATAAAGCTCTTTCAGATTCTGATTCTAATGATCAGTCTGTAATGTAAATTTTCCTCCCCACAGATACGTTCTGAAATGCTCAATAGCCCAAACACAGCCAAGAGCTTCACACTCTATTTTGGAATAACGTCTCTCTGTGGCAGTTAGGGAACAACTTGCATAAGCGACTGGCTTGTTGTGTCCATCTCCTTGTCTTTGGAGCAGAATAGCCCCTAGACCAGTGGTTCTCAACCCGCGGCCCGTCACGAATCCTAATGCGGCCCACCATGCTGTGCTGAACACAATTAAAATATAACTTTCAGTTTTACAATTCATTTTAGTTTTTACATTACTTTAAAAATGTACTAAACAAATATAAGCTATGATGTTTTTGTTATGTAAAATAATTTAGATTTTTATATATATTATTTTCAGACATGAGCAGATCAATGTACTCACGTAATTAATGTTACGCATTTAACGAACACTTACAAGCGCGCACTTTGGCAGAATTCAATTCAAATAGTCATCAGCAGCCATTAGTTCTGTAAAATTGAGCATCAGAATGGACATATTTGTTAATGGAGAAAATGAAATGAGGAAAATGCCAGCGAAGGAACGCATTCAAACAAGAATAGGCTCAGTGAAGAGTGCTGGACTTTCAGCATCAACTTTCGGTTTGCCCCGCCACATCTTGAAGATGTTCAGGTAAAAAGAAACACCCATACTACTACGTAGCAATCATCTCTGGAGAGAACCTCAGATTATTAAATTTGAAAATGCTTTCCATATTTGGATCAACATAGGCTACATTTGTGAACGCACACTTTCTGCAGTGTCGCGCGTCAAGTCAGGCCGGTTTCACACTGCAAGCGTAAGCAGGGCGTAAGCAGCGCGTATTTTTTTCGGCGCCCATGTTAACGGATGAGAGCGTTCACACAGCACGCAGGGGCGGAGCGGCAGCACGTAGCAGGAGCAGAGCAGGAGCGGCAGTGCCGCGATCGTTTTGGTGCCGAGTCTATTTTTGCTGCGCCGCTTACGCTGAATTAAAGTCACAGTGCATTGTTCTTGATAAAAATTGACCCGATTAAATTGACCCGAACATTAAAAATAACAAATTTGACCACAAAATCATGTAAGTGATGCGTTTCGTGTTTCACAATCACCACATGAAAAAAAATGCACGAAAACACCACTTCCACGAGTTTTTGCCCAAACTTCAAAGGTCTGTTAAATAATAAAACTAGAGGCATTTGTTAGTTTTAATATTACTTTTTCAATTCAATTATTCAATCCAATTACAATTTATTGTTGGAATTCGTTCTAAAATATGTCTTGGATCTCACGACAGCGTGTCTCACATCAATTCACATCAATAATTACTAAACAAACAATAGCCTACAATAGATGCACCTTAATACAGAAAAACAACAATAAACATACGGCTACAGTGCATTAGAATAGGGAGTTCTTTCTATTTTCCAAAGCCCAGAGGCCTATTTGAACCCCCAATTCTGATTTATTAATTTTACAGACTGATACACAAAAGATTTACGTAATATAGCCAATTCAATCTAGCATATGCAAGTCTTCTGTTAGATGGCAAAAATGAATATTCCTCATACAAAATGTGAGAAGGGTCAGACAAAATCTTTCCTGACAGGGTCGGTATTTTTTTCGTATACACATCTTGAAAACTTGGCTCAAGTTTATCGTGTAAACTATATATAATATGTGTTATTTACATATGTGTGTGGGACAGAGGGCAGGGGGACACGGTCGCAACACAGAGTATGCTGGCCATATCATACACCAAAGCACATGGCACACAGACACAGTGTTTGGAGGAGAACGCTGGAAAATATGACAGAAATGATGATACTCATCTGTATTGTACTAGCCTACAAGCCGCGGTTTAGCTGCGCGCAACAAACGCTGCCAGTATGAAAGCAAAATGGGCGCGCGCTGCCCACGCTCTGCATACGCGGTGTGAAACGGGCGTCACGCTTCCGTGCGCGTCTTACAGACTGAAACTTACAATCACAACTTCATTGTGCTGTTACTCCTTTCGAGCAGAATTTCACAAAATTGGTAAGCTCCCGACAGCGTCAGGTATTTTATTAGGTGAGTAGAATAATTTTATTTATTTCAATAAATGTAATCGTTTAGATGTCATAATATTTAGGCTATAAATAATATTATAAATCTGGTTGGTTTGAATTGATGACGTAATATGTAAATGAGATGCGTGCGGCCCGTGAGACTTGCACTTGGACCATAGTGCGGCCCGGTGGAAAAAAAGGTTGAGAACCACTGCCCTAGACCAACAGGGCTAGCATCGCTCATCACATATGTTGGTGCATTAATTTGAAAATATGCAAGACAAGGGTCACTTGTTAGAGCTACTTTCGGTCTGTTAAATGACTGTTCAGTCTGAATTGTCCATTCCCATGGACCATCCTTTCTTGTCAGTCATCTGAGTGGTTCTGAGATGTTTGCAAAGTTAGGAATAAACTTCATCACATACCCACATGTGCCCAGAAAATATCTCAGCTGACTTGCATTTTGTGGTCTGGGTGCTCCACACACAGCCTCTACTTTCTTGGGGTCAGGTTTAATTCCTTCAGATGTGATTGTCTTAGTCCAAAAGAACACTTGTCTTGGTTCAGTTTAAGTCCTCTTTCTTTGAATCGTTCAAACACTGCTCTCAATCTTTCCTCCAGCTCACTGTCAGTCTCTGCATTGAAGGAGTGGATCGCAGATCTACAATGTCCCTCATAATAATGTTAATTATAATATTTCTTGAATAATTATTTATCAAAGTTACATTTATGCATGTTAGAAAATAAGTTGAATATGGCTTTAGTCTGCCTTTTTACTCTCTAAGAAGCTGCTCTCATTGTGTGTGTGTAGTTAACCATATTTGATAAGATTCAGGGCAGAGCCCGGTAACCTTGAAGTACAGATAAGTGTTCTCTGCGTATGTGTGTGAATGTCTATCTTTGCAGCTAGATGCAGAGAGAGAGCTCTAGGAGGAAATCATCATTTGCCGTCACCCTGATGTCCAGGGTAACAGATATAAATCTCTGGAGAGACCTATTGCGTCTGACCTCTGATCAACACCAAAATAATCACTAGAAGATATGCTTTGAGTTTTACATCCATGTGTGGAGATTTTCTAAGTTTATCTACCAACCAGAATCTTGCTTACCTATGTATTGATGTAATTAGTGACCTCTGTTAGAGTATAAATATTGGTGTCTAGAACATGTACGCAGAGCGGCCTACGAACTCCATCAAGAGTGTTGAAGCTGACTTACACTGATGAAACTGCAAACTACTTTCTTCAGTATATTTTTCTTCAATTGATTGCATCTCTGACTCCTGGTCTTCATTCAACGCACCTGGTCCTTGGGTTATAACTGTAAATTCCCCTACAGTTAATGGTGGGCAATCGGTCTTCGGTGACATCCCTGATCAATCAATAAAACCAAGGTAGGAAGATTTTAAAAATGATTTCTGGTTAGGGACTGTCTGTGTCGGAGGTGGTGAGAGAGAGGGGAGAGAGATAGTGAGACTCACTCAGATGTGAGTGGGTGACACCAGACTTTTGTTTTGATAAACTAGGTGTCATTAGTAGGGATGCACGATATGAAAAATGTGAACCGATACCGATAACCGATAATTAAGTCCTTCGCATGGCCGATACCGAAAACGATAAATTCATATTTTTATATTATAATTATATTATATTTATAATTATATATAATTATTATATTTATAATTATATTATAATTTTCAAATAATCTGCAGTTTGTGCACCCAGGAGAATACAAAATCTAAGATGCACAGATTAAACTAATATTTTAGTAGCTCTGGCCTAACTATAATAGCAAACATCAGTCCTGACTCTTCAAATGTTTTTATTTTTTTGTGTAAGGCACCACAATACTTAGTAACAGAAATGGTTTAACAGAACTATGGCTTATCTGCTTCGCAAAGAGCTTGATTGACAGGTGATCTAACCAATCAGAACGCAGAGATTATGCGCCGCCACTGCTATCCGCCATCTAGCCCGACAGCTACAGCCTGTCTCCATAGAAATCCATGTTAAAACGGGGTAAAAAAAGATTGACTGAATTAAAACTTTTTCAATAACTCAATATAAAAATGTGCTAAGGGTTAAGCTGTGCTATCGATGGCTGCCACGGTAACGGTAATAAGCTAAGGTATTCCATTAAAGTACTTGTTTTGCGTAACAGAAAATCTGTCATGTCCAGCGCTGTACGCATGGCTTGCAGCGCTAAAGTTAAATGCTGAGTGTGAAATAATAAAATAATATGTTAAAATGTGTGCTCTTATCATTCTGTGGACAAAATCCCGCGAATTTAGCCCCGATCAAGAGCTTTATATGCACATGTGCGCTCATCTGTTTACAATGCAGCTATAACCTCGGATCGCTTCATGTCATCTTCCACTCATTAAACTATGACAGATACTTTACTGCAAAAAGACCGTCACTGCGACACTATAAAGTGATGAAACTACGGCGCTATGTGCTTTTTAAAATCATTTTCATAGGTTTCACGTTATATTGTCGGCTTGGAAAATATGTAAATACGCATGCCCAGTAGCCGCAGCTGTATCCCTTCTAGCCTTAACCACAAATCAGACAGAAGAGCACATTAACTTCTGTGGATTTAAACTTGAAAAATGGTGTGTTCCGTGGTTGAAATAAAACACTTTCTGATGTTTATTCATGTTCATTTCGTGCTTTAGGTAAATACGAAAAGACGATCAGTTCACGTGTTTGAACTGAGGCAATACAGTGATCTGTCACGACACATTAAAGAGCCACAAAACTGTATTTATTGTTTGAATTTCTTTAAAAATGACAGTTTAAAAGCTGAGGGTCCTGAGACCTTGTTTCATACCAGAAGTAACCTGCTCTGTCTTCTCTGTCAGTGTGTTGTCAGTTTACTCTTTGTTCTGCGATGTATTTTTCACTGCGTGAGAACATGTGTAGTGTGAGAGCGGCATTGTATGTCGGGCATAGCAACAGTAACTAAGGGTGGGTGGGTTTTGCGAACGGTCAACTCATTAACAACAAATTTATATTCAAGTATTTCATGCATAAAGAAATTAATCTATTCAACATTTTTAGTGCATGAGGATGAGGAAGTTATATAGGGACTTTAAGCAACAGCTGCGAATGCATGCAAAGCAGCTGTTCTCAATCTTTATCAATCTGTTCTCTACTTTATCGGATCTAGTTATCGGATTTCATTTATTTATCGGAGCAATAAAAATGACGTCATTTTCACCCATATCGGTCGATAATTTATCTGTCCGATAAATATCGTGCATCCCTAGTCATTAGTCTCAGTCGAGGTACACCTGAGGCCAGATTCAGGTTAGGTATAGAAAATACCAAGAGAATGCAAGACGATTAGAAAGGGGTTCTAGTCGTAAATTGCTCAACCAACTCTCTATTCCTTCCGTCTCAGACAGAGGCGCCCCGAACTTAGCTACCAGATCAGGTCAGTTGGTTAGGGAAAAGAGTAACCAAAAGTAGTGTTAAAATAAAAATAGTTGTAAAACGACTACTCTTGTCCATATATATATATATATATATATATATATATATATATATATATATAGTACATATATAGTACATACATATATATATATATATATGTAAGGTAATATATGTATATACATACATATATATAAAATGTAAGGTAAATGTAATGAAGAAATGGTCAGAGATATGTAGTGGTTGTACCAGGATGTTATCTGTAGTACAGTTGTGTGTGTAAATTAAATCAAGTTGGTTGCCTGATTTGTGCGTGCTAGTAGTGGTAAGGCGTTTGAGATCAAATGAAGCTAGGAGTGAATGGAAGTCTGTAGCATAAGGCCTGTCTAGGTGAATGTTGAAATCTCCAAAGACTAAGAGTGGAGTGCCATCCTCCATGAAAGAGGACAGCAGGCCGTCCAGCTCCTCTAGGAAGGTGGCTAGAATTTGGCCAGGGGGACGGTAGATTACTACTATCTGGAGTTTTATAGGAGCTGTTACAGTAATCGCATGAGATTCAAATGAGTTGTGATTGCCAAGGGGAGAGTGGGTTGAATATTCCCAATTGTTTGAAATGAGCAGACCAGTGCCCCCACCCCGGCCAACTTGCCTTGGGGTGTGAGAGAAAGAGAAATTGTGAGAGAGAGCAGCCGGGGTAGCTGAGTCTTCTGGACGAATCCAGGTCTCAGTCAAGCCCAAGATGCTGAGTGTGGATTGTAGGACTTTGTTGACAGCTGACTGGCAATTCCAAAGACCCACAGAGAAAGAAAGAGATGTAGTAGAAGATGTAGCGATAGGGCGCAGGTTAGCAGAATTACGTTGCCGTCTGCGTGTGTTTTTAGAGCGTGGTTGAGAGAGAACCAGAATGGTTTGGAAACACAAGATAGAGGTGGAGGGATAGAGGATAGGGAAGGAGAGTGTGTGAGGGAAGATATAAATGATACTTAAGTGTGTGCTCGGTGTCGTTGCTCGGTTAAAGTCGCGCAGGAAAAGTTGTCCATCTTTACACTTGTTGGTCTTCACACGAGGAGGCTGAGCACGACGGCTGAACGCTTCCGCAGACGCTTCCGCGTCAGCGCTCTGACATCAAATAAATACAGCCTAGGAGACTAGAGTGAAAACAGCTGAGGCCGGCTTCTGCTCAGCACAGCCAATAACCTTAAAGGACTGCTAATTGCTGGATACGAAACTAAACACTTCGCACAATCACACAGGCTTGTTCTTAGCTGAGGCGCAAATTATTCTAATTACCAGTAAGTGCAATCAAACATATAAACCTCAACGAAAATGCACAATAGAAATAGGTAGGAAACTAAATATTCCTTCCTAGCAGCAAGTAAATAATTTAAACAACAGAACTGCGAAAAAGTATTACAACACTTACGCGAGCTGCCGTCCTTCTCTTCTGGTAACTAATCGGCTTTCCCTTACCTTAAAAATATTCTCTGCATTCATTGAAAGAATGGTCAGTCTGGGCTTTGATTCTGATTGGAAAGTTAAAACAAAAACTTGATTGGCTTTAAATAAAGAAAGAACCAGGAAGATATACATTTCTAAATGTATGTGCCTATTTTCAGATGTGTTAAGTGGCTATTTGTTAAAAATTATCCCAGAAGTAACTGAGTGATAATTTAATCCGATTCTTTGTGCATAGAAGGTTTAATAACTTCTAATAACTTCATTTACTTGCTGCTAGGAAGGAATACTTCGTTTCCTACTTTAATAACTTCATTTACTTGCTGCTAGGAAGGAATACTTCGTTTCCTACCTATTTCTATTGTGCATTTTCGTTGAGGTTTAGATTTCTGATTGCACTTGCCGGCAATTAGAAGATTTTGCACCTCAGCTAAGAACAAGCCTGTGTGATTGCGTGAAGTGTTTAGTATTGTATACAGCAATTAGCAGTCCTTTAAGGTTATTGGCTGTGCTGATCAGAAGCCGGCCCCAGCGACTGTTAAGTATTTAAACTGCTTGGTGGCTGTTATAAGTTGGGAAAGCGATTAGTCACCAGAAGAGAAGGACGGCAGCTCGCGTAAGTCTTGTAATATTTTTTCGCAGTTCTGTTGTTTAAATTATTTACTTGCTGCTAGGAAGGAATACTTCGTTTCCTACCTATTTCTATTGTGCATTTTCGTTGAGGTTTAGATTTCTGATTGCACTTGCCGGCAATTAGAAGATTTTGCACCTCAGCTAAGAACAAGCCTGTGTGATTGCGTGAAGTGTTTAGTATTGTATACAGCAATTAGCAGTCCTTTAAGGTTATTGGCTGTGCTGATCAGAAGCCGGCCCCAGCGACTGTTAAGTGTTTAAACTGCTTGGTGGCTGTTATAAGTTGGGAAAGCGATTAGTCACCAGAAGAGAAGGACGGCAGCTCGCGTAAGTCTTGTAATATTTTTTCGCAGTTCTGTTGTTTAAATTATTTACTTGCTGCTAGGAAGGAATACTTCGTTTCCTACCTATTTCTATTGTGCATTTTCGTTGAGGTTTAGATTTCTGATTGCACTTGCCGGCAATTAGAAGATTTTGCACCTCAGCTAAGAACAAGCCTGTGTGATTGCGTGAAGTGTTTAGTATTGTATACAGCAATTAGCAGTCCTTTAAGGTTATTGGCTGTGCTGATCAGAAGCCGGCCCCAGCTAAGTATTTAAACTGCTTGGTGGCTGTTATAAGTTGGGAAAGCGATTAGTCACCAGAAGAGAAGGACGGCAGCTCGCGTAAGTCTTGTAATATTTTTTCGCAGTTCTGTTGTTTAAATTATTTACTTGCTGCTAGGAAGGAATACTTCGTTTCCTACCTATTTCTATTGTGCATTTTCGTTGAGGTTTAGATTTCTGATTGCACTTGCCGGCAATTAGAAGATTTTGCACCTCAGCTAAGAACAAGCCTGTGTGATTGCGTGAAGTGTTTAGTATTGTATACAGCAATTAGCAGTCCTTTAAGGTTATTGGCTGTGCTGATCAGAAGACGGCCCCAGCGACTGTTAAGTATTTAAACTGCTTAGTGGCTGTTATAAGTTGGGAAAGCGATTAGTCACCAGAAGAGAAGGACGGCAGCTCGCGTAAGTCTTGTAATATTTTTTCGCAGTTCTGTTGTTTAAATTATTTACTTGCTGCTAGGAAGGAATACTAGCCAAGATTGCAAAGCCCTGCAGAGAGTTGTGCGCTTAGCTGAGCGTATCTCTGGGTCGGCTCTCCCCTCTCTGCAGGACATCTACATCAAACGATGCAGAGGCAGAGCTGACAAAATCATCAAAGACTCAAATCACTCTGGTAACTGTCTTTTCACTAGGCTGCCATCTGGTAAGCGCTTCCGCTGCCTGATGGCAAAAACAGAGAGACTCAGGAGGAGTTTCTTCCCCACGGCCATCAGGCTCCTGAACTCAAAGTCAGCCTCTTAAAAACATCATCTGACTTACTTCAAATCACTAATCACACACTCATTACTCTCTACCTCATAACTGTCAGTGTCATTTGCTCATTTGCACACTTGCACACAACACGTTCTGTATCTTGTAAATCGTATCTTATTTTTATATTTATTTTATTTTTTGTGATTGGCTGCTTCATGTCAACCATGTATAACCTGTTGCACATTCCTCTCTGTACAGTCATGCTTATATTAATATTTAATTCTACAGCTTACTGTCATGCACATTCTTTTATATTTTATTCTTTATATCTTATTTTTCATTCATTTTATCTTATGTTTACTTCCCTTGTGTTGTTTTTTCAATATTTGCACTGTCCATGGAGCGGACCCGACTCTCATTTCACTGCTGGTTATACAGTCTCTGTATAGTCGTGTATGTGACAAATAAAACTTGAAACTTGAAACTTGAAACTTTAATCCAGTTCTGGGCCACTTCAGGGCATCATTCTTTGCGGTACTTGGGCCGAGGGAAAAGTGATTGTCTGGCCCGGAGCTGGGCCAGAAAACATTTGCTATGAATGGATAGGTACAAGTTGATGTAAATGTACTGACAAGGACTGCAAAAGAACTAACTTTGATAAAAACCTTGAGTTGCAAAACTTAAGTAAAAGACAAAAATAAAGATGTTTAGTTGAAAATGCATGTCAGTTCTGACAAGTTTTAAGCTGGGCTAGAGTAAAAAGAAAGTACAATGAAATTGTTAAAAGCTAATGAAAATGCATTGCTACCAGTCCTGAATCCCTCAGAGTTCTCTCTCTCTAAAAAAGTACTACTACATCATCCGTGTACCAAACTACGCCCAGTAGCCCACAAATTATTGAGTCCATGGCCTTCTGATAACCCTCTGGTGCACTAGATAGGCCAAAAGGAACTTCTCGGAAATGGTAGCACCCTCAATGTGTGATAAAGGTTGTCAGATTTCTTGGCTGCTCTGCTAAATCAACCTGCCAAAATCCTTTCCTGGCGTCCAATTTAGCAAAAACTTGCACCTTGCACCGCTTTAAAAATGCTGTCTACTGTAGGAACTGGAAGCCTCTCACGAATTACTGCTTAACACACTAATACGCTTCTAATATTCAAAACCGTTAAAGGATTGTTAGGCTGCATTAATTAGGTCAACCGGAACCGGGAACACTTCCCATAAAACACAATGTACTTGTTACATCGTAAGAAGATTGACATCTACGCTACTATTAATCTGTTTCTTTCTTATTCCGAGGTCACTGCAGTCACCAGATCCATTCCGTATCCAGATCAGATGGTAGATCAGCACCTAGAGATGACCTCTACAGCCCTGAATGTCAGCGGAGACCAGGACACCTAGATGAGTCCCAGAGACAGATCCCCATTGAGGACCCCGTAACCTAGACAGCCATCGGGAAAAGACCACTGGAACCAGTTGAGCCCTTACAATCTGACTTTGCAGCAGTTGGAATTGAACTGCTGGTTCGTCTGGCCAGAGGAGAGCTGGCCCCCCGACTGAGCCTGGTTTCTCCCAAGGTTTGTTTTTCTCCGTTCTGTCACCGATGGAGTTTTGGTTCCTTGCCGCTGTCGCCTCTGGCTTGCTTAGTTGGGGACACTTCATTTCCAGCGATATCGTCAACTTGATTGAACAGAAACTTTTTGAACTGAACTGAGCTGGAAGATGCATCACTGAATTAAATAATGAAATGCCTTTAACTGAAAATTGAGTGTTTAATCTTGTCATTTCACATTATTGACACACTATTTTCCTATTTTGATATTGTGCAGTTGCTTTGACACAATTTGTATTGTTAAAAGCACTATATAAATAAAGGTGACTTGACTTTATTGAATTCTTGTAAATCAACATACGGCCTTCACTTCTGAATATCATATCCAACAAGATGGCGCCACACATGTTCCTTGGTACTGTTACTGTTTTTGTTTGTTTGTCCTGTCTTAAAGGGGTCATATGATGCTTTTTTAAAGATCATTATTTGGTGTAACAGAATATGTTGACGTTTAATTGTTCAAAAAACACATTATTTTTCAAATACTGTACATTATTGTAAGTCCTCTATGCCCCGCCTCTCTCAAACGCTTCGTTTTCTACAAAGTCCCTCCTTCCAACAAGCGCAGTCTGCTCTGATTGGCCAACTGGCACAGTGCATTGTGATTGGCCGAACACCACAAGCCTCGTCGGAAATGTAATGCCCTTTTCCATAATCGCGAGCTTTACATTTACATTTACATTTATACATTTAGCAGACGCTTTTATCCAAAGCGACTTACATTGCATTCAAGTTACAGTTTTACATTTGATCAGCTTTAGCTTTCAAAATTATAGTAAAGACAGTTAATAATGTCCTTAGTTTTACCATCAGTTCAAGCCCGAGAGGGGAACAGAGTCGCATGACAGACACAGTGATGAAGCTCGTATGTGTTTACAGTATACAAGAGATTAGCTTTATTAAAAATAAAGCTTGTGACCGTGTGTGTGACCGTGTCTCCCTCTCTCTATCACACACACACACACGACGCTACGCTGTGACTCTCTCTCTCACACACACGATGCGCAAAATTTCGCATTTAAACAGTCAATAGCAAATACTTACACTAATAACAAAACAGCTGCGTTCCTATACAAGCGCTCCAGGCGAGGCAAGCGAGGGAAGCGTGCTGGTGCACTCATGAAATTCCGACAGTGCGATTTTAGGACTCCGCTGCAGAGTATTCATCTGGCGAATCTCCGCTCCCTTGCAAATAAATCAGATGAACTACAACTCTTCACCCGCACAAACAAGGACTTTTTAAACTCTGCTGCGCTTTGCTTCATGGAAACCTGGCTGAACGGAGCCATCCCGGACAGCGCGCTTCATCTAACGGGCTTTCAGCGGTTCAGAGCAGATCACATCACCGAGTCGTCGGGGAAAACGAGAGGCGGTGGATTATGTTTTTATATCAATGAAGGCTGGTGTAAAGACGTGACAGTTTTAAAGAAGATGTGCTGTCCAAACTTGGAAGCTCTCTTTATTAACTGTAAGCCTTTTTATTCGCCGCGGGAGTTTTCCTCGTTTATTCTGGTAAGTGTGTACATTCCTCCTGATGCACATGTGAGCGCGGCGCTAGAACTGTTGGCCGATCAAATCACACACACAGAGCAGTGTTACCCGGACTCTTTCATTATCATTCTCTGTGATTTTAATAAAGCTAATCTCACCCACGAACTGCCTAAATATAGACAGCACATCACATGCCCCACCAGAGACAGCAATATACTGGACCATTGCTACACTCTTTTAAAGGATGCATACCACTCTGTCCCCTGTGCAGCGCTGGGACTCTCTGATCACTGTTTGGTTCATCTTCTACCAGCCTACAGGCAGAAACTTAAATCTGCTAAGCCTGTCGTAAGAACTGTAAAAAGATGGTCTGTTGAAGCAGAGCAGGATTTACAGGCTTGCTTCGAACTTACTGATTGGAGTGTTTTTGAGGCTACAGCTACTGATCTGGATGAGCTCACTGACACTGTGACATCCTACATTAGTTTCTGTGAGGACATGTGTGTACCCACCAGGACTTATTTAACATTTAACAATGATAAACCTTGGTTCAGTACAAAACTCAAACAGCTTCGCAAGGTCAGATATGTATGTATGTATGTATGCGTGTATGTCCCAAGAGCTTCTTAAAAACCACAACAAATTGCTTGTCTGTTTGCGCACACTTGGCGAATAAAGCTGACTCTGATTCTGATTCTGAAGTGTCTTTCTTTGCTATCATTAAAAGGTTGGAGATCCATTCTGATCCTTCATTGACCTCCCCGATAATTCCTTCTTCAATCATCTTATCAAGCTCTTGATTGACAGCTTCAATCATGTGATACGGAACTCGTCTCAGTCCTTGTGCCACAGGTGTTACTTTCTCACCCACTGTGACTTCCTTTGAACAGTGACTCATACTCTTTGGCCAGGGGAACTTTTTGACCATAAGCATAAAATCTTTTGCTCGTCTGGCTCAGAGTGATTCCTTTCTGTGCAAAGATTTTCTTATACAATTGCTCACTGATTAATGTTTTTCCACTCCCTGTATCCACTATCATTTTGATTCTTTGGCCCTGCAAATTTACAGTCTCTTTACCTTCTGAGTCGATAGAATAGACAAATTCCTCTGAATCAGTCTCATGCACAGTTCTTATGAGTTTCTCTTTAAATCCCGATTTGTCTCTCTTTTTATCTGTTTTCTGTTCTGCTTATTTTTTTCTACACATCTTTGCAAAGTGAACGATTTTCTTACAATACAGGCATTTTGCTGTCTTTGCTCCGCATTCATTTGAATGTTGCGTGACCAACCCGCATCTGTGACAATTCTTTGACAATTCTTATCTTTGTCAACATGCGATTGATCTCTGTTTACTCTCTGTCCTTTTGCATACGGTCGCTGCGTGCGTGCATACTGTTTAGTGAAGAGTACTTGACAGTCTTTCAAATTGCTTAACTGCTCTGACAGCATCTTTGACTCTGCTTGTGCTGCCTCAAAGATTTGTGCGATCTTTAATGCTTTATCCAAAGTTAATCCTTCCTCTTGCAACAATTTATCATGTAGCCGTTTGTCTGCACTCTTTTCTACCAGTTGATCTCTCAGCATATCGGACTCCAAAGCTCCAAACTCGCATGTTTTGATCAACTCTCTTAATGAGTTCACAAATGCATCTCTCTTGCGTCTCTTCCGATGATTGAGCTCTCTGTCTAAATTTATGACGTTCCATGACGACATTCCAGGAGTGAAGTACGCATCCACAGCCTGTTCATAAGTATTTTTTTCACCTGGCAGATTGGCGAAAATCGTCTGTACTGGCACTCCTATACAATGCAGCAATGTTGCTCTTTTCACCTTGTCCTCTGCTTCTGTTAATCCACTCGCTAATTCGAAGAAATTGTAAGACTCTCTCCACATCTTATACTCTGTGTATAAATCCACAACTAAGAGGTTAAGTGGTCCAGGTGGTGTTAACTGTGCAGAGGCCATTGCTACGTTTTTCCATTCTGATCTCTCTCTATTCCAAAGTCAGTCTAATGACAGATTTCCCTTTTTGATCCTCATTGCCAAATTTGTAGTGATGTCATACTCAAATAAAAGAAGAACATCATTGGTAGCTACTTTGAAAGAAACTTTTTAATGAACAGAGTTCTGCTTGTCCATCACTCATCTCAATCACCTCATCTTGTCACTTCTCGTACATTCTCATGAGAACTCCTACAACTATACTACAACATCAAAACATCTAAAAATCAGCAGGTTATAGTAAAAAGAAAAATCCAGTACTTACAATTACTGATGAAACAATTATATCTATATTATTTATTACCTGAATGGAGCAGTTAAGTACTTGTGAGAGTTTGTGTAACTCCTTTTCCACACGTTGGCAGATGGGGCAGTGATCGCCATGTAATGCAACACTATTCACCAGCAAAAAACTGTGAAAATAAACAAAAAAATAAATACAGGGACCCAATTAGCTATTTTTGTTTAAATTCATTTTTGAGCAAGTTTATAAATCTTCACAAAACAATGACAAAGCATGTAAATGCTTAATACATTAAGAAATCATAGTATCGTGGCTGCAGTGTCATCTTTGCAGGATGCAGTTGCGCTCAATTGAACAAAGAGATCTTGTGGTATGGTACGTGCAACTGAGGATGACCTTTCCATTTTAGAAACACAAATACTTAAAGTTGAAGTGAAAAGTTTACATACACCTTGCAGAACCTGCAAAATGTTAATTATTTTACCAAAATAAGAGGGATCATACAAAATGCATGTTATTGTTTATTTAGTACTGACCTGAATAAGATATTTCACATAAAAGATGGATTACACTTTATTTTGATAGTCCACTTTAGACATTCTACTAACTATAAGTAACTTTGCAACTACATGTCAACTAAATCTCATTAATTTGCAACTACATGTCTACTAACTCTTGGAGTAGACTGTTAGGTTAGGTTCAGGGTTAGTAGAATAAGTTGACATATACTTGCAAAATTTCTCATAGTCAGTATGTTGTACGTTGTGGACCCATCAAAATAAAATTAAGCAGACAGTCTACTAATACTCTAATGACTGCTAGCTGACATGTAGTTGCAAAGTTACTTATGGTTAGTAGAATGTCTAAAGTGGACTATCAAAATAAAGTGCTACCAAAAGATATTTACATATAGTCCACAAGAGAAAAAGGAAAAAAGATGCATTAAGAGCCGGCGGGTGAAAACTTTTTGAATTTTAAGATCAGGGTAAATGTAACTTATTTTGTCTTCTGGGAATCTTCTGTAGATTCTAAAGGGCAGTACTAAATGAAAAAATAGGATATTTAGGCAAAATAAGAAAAATGTACACATCTAAATTCTGTTCAAAATGCCCCCACCCTCCTCCAACAATCATACGGTCATTGTTGTTAAGGTTTCAAATACACAAAAATGCTGGAAAACCAAAGAATTTGTGGGACCTGAAGGATTTTTTTTCTGAAGAACAGTAGGCAATTTAACTGTTCAGGACAAACAAGGGACTCATGAACAACTATCACTTGAACAGAACAAACCAAACAATCAAACAAACAAAAAAACAGCTGTGGATCATTCAGGTAACACCACAGTATTAAGAATTAAGTGTATGCAAATTTTAACGGGGTCATTTTTATAAATTCAGCTGTTATTTTCTATTGTGGACTATATGTAAAGATCTTTTATGTGACATATCTTATTCAGGTCGGTACTAAATAAACAATAACATGCATTTTGTATGATACCTTATTTTGGTAAAATAATTAACATTTTGCAGATTCTGCACGGTGCATGTAAACTTTTGACTTCAACTGTACAAGAAATTATACTTTGAAACCCTGATTATAGAACACAGATGCAAACTTAATAGCATTGAAGTCAATTGTCAAATGTAAGATCAAATGTAGGGAAAACATTTTTTAATTCATGATATTTTATCTGAGGAAAAGTAAAATGTTATGTTCTTAACAGAAACCGGGGGCCTGTACCATGATGGTAGATGAACAAATTCAGAGTTATAGGATAAGATTTGAGTTGACAAAACCAAACCACTCCAATCTGGCTTTGTTGGTACCATGAAGCTGATCATCAACTTTCTCTGTCAACTCAGGCTTGATCCTGAGTTAATGGAGCACGTGCACATGAATGTGTGACATCAGCGGCGAACAGCCAATCACAACACAGAGCAAGTGTGACTCACTTCTCGCGAGAGAGCCAGCGAGATTCAAAACTATTTTGTTAAAGGTTAAGAGATTAAAGAACATGAGGAATTTAAATGCATTTCCACTGAAGTACTTGTCCATGAAAGAGGACAAATAAAGGAAATTATCTTGCTCTATTAGTGCAGTCACAAGTGAAACTTGTGAAGTTAGTTTATGTAGTTGATAATATATAGCGATAGAGACTTGAACATGTAAGGTCACATGTAGCCATTTTTAAAGTGTTATCTATTGATTCTTCCACTTATTTATATTTCATATGATCTGTATTAATATTCATTCAAAATAAATGCTTTACAATAATTGTTAAACTAAAAGTGCTTGTGAGTAATGGAGTAATAATATTATAAATCATATTATAATTCTATAAATTATATGTAAATTGTAATTATCAATAAAGCCAGACAATTTTGTTGTATATATATATATTTTTAAGGTACTTCTTAGTGAGCGTTCATTTGTAGGAAGAGAGACTGGGGAAGTGACTTTTTTGTGTGTCAGACATGTGTCACTTTGCTCACATCTGATTGGTCCAATTTCAGTTTGAGATCTCTAACCCAGAACATAACCTGCCCCGGAGCAGGTTAGCTGTGGAGTGTAAGTTACTATGGCAATGAACGCAGCTAAAAGCCAAGCCACTTTCATGGTACCTAAAACCCAGGATTGGTGCAAACTAAACTGAAACTTACCTGGCTAGCCAGCTAAACCGGCTTCATGGTACAGGCCCCTGGTTTGATCAAAATGCGCCAATATCCCTTACTTATGTATGCCCACCAGCTTATACATTCTTGCAGAAGGTTTGCTTTGACAAGAAGAGTTTATGCAGTCTTTGGACTGTAAAAATATTGGTTTTGATTATTTTAATACTTTTGAGTAATTATAAATAGAAATATCATTAAGTAAATGTTTACTTTTTATAGTATATTAACCCCCTAAGCAAAACCTGTGCTTTATATAGGTTTGGGTATCGTTTGAATTTTAGCGATTCTGATTCTGATTCTGCTTACCTATTCCGAATCTCAAAAATTCACAGTTTTGATTCTAATAAGGTATAAAAAAAAATTTGAAGTCAAACATTTAGATACCAAACATATTTATTCTGTCTTTTTGCAAAACATTCTGTTGCAGCTGAACACCATGAACAAAGAGACAAACCATTCAGGAGTTATAAGCAAAAATATCAAATAGAATCAGAGGAAAAAATAATTTTGCTTCTAGACTTTATCGTTCAAAAGTTATTAGCATAACCATGAGTATGCTGCCCTTGGTATATGTACTGTATATAACTTGACAGCCAGGTAAACTCTTCCCTAACATCAAGACTCTGAAGACATAAACTCCTCTTCCACAGGTTTATTGACGTTGTGAGGAAAGGTGAAACTGAAACATACAAAATGCATAATCAACAGATGTAATCAAAATGAAATGAATTAAATCCCTTTTTCCTTTTACTGTCACAAGTTTCATGTATTTAACAAACATCTTTAAATGCAATGTATGTATATTTAACATGTATTCAATTTTCCAATCACTATTTTTATGCATTTATATGAACTTTTAATGGACTAGGAACAGTATAACCATTACCAGAACGAAATGTCCATTAACTATTGTGAGGTAGATATAGAATAATAGGCTTCTAACAATCAGCTCCATAAAATGTAACACTGTCCCCAAACTCTGTGTCATGCTTGCTCACTTCCTTATTAATGGTCACATGGCATGACGCTTTACTGAAACTTAAGATTCTTAAAGGGACCACAACCAAATAAAGAAAAGCATAGAGAATAGCTTCAAAAATGAAAAGCAGAAAAATATTAAGTGGTAACAAAACAATGAGTGCAAATTTGAGCTGCTGGTGGTGCTAAACAGTTTGAGTTAGACACTCCAAACTTTCTATGTTTAATGTTGAGATATTCCTCTATCTGTGTGCCACATTTAATAACCTTCCCGCAAGCAGTTCTATGGGCTGCCATGGACTCAAAAGGAGAAGAATAAAAAGGAATAATAAGACAAAGGACCCCACAAAACCAGTCATAAGTGTCAATTTTTGTACATTGAGATTTATACATCATCTGAAACCTGAATAAATAAGCTTTCCATTGATGTATGGTTTGTTAGGATAGGATAATTTGGCCGAAATGCAACTATTTGAAAATCTGTAATCTGAGGGTGCAGAGATCTAAATATTGAGAAAATCACCTTTAAAGGGTTAGTTCACCCAAAAAATTAAAATTCTGTCATTGATATGTTTGGTGGGGAAAGAGTCAAGGACTCCTAGAAAGCATGAGCAAAGTTGAGACCCAAGCTGGACAACAAAACAAAACCTTTCCCACCCTTGGGGAAAAATAGGTAGATTAAACAGACAAAATCCATGCCTGCAGGGCAGGGCTATCTAAGTTATAGAATCTGGCAAAGGTGGACAGCGACAACCAACCAACAGCCACACAAATCTCACTGATAGACATTTCACTAGACTACGCCCAGGAGAAGGCCATTCCTCTAGTGGAGTGGGCCCTCACACCTATGGGCCACTGCGAGCCTACTGAGGCATAAGCCAAGGCTATAGCATCTACGATCCAACGAGAAAGTCTCTGCTTTGTAACTGGCAGCCCTTTAGAGCAGCCTCTGAAGCAAACAAAGAGCTGCTCTGATTGTCTAAACAGACTAGAGTGCTCCCCTAAAGAACTTAACAACTAGGTCGTTTGAGCCGATTGATTGGCCAACTTCAAGAGAATGGCTCACTGCAATAGCTACCACATAAACTTTGAGTGTGAAAGGGGTGCGCCCGTTGGCCAGCAACTCTTACAAAATAGTCAGCACGTAGGACACGTCACGAGAACCCGGATCCAGGCTTCGTGCTGAACACCAACCATGGAAGACTGACCATTTAAGGGTGTAAAGCCATCTCATAGACGGTGCTCTAGCCTCTAAAATTGTGTTGTTATCTCTCGCTGGAAGCTGCAAAGGCTTCCATTCATGATCCAGACATGAAGGCTCCACAGCTCCAGCCGGGGGTGCCAAATCATGCCCTTTGCCTGCGAGAGAATTGGCCCCGTATTGGCCACGGGGCTGCTGCTGACAGCTGCATTAAATCTAGGAACTATGTCTGATTCCTCCAGCGTGGGGCCACCAGGAGGACTGAACATTTGACTTCCCTGACCCGTTTGATGACCTGAGGAAGCAGGGCAATTGGGGGTGAAGGCATACAGGCAAGCGCTGGGCCGATCGTGGGCCAGGGCATCTTGCTGCATCGAGAAATAAGTTGGGCAGTGAGAGTTGTCTTCTGAAGCGAAGAGGTCCCCCTCTGCCCTCCCAAAGACTGACCAAATCATTTGAACTGTTGGAGGGTGTAGTCTCCAGGACGTGGTGTCCCTTTAACCCTTTAGGCGCCAGGGTTTTTTGGAAAAAATGCTTCATTTTGACATTAAGATTTCAAAAGCTTTAGGCTTGAAATGGCTTAAAGATAGAGATCTACTGTAAATTAGAAAAATGTTGGGCATGAACGAAAGTTTATGTGGGGTGTAAATATTCTCATCTAATTTGCATATTATGACTTCATCAGGGGGCGGCCCTCTTGAATTTCATAATACACTGGAAATAGTAGACATTGAATTGTTGTCTGGAGTTAGTTGCATGTTTTTTTGTTTGTTTTTTTGTCTTTTTATCCTCATTCCAAATTATCAGAAAAGAGGAAACCAACAATAAAACAGGAGAAAGTACAAAATTATTACTATATTACTATACTATATAGTAGTAAAACGCATGTGAACAGTAGCCTACTTTTTGATCAGTTCATCAGTAATATTCAGGAAATAATAGATATTGAATGGATGTTTGAACTTATTTGCATGTTTTTTTTTTGTTGTCTTTTTATCCTCATTCCAAATAAGGAAAAGAGGAAATCCACAGTAAAACAGGAGAAAGTACATGTGCCCATTTTTTGATCAGTTAACCAGCTATCTGCCCAATCAGGTATCTAGGTGACAGTTTATAGTTCTTGAGAGTATGGTACATCTCATTGCATAGCACAGCGCACAGACCTACCCACACTGACTGCACCTGTACTGTCTGCCAGCGGCCATTTGAGCGTGCGCGATCAGAACAAATGACACAATCAGGCCGATCATCAGAGAGCAACAGCTCTCCTATGGACACTACGACCACGTCCACCCCTGCCACCCCCATCCCTGTCGGGCAAAGGGTCCAAATGGTCACTTGTTTGTGCTTTATGAACACTCTCGCCTTGCGGCACCATTGCGCGTGCAAAGATGTACCGGGTGAAGCGCGATCATTAGACGACCGATCGTCATTTCCAAAATGCAAATATTCCCCTTCAGAGTCAGAATCGGCGAATAACATTTGCAACACATCCTCACGGTACAACTTTTTATTAGCCATTTGCCGATTTTCTCTCACAAATCTCACAATTTACTCACACGCCAAGAACTGAACTGCTTCCGCATCAAAGACATGATAGCTCACTTGCTCTGCTATTTCCTCGAACACTTTTGGTCTAGAATCGAAGTACTACATGTCTGCCATCTAATGGTAGGGAATACAAATGAGATATAACACCATATTAGGAACTACAGTCTATTTTATGAAGTATGACGACTTGTCGCAATTTTGCGACGTTGGCGCTTAGAGGGTTAAGGCTGGCAGTAAGGTTTTAAGGGCAAAGAAGACTGCCATCATTTCGAGGCAGTTGATATGCAATCATTGCTCTGGGTTGACCAGAAGCTGAACACTGGATTGCCCTTGAACAGTGCTCCCCAACCCGAGTTGGAGGCATATGTCATGACTACCCTCCTTCTGGTGGTCAGTCCCAACTGCACGCCTGATTGAGGCGAGGAGTTGTCCAGGGGGCCACAGCTCTGATACAGCGATGGGTTACCCTGATGTAAAACCGGCCCAGGCTCCAGGCGTGGGACGGGACATAGGCTTTGAGCCCAAACTGGAGAGGCCGCATAGGGAGCAGGCCTAGTGGAATCACAGAGGAGGCAGCCGCCATGAGGCCGAGCATTTTTGAAAAGCCCTGAGGGGACGCAAAGTCCCTAATTTAAAAGATGCAACCAGTCCCTGAGGAGTCAGGGACCGTTCTGGTGTAATCCAAGCCTGCATCTGGGCAGAGCCTATTATCATCCCCAGAAAGACTACTCGCTTGTCTGGGTGACAAAGAACTCTTGGTTATGTTGATTCTCAACCCGAGGCACTCCAGGGGCCGGTTGCACCAGCTAGACGTAAAAAAAAGCTGGGTGTAAGCCCTACGCTGGGTTTTGCAATATCCTGCTTTACGATAAATATTTACACCTGTTGCACCAACTAAAACTCCGATCAGGCACAACTATGCCCGGCGTAGATGATGCGGGTCCACGCTGACACATTCTCCCGCAGTTATAGACGTTCATGCTGCAATGGCTACAACTACTAATATAGAACTGAATTGCTCAAGACATCATAACAAGTGAAGCCACCGCACCATGATTTCATTGAGTAAACATTTTCTAACAAGTCCGCGTTTTTACATCTGAAGTCTCCCTGCATGTTCCCATGACAGATTTCTTCAAACAAACATTAAAAATGAAGGCAGCAGGTTGAGTAAAATATAATGAATGCAATACAATGCTTCTCTCTAGTTATTTTTTTCTAGCTGACTATCGAGTTAATGTATAATGAATGTCTTTCCTGAGGTAAATGTGACTTTACGTGACATTATGTGTTTTACTGACATCTTTCTGTGGCTGAAAACACACATTTATTGGTTGTATTTTGGGATAAAACTGTCAGAATTTGAAAGCTGATACTTATGATTCTGCTTCTGATTAAAAGCAACAAAGCACAAAACTTACTGCGATTATTGGATGGCAGGCATGCTAGTCAAGTCAAGTCAAGTCACCTTTATTTATGTAGCGCTTTTAACAATACAGATTGTGTCAAAGCACTTAACAGTATCAAGTTGGAGGATAGAGTGTCAGTAATGTATAATAATAAGATTAAACACTCAATTTTCAGTTAAGGGCATTTCATTATTGAATTCGGAGATGTCATTGTCTAGCTAAGTTTAGTTTAAATAGTATCTGTGAAATCAAATTTACGATAATCGCTAGAAATTAAGTGTCCCCAACTGAGCAAGCCAGAGGCGACAGCGGCAAGGAACCAAAACTCCCTCTGTGACAGAATGGAGAAAAAAAACTCGGGAGAAACCAGGCTCAGTCGGGGGGCCAGTTCTCCTCTGGCCAGGATATTATTGTTTATTCATTGTTTACTTATTGTTTTAATTCAATTTTTAAATGTATTATATTTCTATTTTTATATTGTTGCATTTTCTAACAATAATAGTATTATGTAGTTAGGTATTTTATTATTATATTTTTAATTATTTGTTTTATTTTTAGTTTTATTGTATTTTAGTCGAGGTCTTCACTGGGGATATGTCTCTGGGGCTCATCGCTGACGATCAGGGCCGCAGACATCATCTCCAGGCGCCGATCCACCATCTGATCCGGACACGGACTGATAAACAGAATAAGAAAGAAACAAATATAAGCGTAGATGCCAATCTTCTTACGATGTAACGAGTACAGCGTGTGTTATGGGAAGTGTTCCCGGTTCAGGTTGATCTAATTAATGCAGCCTAACAATCCTTTAACGGATTTGAATAATAGAAGTGTAGTAGTGTGTTAGGTGTATGTCAGGTTAAAGAGGTGGGTCTTTAATCTAGATTTAAACTGACAGAGTGTGTCTGCCTCCCGAACAGTGTTTGGTAGATTGTTCCAGAGTTTTGGTGCTAAAAAGGAAAACGATCTGCCGCCCGCAGTTGATTTTGATATTCTAGGTATTATCAAACGGCCAGATTTTTGAGAACGCAGCGGCCGTGGAGGACTATATTGCGATAAGAGCTCACTCAAGTACTGAGGAGCTAAACCATTCAGGGCTTTATAAGTCATTAACAAGATTTTAAAATCTATACGATGTTTAGTAGGGAGCCAGTGCAGTGTTGACAGAACTGGGCTAATGTGGTCATACTTCCTGGTTCTAGTAAGAACTCTAGCTGCTGCATTTTGGACTAACTGTAGTTTGTTTATTAAACGTGCAGAGCAACCACCCAGTAAAGCATTACAATAATCTAACCTTGAGGTCATAAACGCATGAATTAATATTTCTGCATTTGACGTTGAGAGCATAGGTCGCAGTTTGGATATGTTTTTGAGATGGAAGAACAAAGTTTTACAGATGCTAGAAACATGGCTTTCAAAAGAAAGATTGCTATCAAACAGAACATCTAGGTTCCTGACTGATGAAGAAGAAGAATTAACAGAGCAGCCGTCAAGTGTTAGATAGTGTTCTAAGTTATTACATGTGGGGTTTTTCGGTCCGATAATTAACACCTCTGTTTTTTCAGAATTTAGCAGTAGGAAATTACTCGTCATCCAGTTTTTTATATCCACTATGCATTCCGTTAGTTTCTCAATTTGGTGTGTTTCACCAGGCCGTGAAGAAATATAGAGCTGAGTATCATCAGCATAACAGTGAAAGCTAACACCATGTCTCCTGATAATATCTCCCAAGTGTAACATGTAAAGCATGAAAAGTAACGGCCCTAGTACTGAGCCTTGAGGTACTCCATACTGCACTTGTGATCGATATGATACCTCGTCATTCACTGCTACGAACTGATGGCGGTCAGATAGGTACGATTTGAACCATGCTAAGGCACTTCCACTAATGCCAACAAAGTTTTCTAGTCTATTTAAAAGAATGTTGTGGTCGATGGTGTCGAACACAGCGCTAAGATCCAGTAGAACTAATAAAGAGATACAACCACGATCAGATGATAGAAGCAGATCATTAGTAACTCTAATGAGAGCAGTCTCAGTACTATGATACGGTCTAAATCCTGACTGGAAATCCTCACAGATATCATTTTTCTCTAAGAAGGAATATAATTGTGAGGATACTACATTTTCTAGTGTCTTTGACAGAAAAGGAAGATTTGAGATCGGTCTGTAATTAACTAGAACTTTGGGGTCAAGTTGTGGTTTTTTAATGAGAGGCTTAATAACAGCCAATTTGAAGGTTTTGGGGACATATCCTAATGACAATGATGAATTAATAATAGCCAAAAGAGGATCTATGACTTCTGGAAGCAGCTCTTTTATTAGTTTAGATGGAATAGGGTCTAACATACGTGTTGTTGGTTTAGATGATTTAACAAGTTTATACAATTCTTCCTCTCCTATAGTAGAGAATGAGTGGAATTGTTCCTCGGGGGATCTATAGTGCACTATTTGATGCGATACTGTAGCTGACGGATGCATGGTTACAATTTTATCTCTGATAGTATTGATCTTGGAAGTAAAGTAGTTCATAAAATCATTACTGCTGTGCTCTTGGGAAATGCCAACTCCTGTTGATGCTTTATTTTTCGTTAATTTAGTGACTGTATTGAATAAATACCGGGGGTTATGTTTTCTTCTAGAAGAGACGAAAAGTAATCAGATCTAGCAGTTTTTAATGCTTTTCTGTAGGATAGGATACTTTCCCGCCAAGCTAAACGAAATACCTCTAGTTTTGTTTTCCTCCAGCTGCGCTCCATTTTCCAGGCTGCTCTCTTTAGAGTGCGAGTGTGCTCATTATACCACGGTGTTGGATTCTTTTCCTTAATCTTCCTTAAGCGTAAAGGAGCAACTGTATCTAAAGTGCTGGAAAAGAGAGAGTCCATAGTCTCTGTTACATCATCAAGCTGTTCTGAGCTGTTGGATATGCTGAGGAATTGAGATAAATCAGGAAGATTACTTACAAAGCAATCTTTTGTGCTAGAAGTGATGGGTCTACCATACTTGTAACAAGGAGTAGAATTTACAGTTTTAGCTATATGGAGTTTACACAAGACTAGATAATGATCTGAGATATCATCGCTTTGCTGCAGAATTTCAACACCACTAACATCAATTCCATGTGACAGTATTAAATCTAGAGTATGATTTCGACAATGAGTAGGTCCTGAAACGTGTTGTCTAACCCCAATAGAGTTCAAAATGTCTATGAATGCTGATCCTAATGCATCTTTTTCATTATCGACATGGATATTAAAATCGCCAACAATTAAGACTTTATCTGCAGCCAGTACTAACTCAGATAGAAAATCAGCAAATTCTTTAATAAAGTCTGTATGGTGCCCTGGTGGCCTGTATACATTAGCCAATACAAACATCACAGGGGATTTATCACGAACACATGTTTCTGTAGATAATGTTATACACAGCACCATAACTTCAAATGAGTTATACTTAAAGCCTGCCCTCTGAGAAATACTGAGAATATTGCTATAAATTGTAACACCTCCCCCTTTGCCTTTTGGACGTGCCTCATTTTTGTAACAGTAATCTTGGGGGGTGGACTCATTTAAAGTAATGTATTCATCTGGTTTTAGCCATGTTTCTGTCAAACAGAGCAAATCTAGGTTATGATCATTAATCAAATCATTTACAAAAGTGATTTTGTAGAAAGGGACCTGATATTCAGTAAGCCAAGTTTTATAAATTGTTTCTGTGTGTTGTAAACATTTTTTATTTGTTTACAAATAAATGCTACAAATAATGAATGGAATTAAAGACGTGAAATATTTCCAGGCATACTGTCCTTCCAAGCAAGATGTCGAATGGTACATTTATTTTAATAATCCCAGATCATATGTAATATTTTACTGCATAATTACAAGCTGTACATAAATATTTTTTTATTAGTTCAATTACTGTCGGCAGAGTGTTATAGTCAACACAGAGCTCCGCGATTGATATCGCTTATCCTGCCTGAAAAGACCATAAACATTACAATTCATGTCTGCAGTAATAATTAACTAACATACATGAATCCTAAAAACTAATAATGTCCAAGCAAATCATGAGTTTTCACTTTACACTTACCTCTGACTAGGTGTAAGATTTAGTGGCAGACGTAGCACTACGCCGAGATGGTGCAACGGGTATAAATTCTACGCACGATGACCATTTAACGCATAATTCAATAATGGTATCAACAACAGAAGACTGTTTTACGACGAGACTCTGAGCTGAAGTTTTGCAGCTGCACGCCCAAATTGACTTCCTGACCTCCCGTTCTTTTCGACTCACATTCCAAAAAGAAACGCTTTTCTTTTCTCTTCTCTAGCAAACCAAGAGACTCAAATTTTTATAAAGTATTTCAAAAGGACAAATAATAATCGCTGCTGCTATTAAAGCAATATACTCAAGAGACAATATATATTCAGGTTGTATTTTATGAAATGAAATTAAGCTTGCTGTGTTATTGGAACCGATGGTATTTTCTTAATCTGTGACATATAATTTTTCCCTGTGTTTAGTATCATATGCTTGGTGTGATTATTTAGAATTTAGGATAGTTTAATCTATGCCTTAACCACGTAGTAGATAAAATTAGTGTATGTACTTTGTGTATGCCAAATATTTGGTGTTTGATTTTGAACGAAAGCTGTTGTCGTCAGCGATAATTTGGTGTGGATGAAATTTGACTTTTCTCATCATAATGTATGATTACAACACTTATAGAAATCTGCTAGGATATGTTCTTCATTTGATGAAATAACTAAGCAAAGGATTTACGCATGGGAAATTAGCTGTGCGGGGCAGGGCTCTGCTCTACAGCAACAATTTGATTGGATCAAACAGCAAATGGGATGGACTGAAATTAGCCCGATAAAGACAGACATCCAGCTTTGCTCGCTGACTGAAAAACTTTGGTTTCGTCCTTTGATCGCGCTGCGAAGCGCCCTCAGACATATACCATCTGGCGAGAATCCACACATGCCTCCAAAGTTCTGACCAAAGAAACTTTAACACCTGAAGCCATACAAACTCTGAACAGACTTCCTGAGAGCGTCATCACAGCACAGAGAAGCCAACCTACCAACGGAAGGCTTCCCCAGTGACATCACGCAACTGCAGTAGCCAATCAGCCGCCGGGGTTCCCTCAACCATCCGAAGGAAACAAAAGATCTGCGGTCATCTCAACTTAAAGCAAGTAATCAAACAATTCTCCACAATTTTCCTGAGCTGGTTGTATTCATCTTTAAAAGTAAAGATAAGTTCTCTGCTAGATGATCTGCATGGGTAGATCTTGTTGAAATAGCAAATAGTGCTATATTTTAACTGTCTACAAATCGCAACAATTTGTAACGTGTGTATGTATTTTGTGTTTGTGTTATTTAGTTTAGTTCATATATCCTAGGTTAGTAGAATAGTAAATAAACTTTGATTCATTTATTAAGATATCTTTTGTCTTGTGCTATGTGATTTTCAAGTCTGAAACTATTTGCCAAAGATCAGTTTATCTTTGCTTATAAATTTACCCAACCAATTCTGAATTGGAAACAGAATTGCTAGGAGATACGGATTTAAACGATTCGCTGGATCGTTGATAAGGTATAAATTAGACGTTTTGATTAATATCAATTAATCAGATTAATATCGAATCTATACGACTCGATTTTCTAAAAGCGAAATTAAAATAAGGGTTAATAATCCCTACAAAGCTTATAAATCATACAGAATGATTGAAAATGTAAAAATGCAGAAAGTTTCAAGTAATGTAGGTTTAGAGGTAGGTTTATAGACCGCACGTGTGAGGACTCGAATGCCGTGACAGCATAGCATGTAGGCTATCACACATAAAATTATTAACAGTTTGCAGTTACTTTTACCTTTTCCTACCTTTTCTTGTAACTCGATAAAATCCATGGCAATAAACGTCAATCGAAGATGTTTAATTCACAATCATTCTGAGCATTATTCCTACTTGCTCCCTTTCACATCAATGCATAAGTCATTCTTATAGGTTAGGCTATTTTCATTCAATTCGATTGTAAAAATAGGCTAAGTATGTCTTGCTTCCTTTAATGTTAGCAAACACTGCAAATAAATTGGTTGCAAAACGGTATCTACTTACATTTAACTTTTTGTCTGGTTGTTACAGTCAGAAAAACATTTAATCACACTACTATATGTTATAGCCTTTGAGATAGCCAGTGATCACTAGATTTTATACAGATGTTACTATAATGATTTTGTAAATGGTGATCAGCACCCAAATATCAGAATCAGAATCAGAAAGAGCTCAAGTGTGTTTGCACACTCAAGTGTGTTTTATTGTGTATTGCCATACACCCAAAGCGCTTGGGTGTTAGGGGTCCAGAGTGACTTTCTTAGCCCTTTTCCTATATATACCTAAATATGGTATATAATGTGGAAGTTACTGCCTTTTGCCTTGGTGTGACATCTCACTTTTTGCAGACAATGCAAAGGCAGAGTACAATAATCAAAAGTTTAAAATCAAGTTTGAGATCATTTTCATTAAAACATCTAATTGCCAGATTTCCAGTGTCCAACCTATAATTAATTTTTCTGGACAAATAAAAAATCTTTAAAGCCATTTTTCTCAGTTTTACACTCTTTTTTTTGTAGGGCAGTGCGGCAATTCACCTGTTACTCAAGTGGCCACGCCCTTAATTATGCAGAACTTTAAGGCTTAATATAATGTAAACGGATGAGTTATAAAAATCACCCCCCTCACAGTTGTCATGAAGGGGAAAATTACCTATATAGACCAAAACCATTTTTTGCACCAGGCTGTAAAAAAAAAAAAATTCTGCTGTAAAGTTGGCCATTTTAACATGGGAGGTCTATGTGACTGACTCCCTTTTGGAGCCAATCTCTAGTGGCCAGTCGATGAATTGCAGTTCTAGTCACTTCCATGTTGGTTTCAAGAGAGGTTGCCGCTTGACTATTTTAAATCAATTTAGACTCATTTAAGCTTCCACTCTACCTAATCTATGTATCTATCTATCTATCTATCTATCTATCTATCTATTTATCATCTATCTATCTATAATCGGACTAGATCCATCCATCCATCTATCTTTATTCTTTAAAACTCCTTAAACTTCAAACTACTTAAAACTGAAAATCTTTAAACTTCTAGCTTTTAAAACATTTTTAAACTTTCTGGTCTGGCTTTCTCAAGCCAATTTAAAGTTTGTCTTGACAAACTTTTTTATGTAGTTAATAATTCTTACTTGACTCCTTTAATGGTGAGGATCCGCGCTGATGTCACGTTAAATACTTGCTCAAATCGCTCCAACTTCTGCTTAGTCATTCTGCCAAAGGGAAGAGAAAGACAATACAGGAACCACACCTTAGTCAAATCAGGCACCCCGCACACACACACATGCTAAATGTCCCTTGAATGTACAATGATCTGATTCTACAACCTGTCTGTCTTGCTGATCTGAGATGTTGTTGACAGCAAGTTACAAAAAAACTTAAAACTTGAAAATCCACATTCAAGTCAAAAACAAACATTTCTTTAAACAATAAACAAATAAATAAAATAATTAACATCACTTCAAAGAAAGAATTCATAATTTAGCCAAAAAAAAGTAATTAAATTTAAATATCATTCAATACTGCAAATATTTTAAATATAATGTAATTTTTGTAATACGATAGCAGTGAAAACATGCTGTATCATAAACATTGACTCAGAAGCTCTCATGGACAATGTGTGAGCATGAAAACCACACATGAACCACACATTTGACCTGAAGGTTAATTGTAACCCTCAAACTCACTCGTTATGGAAGCCGATGTCATGATTTCCAATAAGAACCACAAGCTCTGTGTCACTAGGATGACGGAAGATCCGTTTAAAACGTCTGACGTCATCTTCCCAGTCCTGATTGGAGAGTCACAGCACATTTAACACAGCATGTCTTAATGGCTGATGTTAGTGATCAAAATGTTAATATGAAGCATTTGTGTGTTTGACTTCTGAAATGTAATATCTCAAGGCATGTGATTACTGCCATATACTGTACATTGTTTAAAAAATAAAGAATATCAAATTTATACATAAGATGAAGTTGACTAGATACTTTTAGGATATCTCACTGGTCAAAATGAGAAACCATTAGAGACCATTACAAATAAATGACCTTTATCTAAGGCCAAGTAGTAGGATTTTTGTACTCTGCATCTTTATTCAGTTTAAAAACTGTACACACTGATTTTATCAACTGTATCTTCCCATGGATTTGTAAATTATTCCCTTTATTTAGAAATCTGTGCCCACTGATTCATCTAATGCAAAAGATTATGAAAATATTTTTAAAAACTAACCAAATACCACAAGACAAAAGACAGTCATTAACCCTCTGAAGTAGTATGGGTGTATATACATGGAGCAATAAGCAAATGACTCAGCAATCGAGAATTGACTTTTGGCTAATTTCAATTAGATCAAAATGTTTTGCAAACTAAAATTTCACCTGCTATTCTCACTGATCACAAAGTTTTAACCTTATATTTAAAATTTGAAGATGTCCAATATAAATTGTAAAAATTCAGGCTATTGGAAACTAAATAATTCTAAAAGAGTTGATAAAATGTAAATCTGTAACTTGAATGCAATGTAAGTCGCTTTGGATAAAAGCGTCTGCTAAATGCATAAATGTAAATGTAAATGTAATTCATTTTTGCACCATCAAGATTATGTGGAGCATATCCAAGCGTTAATAAAGAAATACTGGATACAGGCAAATATTAGGAAGGAATATGGCACAGTTTGGGAACTACTAAAGTTTGAAATAAGAAAATTTAGCAATCAATTTAGGAAAAAATTGGCCATGAAAAAAAGAACACGTATTCAAGACATAATTAAAGAGATTTCAAATTTAAATCAATCATCTACACACCCATCAAATAGTGATAACTTAGAAAATTTACAAAAAGAGTTAGACTGTATTTATCAAGAAAAAGCCAGAGGTGCCTTTGTAAGATCTAGAAGGAAGTGGATGGAAGAAGGTGAAAGAAACAGCAAATACTTTTTTAACCTTGTGAAAAGGAGTGCAGAAATAAACTTAATTAGAAAATTAAAAATTAACAGTACTGTTACTGAAGACCTAGGCATGATTTCTGAATTTGTTTCTAAATATTATCAGATATTTTCCCTTTCCTTTTCCCTTTCCCTTTCCCTTTAGGAGAGGATCAAGACAATATAATTATTTTTAAAACAATAAAAATCCAAAAACATTGTCTTTGGAAAGTAAAACAGAGTGTTCTCAAGACCTTTCTCTAAATGAAATTGAATTCTGTATAAAAGCTCTTAAAAACAACAAATCCCCTGGAAATGATGGGCTTACATCAGAATTTTATAAAGCTTTTATAAATTATGTATCTAGATTCCTGTTAGCGGTATATGAAGAGGCCATCAACAAAGGATCCTTACCTGCATCACTTAGACAAGGTGTTATCACCTTGATCCCGAAATGTCCAAAAGATATCCTTTTATTAGAAACCTATCTCATTACTGAATAAAGATTATAAAATAATGGCATCAATATTTGCAAAACGTATGAAAAATGCATTAAATGAGATAATTGATGAAACTCAATGTGGATTCATGAAAGGTCGTCACATTTCCTCTAATATTCGTTTAGTTATTGATTTAGTGCAGTACAGTAATTTATTAAATGGAGACCCTCTAATACTGTTTCTGAATTTTAGAAAAGCTTTTGATACAGTAAGCCATAATTTTATTTTTGATTCATTAAAATTCTTTGGTTTCGGACAATATTTCATTAAAAGTGTAAAAACTATGTACTGTGGTAGCAATAGCTCTATTAAACTTGCTAATGGAACATCTCCTAGATTTGAAATAAATCGAGGCATCCGACAAGGTTGTCCAATTTCTGCATTCCTTTTCTTGGTCGTAGCTCAAGTCTTAAGTAATATGATAAATCAACATTCCATCAAGGGTATTGCAATTCATGAAAGACAAATTAAAATATCGCAACTTGCTGATGACACAACAATTTTTATTGGTGATAGTTCTGAGGTTCCTCTGGCTTTAAATATTATTAATGATTTTTCAAAATTCTCTGGATTGAATTTAAATTTGTCTAAATGTGAGATCCTACAGCTTAAAAATAACAACCTATCCACTGTGTGTAATATTCCTGTTAAAAGCATGGTGAACTATTTGGGAATCAAAATCTCTAAAAATACTGATACAATGGTCAACTTAAATTGTATACCTGTTATAGAAAAAAATGTGAAAGAGGTATAATTCATGGTTGGTGAGAGATCTTTCTATTCAAGGAAGAATTTTATTAAGTAAGGCAGAAGGTCTTTCGAGAGCAGCATACCTCTTTTCTTCGCTTAGTGTCCCAAAGGATATATGCTCACAAATGGATAAAATACTCTTTAATTTCATCTGGAAAAACAAACCTCATGAAATAAAAAAAGTGTCCTTGTTAATAAACTATCTGATGGTGGGTTAAATGTTCTTAATTTTACGATTTTCAACCAAATTTTAAAAATTAATTGGCTTAAAAACTTTTTAAAAAAATCAAACAAGTATTTTCAATATTGTAAATAACTGTGTACAAAAATTTGAATGTTTAAAATTCACGAGTTCATCATGGACTGTGAATGTGTGAATCGCCTTGGATTTGTGTGTGTATTTTTGAGACTTTACTGGCAGCAGACTCCTCTCACGCGGGTCACTCGTACTCTTTAGCCAATCAGCTTTGAGCCTGTCGATCGACCAATCATAACACGCCATGGGCGTGCCTACCTGGATGTTGCGTCATCAGCGCGAGACCGCAGTTCAAGTCACAGTTCAACAGAGGTTTGTGCAGTTGATCTTTTGATTTCAGTTAACTAGCCTAGTGGAGATGTATTGTTTTATTTTTGCATGTTTACTGAAGCTTAATTTAAATCGGCCATTTAGACACTCGTTAACGTGACCAGTGTAAGCCAGCGGCTGCGGTTTAGTCCAGAGTGTGTTATGATTTAATATTGATCGATTCAATATTAATATTTTTTAGATTATCACTTTATTATTATTTATTTAATAAAACAATATTATTCACTTGGATACCATAGGCTACCACATTAAGATATTAGATTCTTAAACTCAATGTAAAGCATAAAATAAGGTTTTGACTGAAACCGGACATGTTGTAAATAAATAGCTGATTATGAAAATAGTTTTTGGAAAATTTTCAAGCAGTCTCTTGTGTTTTTGTTTATTAAGGACATGAAAGAGCTGTCACAGCAGAGCTTGTCTTGTGTCTCAAGTCCTGCGATGGCACGCATTCAGCTGATGATGATGTAAGTATATAATAACATGCACACATTGGAGACCATGTACATTTAGTTTGTTTGTTTACTATTTATTTCAGAATTGTGAGGCTGATAATGTACAAATTGCTGAGACACCCGTGACCCTACTATTCCTACTTTATTCCCTACCACAAGCTATGAGGTGATGTGAATCTAGAAGTTTCATTTGGAACTGTAACTCTTTCAAAACAGTCATGTTGCAACCAATCCATTTTGACAGTTTCAACAGAATTTTTTTAAGTCATGCATTATTACTACATTCATTGTAAAGTAGTACCTATGACTTTGTATTTATTAAGGCTAAAAGCTTTGTTATGCATTGTTAAATGTTCTTGTTATTGTTCTTGTTTTGTCAGAATTAAAACATTCAAAACAAGCCAGTTGTTACAGTTGCTTTATAAGAGTTATTATAATTGATTAAAGTTTATTAAAGTTTTCTGAATATTTTGGGAATAAAATGTCCATGAAATGACCTGACCATGGTTAATTGTAATGTGCCTGTAACATGAAATATGAATTGACAATCAAGAGGGAGTACAAATGTAGCACAACTACAGCTGAGATTGGCTCGATACCAGTTTAACGCTGTGCTAGAAGTTCTTCAATCAAAGGGTATTCAAACCTCAATTACACCGAATGGCTGATATAGTGTCCCATTTAGAGTCTTTAGCATTCTTTTAAAGTAAATTTCATGGCCGAATTATAAATACATACATGTATCAGTGTAATACATTATATGAAAAGTTAATGAATCAAACATTTTAGATCCAGTCTTCACTATCTCTCTCTGTCAGGACGTGCTAGATTTTGGTCTGATATTCAAAGCTAACACCTTGGCATGTTCACTCATACCCCCGTTTTCACAGACAAGGCTTAAGCTAGTCCCAGACTAAAATGCATGTTTGAGCTGTCTCAACTGAAAATATCTTGCTCCGACAAACTGACACAGCTCTCTGTGCCTACCTCCATCTGTCAGTGGATCACCAGCTTCCTGACAGACAGGCAGCAGCTAGTGAGGCTGGGCAAACTCACATCTAGGACTCTCACCATCAGCACTGGCGCCCCTCAAGATTGCGTTCTCTCCCCACTGCTCTTCTCCCTCTACACGAATGATTGCACTTCAAAGGACCCCTCTGTCAAGCTCCTGAAGTTTGTGGACGACACTACAGTCATCGGCCTCATCAACGAAGGTGACGAGTCTGCTTACAGACAGGAGGTTGAGCAGCTGACTGTCTGGTGCAGTCTTAACAACCTGAAGCTAAACACTCTCAAAACTGTGGAGATGATAGTGGACTTCAGAAGGAACCCCCCTGCTCTCCCCCCACTCACCATCATGAACAGCACTGTGACTGCAGTGGATTCATTCAGGTTCCTGGGAACCACCATCTCTCAGGACCTGAAGTGGGACAATCACATTGGGCCTCATTTATCAATCTAACGTAGAAACGAGCGCAGATCCGTGCGCACAAATCAACTTACGACAGAGCTCACGTGTGATTTATGAAACATTCGTATGCCGCCAATCCCATCGTACGAAAGATCATATGTTGATAAATATGTTGATAAATGTGGCGGAAGAAAACAATCATCGTTTGAATATTACGCCCCTAAAAACACACCGGTTTAGAAGCCTCGCCCCTAAAGTTTACGACACGGAGTAACATAACCCGACTAAAAAGAGGAAGTATCTCATTAAAGAGAAATTGATCTTACTCCAAAAACACCCGTTAACCTTATAATTGCAAACAATGGCATTAATTTATATGTATATTAAATACCAGTAAATATAATGAAAAATGTATAAACATTGTAAACACTATATAGATTATTTAGTTCTCCATAATCCACAACAAACCCTTTAAATTGAACGGTATTACAAAACAAGAATGAAAAAATTAGTAGCTATAAAATTTTATATTAAACTATGAAGTAAAACACAAATTAGGCTATAGTGGCATTCATTATAAACAGAATACAACGTCAAGCTAAAATGAATTAATTAAAGCGAAACTAAACTGCATTGGGCTCACGAGCCTCTCATTCGACATCTAAATGTTTCCATTTTTGCCATGTAACATTTGGTTGCTAAACTATTATCTATGATGTAAACAAGGCTTTGTACTTCACTTCCAATATCCATGTAAAATATCACCCTTCACATGCGCAATTAATGTTTGTTTCGGCGCTACACGCTGATTTTACAGTGGACCTTGTAAATTGTACAGTGTAACATTTATGGGCACTGTACAACTTAAGGGCAGCCGTGGCCTAATGGTTAGAGAGTTGGACCTGTAACCCAAAGGTCGCAGGTTCGATTCCCAGGTCCGGCAGGGATTGTCGGTGGGAGGAGTGAATAACAAGTGCTCTCTCCACCTTCAATACCACGACTGAGGTGAGACCCTTGAGCAAGGCACCGATCCCCCAACTGCTCCCCGGGCGCCGCAACATGGCTGCCCACTGCTCCGGGAGTGTGTTCACTGCTGTGAGTGTGCACTTGGATGGGTTAAATGCAGAGGACAAATTCCGAGTATGGGTCACCATACTTGGCCACACACCACTTCCCTTTCTCTTTCCCTTTTATGTTTGGTTGACTGCATTTTAGTTTTATTAATGGCTGAAATGTCAAGTTAGTAACGCTGAAATGTTATGTGTGTGCGCGTGTGAGGCACCTGCGTGATCACCAATCAGTTAAATCTTAAAAAATAAAGTTATAGAAAACAAATAAAATGCATTAAGAGTGTCACAGAAACGAAAGTGGCCTATACTTGTCGCACTGTTTTTTTTCTTTTGTTAATCTGTTAATTAAGAGAAACATATTTCGTGTAGCCCTATTTATTTTATTCCTTTTATAATTTCTGTTTTTCTCCATTCACAGAATCGCTGCAGGTGCGTGATACGACGATGTGTGATTCCTCACGATCTGTTGTTTATGCTGCTATTTGCGCATAAAGCTAAAACCCTGAAAAAAAAAAAAAAAAAAGCTTTGTTTGTCGGTTTAGGAAAATAATCTAAATGAACAAAATGCTGTCATTTATACAATTCTCTGAAATTCTCTATGCTGCACGCAAGTTCAGGCTGACTCAAAAACTTGCGTACACGAGCTCAGACCTGACGTGAGATTTGATCCTACGATTAATCCCACCGCTCACGTCCATATTGATAAATTCCAAGTTTTGCGTAGAAACGACCGTACGCCCAAATTTCGGTTGTACGTTCGTTTCGTAAATGAGGCCCATTGACTCTACTGCGAAAAAGGCCCAACAGAGGCCGTATTTCCTCCGCCAGCTAAGGAAGTTCAACCTGCTTTAGGAGCTGCTGAAACAGTTCTACTCTGCCATCATCGAATCTGTCCTATGTTCATCTATAACTGTTTGGTTTGGTTCAGCTACCAAAACAGACATCAGAAGACTACACGGACAGTCAGAACTGCTGAGAGGATTATCGGTGCCCCTCTGCCCAGCCTCCAAGAACTTTACACCTCCAGAGTGAGGAAAAGGGCTAAGAAAGTCACTCTGGACCCCTCACACCCAGCTCACTCTCTCTTTGTACTGTTGCCCTCTGGCCGGCGCTACAGATCACTGAGCACAAAAACAGCCAGACACAAGAACAGTATTTTTCCCCAGGCCGTATCCCACCTGAACAACACATAACACACCTCGGTACTGTACATCTGTAAATAACTCATCAAACCTTCATCTGTACATAGGACACATGCACATTCACAGTTCTGTCTATGGACATTTTTCTTTTCTGTATATTTTTATTTTTTATTAATATTGTTATTCTTAATTATTGTCTATTCTCTTCATTATTAGTGTTCTTTATTACCTTAATTATATGTTGTCTGCACTATGTTTGTACTTTCTGTACTGGAAGCTCCTAACACCAAGACAAATTCCTTGTGTGTGCAAACACACTTGGCAATAAAGCTCTTTCTGATTCTGATATCTTAAAATATGTCAGTGTCATTGTTCTGTGTCAATATGCACACCTTAATGTTTTCTTCAAAGGCATTTTTGTAAAACTTGCTTAAATATCTTAATTTAACTAAGGCCTAGTCCTGGCTTAAGCTAAGCCCCGTTTGTGAAATTGGGCCTCATACTTTTAGAAGAGATGCAGATACAGAAAGAGCAGGAAGCTTGAGATAAAGTGATAAAATAACTGAATAATCTTTGTTGCATTCCTTTTTATGATCAGTCTGTGTTTGTCTGACCAGCATAAATTCCACAACTGTTACCAAGCAAATACAACTGCTGCTTCCCAACATCATCTTGTGTATTGTATGTCAAAGATTTTTACATCACAACTCAACATATGATTAAACATTAACAATGGTTAATCACAGCAATATAATATGAAAAAAATAAGTAAATGTATGTTGATTAAATTATGAAATTAATACATAAAGGTAAAGTACATAAAAATAGATAAAGATTAACATGAATGGAGATCATGTGACCCTTCGACAGCGATGCACGCATAGTCTTTCGCTCTGCTCACTTTGTCAATATTATATTATCCTGTCAGTAATTTTCGAACCACTCTGCATTGGACCCATCATGAGTGTTTCAGCAGTCGGGGGCGATCGGAAAGGAGAGATTGAGCAATCGCCAAAGAAGAAAAAATTCAAAGATTCCACCATCTCCAGAAAGGATCTCGACGATGCTATCGCTAACGGTATCAAGCTAGCATTTAAAGAGCAGCAAAGCACTTTGGATTCGGTTGTGACTTTGGCAGTAAGAAATGCGGTGGACTCTGTGCTGATTCCAGCATTGTGTGAACTGCGTGAGGACATACAAGCGACTAATAATGTTGTTAAAGAGCTGAGAGCGGAGATTGAGGCGATAGCTACCGCGGCGAAGCAGACGCGTGACCGTGTTGATTCCGTTCAAGCAGCTGCACGTGAGGATAGGAGGACAGTCACGGACTTAGGAAATCAGCTGGAGCGACTCACCGAGAAGATGACGGATATGGAGGATAGGAGCAGGAGGAATAACGTACGGCTGGTGGGATTGCCAGAGGGGGCGGAGGGCTCCAACGCGGCTGGTTTCCTCAGAGTTAATCTTTCCAAGTGTATTCCTTCCTTGAGGGACCGTAACATCGAGATTGACCGAGCACATCGCGGATATGATGGAAGGAAAAACTCTGATCGGCCGTGCACACTCATCTTCCGTGTACTAAGATGGCATGACAGATCGGAGATCCTGAGAGGTGCTCGGCAGGCTTATCTGGTGAAATGCACGCAGGACAATTTCGCACTACTATTTTTTCCAGACTTTAGTCCAGCCACAACCATCAGGAGAAAAGCCTTTAATCCGGTTTTGAAGAAGATGACAGCGCTTGGTCTCCAGGCCTTCCTCACCTATCTGGCGGCAATTAAACTACGGCACAAGGGTGAGCAGAGAAATTTCGACTCTCCTCAGAAAGCGGAGGATTTTATCAGCTCCCTGTCACAGAGGAAGACATATGCTGAGGCTCTACAGGGCAACGGGAATACAGTCATCATCTCTTCGACCCGGCAGGAGGGGCTTGAAGGCCAGGATGGAGGCGATCCCAACTGCCCGGGAGACGATGGTGGCAGGGTGGAGATGGATACTTGCTAGATCTTTTTATTTTTATTTTTTTTCTTTCCTCTCTCCCCCTGGGATATTGTCCCTATCTATCCGGTATCCTGGTAAGACTAACACCCTTTTTTCTTTTTTGGAGGAGACTAATGGAGAGTAGGTTTAATTACAATTTTTTTTTGGCTGTGTGAGCCTTTCGGGGGACATGTCTTGCGTTGAAGTGGATGGGTCACGTACCATCACTATTTTTTGTTGCTCAATCAGACCTACGTTCTCGGTAATGTGCGGTCTGAGTTGTTTCTCGTTTATGGTTGTTGGTTGTTCATGTTTCTATGTTGTTTTTATTTTTTACAACAGACATTTATACGTTTATTTATTTTACCCTATTTCTAAAAGGATTTTTCACCTAGGAGGTTTGGTATCTAAAATGCACATCAGCGTTTACATGTTACTTACAGAATGGAAGTGCTTCTGCTTTTTTTCATTTATTGAATACAATTTTGGGATTATGAATATTCAATGCATACTCTAAATATTTTATCACTGAATGTGAATGGTTTAAATTCTGCTGTTAAACGAACCCGTGTGTTAGAATATTTACACCGTAAATCTATTTCCTGTGCCCTAATACAAGAGACACATTTAAAACAATCTGATGTGGCACGTTTCCAGAATAAGTATTATAAATTAGCAGCCTTTTCCTGCGGTCTCAATAAAACTAAGGGGGTGCTTATCCTTGTTAACCGAAAGTTAAATTTAACAATTGAACATCTTGGTAGTGATGAGAAGGGTAGATTTGTTTTTATCTGATGCAAAATATATAATAATAGGTTAGCATTGATTGGTCTCTAATAATGATCCGAATGAGACAGACAGTGCATTACTTACACAGATTTCCAAAACTCTACTTGAGCAGACTGATTGCCCTCTAGTGGTGGGTGGTGATTTTAATGCGGTCGTAAATCCTGCTTTAGATAAACCTCAATCTGATACAACAGCCAATCCATCCTCTAAATTTCTGAATAAATGTATCACTGAGCTCAACTTAATCGATCTCTGGAGAATTCAAAATACTAAATCTAAGGGCTTCACTTTTTTTTCTAATAGACATAAGACTTTCTCTAGGATAGACTACATATTTCTCAGCCCATCTTTAATTTAGTCTAATTCCTCCATCTCTATATTACCAATTTTATTATCTGATCATTCTGCTGTGTAGTGCAGTTTTCCTCTTTCCAATGTTAAAGCCAAGTCCCCTAAATGGCACTTTAAAATATCATTATTAAGTAATCAGACTTTCATTACTTCTCTAAAAGAATATATTAAGGAATTTCTTGAAATTACACACTAATACACTTCTATTATTCAAATCCGTTAAAGAATTGTTAGGCTGCATTAATTAGATCAACCGGAACCGGGAACACTTCCCATAACACATGATGTACTTGTTACATCGTAAAAAGATTGACATCTACGCTAATATTAGTCTGTTTCTTTCTTATTCCGAGGTCACTGCATTCACCAGATCAGATGGTTGATCAGCACCTAGAGACGACCTCTACAGCCCTGAACGTCAGCGGAGACCAGGACACTTAGATGAGCCCCAGAGACAGACACCCAGTTAGGACCCCGTCACCTAGACAGCCATCAGGAAAAGACCTCGGGAACCATTTGAGCCCTCCAATCTGACTTTGCAGCAGTTGGAATTGAACTGCTGTGTCGTCTGGCCAGAGGAGAAATGGCCCCCCGACTGAGCCTGGTTTCTCCCAAGGTTTTTTTTTCTCCGTTCTGTCACCAATGGAGTTTTGGTTCCTTGCCGCTGTCGGCTCTGGCTTGCTTAGTTGGGGACACTTCATTTCCAGCAATATCGTCGACTTGATTGAACAGAAACTTTTTGAACTGAACTGAGCTGGACGATGCCATCACTGAATTCTATAATGAAATGCCTTTAACTGAAAATTGAGTGTTTAATCTTGTCATTTTACATAATTGACACTATTTTCCCATTTTTATATTGTGCAGTTGCTTTGTCACAATTTGTATTGTTAAAAGCGCTATATAAATAAAGGTGACTTGACTTAAACTCAAATAATAGATTTTAATGTTGACAAGGCAAGGCTGACAGACAAGATACACCGGGGAGTCACAAGTAGATCAGACAAAATCAAACTCAAAAGACAGGGCTAATATACACAGGGTAATTAACACAATCACACACACACACCTGGAACCGAATTAACTGATAATGACATGAAACAAGGACAGGAAACAAACCAAATAAGGAAACAAGAGGCGGGAACACAAGACACACACGACAGAGGTCTGACATAACTCCCCCCTCCCGAAAGGCTCGTCCCGAGCCTTAACAGTTCCATCGGGGAGGGGGGGGTGGGCGTTCTGGAGGCCCCTCAGGACAAACACGGACAAGAACACAGGACGGGGACCTCCAGAGCGGAACAGACAGACAGGGACCATGGCGGAGCTGGGAGCTCTGGAAGCCATGGCGGAGCTGGGAGCTCTGGAGGCCATGGCAGATGGTCTTCGGGGCCTTGGCCTCGGTCCCCTCGGCCCGGCCCCTACAGCCAGAACTCATACTACCCCCCCCAAAAAAAATTCCCTGGGGAAGTGAGCGGGTATCAGGAGCCCTCCGGGGCTAAACACAGGCAGGACAGTACAAAACACGACAGGAAAGCCCTCCAGGGCCAGACAGACAGGACAGCCCACAGGAACCAGAAGCCCTCCTGGGCTGGCTTGGAAGCTGAGGCTTCCTCTGGGCATGACAGAGTCAGGGGCCCTCACAGGGTCCCTCAGCAACCGCTTCCAATTCGGCGACAGGGGGGCAAGCGGCTAGAATGGCCTCCATAGCCACAACAAGAGGAGCTGCCTGCCCCAGACGAGTCTCCATGGACTTGACAAGACATGGTAAGTTAAAATGTTCCTGTGGGCACAACAAGACAGACACACGGCACTCCTGGCCATGACATGTGGACTTGATCCACGGGGCTAGGGATAGCGGCGGCTGGCGGCATGAGTCAGCGCCAATCCGGCGGGCATTGAGTCAGAGGCGGGCCGGCGGGCATTAAGTAAGAGGCGGGCTGGTGGCGTGATCTCCCGCGAACGGCGCGCCTGGGGGAGCGGCAACCCGGGAACTAGGCAACCCGCCGGCAGGCTTGGGAGAACCACCGTCGGCGGCGGATATCTCCCGCGATCGGCGGGCATGAGGGCAATCCCGCCGAACTCCCACGCCGTCTTGCAGTGGGCTATGGCAGGATTACGAGCGGCGACTTCCTTGCCGCGGGACAGACACAAACAGGAACCAAAACAAAGACTTTAGGAAAAAACGGAAAACAAAACGGGGTGAACGGGTGCCGCTTACGGTTAGGTCTGGTCTTCTGTCACGGTGCACACACGAGGGAGGAACAAGGACACGCAGACGAGGACTTAAACTCAAATAATAGTCTTTAATGTTGACAAGGCAAGGCTGACAGACAAGATACACCGGGGAGTCACAAGTAGACCAGACGAAATCAAACTCAAAAGACAGGACTAATATACACAGGGTAATTAACACATAATCACATACACACACCTGGAACCGAATTAACTAATAATGACATGAAACAAAGACAAGAAACAAACCAAATAAGGAAACAAGAGGCGGGAACACAAGACACACACGACAGAGGTCTGACAATACGAGGTTTCTGTATATCTTTCTCTTCTACTCATGCCAAATCGAAACTTAAACAGATTACACAATTAGAAAATAAAATCCAATCATTACAAAACCTACAAAAACAACGTTTTACTGAGCAACACAGCTGTCCTCTTTAAAAGAAGAATATGATTTACTTTCACACTCAAAGGCGGAATTTATTTTACATAGGACTAGGCAAAAATATTATTTCGAATCAGAGAGACCTAGTCATTTATCGGCCCTTAGGTTGAAAGAATGCGAGTCTAAGGCATATATTAGCGTAATAAAATCATCGGATGATCAGGTCACTACAAATCCTGTGGCAATTAATTAAATATTTAAAGGTTTTTACACAAATCTGTATAAAGCCGGAACAGATTTTGATGAACCAATTTGTAAGCAGTATTTAGATAAATTGGAACTGCCTCGGATCTCACGGATGGATAAAGAATCTTTGGAGGCCCCATTAAGTATGGAGGAACTCCACGTCTCTCTAAAAAGTCTTCAAAAGGGCAAATCGCCGGGTCTAGATGGTCTCCCCCCTGAATTATATTTAGAAATTTGGGATTTGGTAGGGACACTTATGCTTAATTCATTTAATTTTGCAATTGAACATGGGGTATTTCATAGAGATCAAAAAACATAATTGATATCATTACTTCTTAAAAAAGGGAAAGATCCATTAGATTGTTCCAGCTACAGACCGATTTCGCTTATCCCATGGGATCTAAAAATATATGCTAAAGTTTTTGCTTCTCGTATGGAGAAGGTAATTCATAGTTTGATCAAGGAGGACCAAACCGGTTTCATCAAGGGGCGCAATGCGTCTGACAATATGTGTCGACTCCTTCATATTCTTGACTTTGCAGATTCTCATCCAAGCCCTTGTGCGTTTTTTTCACTTGATGCAGAAAAAGCCTTTGACAGGCTAGAGTGGAATTATATGTGGGCAGTTCTGCAATGTTTCGGCTTCGGTGAACACTTAATTTCTATGATTAAGACATTATACGACTCACCTGCAGCATCAGTCATAACTGGTAATATTATTTCCCCCCCATTCCATTTACAGCGGGGGACGAGGCAGGGATGTCCGCTTTCCCCCTTATTGTTTTGTCTATCTCTTGAACCCTTAGCACAAGCCAACAGGAAATCTGAAGTATCGATTAAGATTCATGATCATAATCATAGTATTTCATTATACGCTGATGATATTATTCTATATTTAGACCACTTTGATGTTTCAGTTTCTAGTATAATTAAGGAATTTGATAATTTTAGTAGCTTGTCAGGATATAAAATAAATTGGGAGATGAGAGGAAATGGAAGATGCCCAAGGAAAAGTTAATTCTTCTATTCCCTCATCTATCCCTATTAAATAATCTTGAAAAAAAGTTAAAAAGTTAATTCTTCTATTCCCTCATCTATCCCTATTAAATAATCTTGCATCTATTTGGGCATTACCATATATAAAAACATTCATAAGTTTGCCAGAGACAATTTTAATAATATTTTAGTTAAGGTCAAAAATGACATTCAAAGATGGAAGTATCTTAAAGTCTCTCTCCAAGGAAGAATCTCCACTGTTAAGATCAATTTGTTACCTCGATTTTTTTTTTTCTCTACGCTACCACTTTCTCCCCCTCCAGGTTACTTTAAGGAGATCAACTCCATAATTTCTAAGTTTATCTGGAATGATAAATGCCCCAGAATTAAACTTACCACATTACAACATACTAATCGCGCAGGAGGACTGGCTGTACCAAATTTTTAATTGTATTATTGGTCGTTCCAGCTTAAGGCTCTTCATAATTGGGTTGATCCTCAATCTACAGTTTCATGGAGAGTGATTGAAGCTGACAAGGTTAAACCAAATAGACTCAGGAAAAAAATGGGATAATTATAAATTTGGTCCGGTTGTGGCTAACTCTATTAAAATCTGGAAAATGGTTGAACGTCGGATAGGACTTCAAATTTTGTAACAGTACACCTTTATGGCACAATTGTAATTTTGTATGCGGAAACCGTCCATTTGTCCAACCCTCTTGGTCTTCTTTAGGCGTAAACACATGTGGTGATATATATGATAACAGGGCCTCTGTTCATTTCAGACATTAAGAACCAAATTTTGTCTACCAGCATCCGCATATTTTGTCTTTCTTCAATTGCGTTTTGCTCTCAAAGCGTATGGCGTTCCTTGGGCATCTTCCATTTCCTCTCATCCTATGCGGAACTGGATTGCACCATCTGCTGGTCGGCCATCTGTTTCCTTAGAAATTACATAGATTTATAGGATATAAAATCCTGCCTTCAACCAGATATTTCTAACTGCCCAATGTCATCTTCACACACATATAATGATCACTCCTCCAGTCCAAAAAAAAAAAGAAAAGAAAAGGTGACCACAATTCCAAAAGAGACCTAATATTCTTCCTAGATACAGCAGCCATCCGTTCCATTACCATGTGCTCTAATAATAAATTTAACCAATGGTTAATATTTAATGATTGCTTAGTTTTCCAATGTTGGAGAATAGCTTTCTTTGCCAGAATCAGGGCAATGTAAACCAATTTTACTCAATGTGATGCAATATCTATCTCCAAACCTAATCCTAACAAACAAAGTGATGGAGAAACTGGTATTTCTATATCAAGTAACGTGCCATTTCTCTATAATCCCCAACCAAAAATTCTGAACAAGAGTGCAATACCATAAGGAGTGGAGGTAAGTTTATAGACTACCAAGATTACATTGAATATATTTGGGTGAATTGGTAAAACCCATTTTATACTTTCTGTGTTGAGCAATATGTACTCTATGCAGAATCTTATATTGAATAAGTTGTAAATTAGAATTATCAAAGAAAAAATATTTTTACAAATATGTGTCCATGTATTGAAATCATGGGAGAAAGACATATCCAAGTCCGATTTTTCAATAGGTAGATGCATCAAATTATCTATACTTAATAATAATTTAGATAATTTAGATAACATTCTTTTTGATGGTGCAAGTATTCTGAACTGAGTAACAAATGCAGAAGGTTGAAGCGTATTATCCTTAGTATTTACTTTGCTTCTGATAACTTCCTTTATTTGTATATATTGAATAAATTCTCCTTTAGAAATAGCATAATTAGCTGTTAATTCTTCAAAGGAATAAACGTGTCATCACAAAATAAATGATAAAGGTGAGATATGCCACATTGATTCCAATTACTGAAAAAAAGAGGTTTCTTGTTAAAATAAAAATCAGGATTATACCAGATTGGAGAGCATTTGGGTCCATTGAAGAATTAGTTATATTTTTAATTTTCCACCAAGTTTTAAGAGTTAAAGAAATTAATTTATTTTTGAAACAATTATGTTTTTTAATCGATGTTCCAATAAAAGGTAGATCACTTAATTTAATATCCTTAATATCGTATTGTTCTAAATCCATCCATGCCTCATTATCTGAATCATTATGTATCCACTTATTAAGAAATTGTAACTAATTTGCCAAGTAATACATAAAAATATTTGGAGCATCTAAGCCCCGCTGTGATTTATATTTTTGTAAAGTGGACAAACTAATTCTGACTTTCTTATTTTTACAATAAAAAAACATATAATTGAGTTTAATGATTGGAACCATTTAGAAGAAGGCTCAAATGGAATCATTGAAAATAAATAATTAATTTTTTAATTAAGGAGGATTTTCATTTTGACAGTTGCTATTGGCCCAATTAAGGAAAGAGGCAAAGTATTCCAACATTTTAAATCATTACAAATTTTTGTTTAACATCTTTGCTTTAATTTATTTTCAAGATCTGAGGTAAACTATCTGTGGTTGCTTTCAGTATGGCTATAAATGCCACGCAATATGACATTCAAACTACATTAGACATGTTTAACTTTGAATAAAGCACATAATCAGTACCTGAGATTATCACTGTCATAAAGTTTGTATGTTGTTGTTTCAGCCGCGACGTCGCGGAAATGGAAACCGTTTCTAAAATAGACATTTTGCGTGTCGCCGTCGTGGCTAGTTAGGACAAAAACTCAGATTAACATGGAAAAGATACCTTTTATCGGAGGTAGGACATGATGTCAGAAGGGAAAGACTGTACCTCACGTTGGATTCAAATGGTTTACTTTATCATAGAACATTTGTTTTCGACATGACTTACTTCATTCAAAAGTATTTACTTTCTTTATTTTACAAAAGCATGGCATTCTGTTGTTATTAAGAGTGTATACAATTAAAAGTAGACCTTTTACAGATTCGAATGATGTATTGATCTTATCTGTATGAACAAAAATGACAGAGTAATTTAAGTTATTTTCTGTGTTATCAGGAAAAATGCCACAAAACACGCTGCGTGTTTGTTGACCGAAGAGGGTTGAGGGACTAAAGATAATACAGTTGCGGTCAGAATTATTAGTTCACTTGGTAAATATGAGTATTGTATATCCTTTCGATCTTTCATTAAAAAAAATTCACATTTCTGAAATGGAACAATTGAAAATAGGGGATACTGTCATTATGAAATAAATGTTTTTTCTCCTATACATGTTGGCCACAATTATTAACCACCTGTTGTTCAATACTTTTTGCAACCACCATTTGCCAAGATAATAGGCCTAGTTCTCTCGGAGTCTCTGAATCTCCCCAAATCCTTCAAATGCCCAGGTCCATGTTTATGCACTCATATCTTCAGTTCACCCCATTTATTTTCTATAGGATTCAGGTCAGAGGACTGGGATGGCCATGGCAGAACCTTAATTTTCTGCTCAGTGACCCATTTGTGTGTTGATTTTGATTTTTCTTTTCCTGATCATTGTCCCGATGAAAGTTCTAGCAAAACAAGTCCACAACATAAAAGATCCAGCAGTATATTTAACTATGGGCATAGAGGAGCTTTTGACAGCCGCATCTATCAGCGGATCCCTAATATATCTGCTCATAGACGGATACGCAGATAGACGCGGCTTTCAAACACTCCCGTGTGTATCTGTGTTTCTGTGAAGAGCGTGAAGCGATGATCATTATAGCTAATGACAGACAAATCTGTTGAGCGCGTGAACACAATGGCCAATCGATATTAAAGAATCCACTCAACAGCACTCAAAATCCTTGCGGAAAATGATGATATGATCACATTTTTAAAAATTCAGTACCAGCTGTTACCGAAGTCGGTACTTTGGACAACCCTAGGGGCTAATAATTCTGACCACAACTGTATTCACAGTGTTTAGCGATTTAACAATGCACCCCAACCGGTTGAAAATCAATTAAAATATTGTGACAATTCAAGTTGGTCGGGATGTTAAACGAATTGCAAAACAATTGGGGGTGAGGCTTTATATGAATGTACAATATATCTGAGGGGAACTGACTACATTGAGAAAAGTTTAGACGGTATTTTCTTTTTATCTTGCCTCTGTAAAATGAATATTATAAAACAGTTAGTTCCAATCCTTGAGTCTGATTGGTAACAGCTGTGTTTTATTCTGCTGCCAGCCTTGGAACAAGAATTTTTATATATATATATATATATTTAAAAAAAAACATTTAAATGCTATTTAGTCAACAAAAAAAATGCTGTAGAGAAACATGGATTATCATAGTGTCAGAGGTGGGTAGTAACGAGTTACATTTACTTGAGTAATTTTTTTAGGTAACATACTTTTAGAGTATATTTAAAAATGGGTACTTTTACTATTACTCAAGTACATTTTTTGTGAAACTGTGTACTTGGTACTGTGGGCGATGCTCCTCTCGTTACTTTATCTTATTGCAATACAAGTTAAAACTGCTTCAATTTATTCCAAACTCGCCGTCTACTTTTCTCTCGGCAATGAGCGATGCCCATTTGCGAATTATTAATTTTTTTGAGTCAATTCTGTTCAAAGGCTTGATCAAACCATTTGGCAAACCAGTGAATCGGTTCGCAAATCAGTTTAAATGATTCGTTCAGTTCCCTGCCACACGTGCGGAGTCATCTGAAGCGGTTCGTTTCCATCCACCTATTTTTGTTATATTTATTTTTTTGTCATAGAATTTTTATTGTTGCAAATTGCATTTTTACATTTTATACCACCCCACCCACCATATACGATCTTACCCAGCCCCAACAAAGCAATCCCCAATTAGTACACAATGACAACCGAAGGGAAAAATACAAAATAAATCAATAAATAAAAAATAACAACATATATATATATACATACATAGCATAACTGAAAAAATACATAATAATAATAATAAAATAAGGGGTATACATATATATCTCCACTCAATCCATGTCTAAGATTTGTAAATCATTAAAGAATGTGATAAATTGTTGCCATTTTTCTCTGATACTGTACTTCATTTTTTCAAGTTTTTAAAAAAAAAAGACCAAATCTTTGAGCCAAACTGAAATAGAGGGGGGTTGAGGGGAGGTCCAAGATAACAGATTTCTGCGCCTAGCAAGAAGAGATGCAAAAGCTATGACATCAGCCTGTCTCCGGCTTAAAGGCTGACACCGAGAAGGAACACCAAAGATTGCAATCAAAGGGCAAACAATTATCCATCCACGATGCGCATTTTAGAATATCGCATAAAAAAAAGCTGGATGGAAATGGAATGATGCGCATAAATTCTAACAAAATGCGCATAAAAAACGTATCCGCATATTTGAGTAGGATAAACTTTTTATCCGGTAAGAAAAAATGCGCATGAACTACGATGGAAACATTTACCGAATAAATTCCTCCATGCTCATCAAAAAATTCATGTGACTTTGCGCTGAGCCGGGATAACTTGACTAGCAGCGGACCGATCTCGTTCACAGCATCTATAAGTTGTTATGATCATTCAGAAAAGCCAGAGGAAAGTCTGTCATCAAAGTATTTCTGTATAATTGTCTTACACGACTGTGTTCTCAAACAGCTGGCATCCACCTCCGAACGCAGTGACAGCATTTATTGTGTTTCGTCTGCTCTCTCTGAGGCGCAAGTACTTTATATCATATATGAAAAGTATTATATTCAGTGGCTGCTCCTATATTCTTAGTGATATTTAGTGCCACAGTTTACCAGGAAGTGACGATTTTGTTCTCTCTGACTCGTTGAATGGAAACGGTGCTTTATTCACATATGTTTTATGCGATATTCCAGTTTTGCGCATAAGTTAAATTTGAATCTTTGGATGGAAAAATAGGTACTCAGAGTTCATCAGAGTACATCAAGAGTGTTGAAGATGTGGCTTTGGATCTACAATCAGTTGAAAACAAATCTGCAAAGGCTACATGATACTACTATGACATTACCAGTTTGTTGTACATGTACCTTACACATTAAATACAATGTATAATTTATTCATTAAATAAGCTGTCACAGAGTACGAAATGAATATATATATATATATATATATATATATATATATATATATATATATAATACATAATTAATATACTTTAAAATATAATTTAATTCAGTGATGCAAATCAGAATTTTTATCAGCTGTTACTCCAGTTTTCAGAGTCATGTGATCCTTCAGAAATCATTCTAATATATTGATTTATTACCAGTGTTGTTGAAAAAAACAGCATATGCTGGTTAGGTATGTTTTGAAGCTGGGATGCTGGTTTATGCTGGTCCTTTGCTGGTTTATGCTGGTCCTTAGCTGGTCATCTGCTGGTCCTAAGCTGGTCCGACCATCTTAAGACCAGCTTAAACCAGCTAAGGACCAGCATAAACCAGCAAAGGAACAGCTTAAACCAGCTCAAACCAGCATCCCATGATTCAAAACATACCTAACCAGCATATGCTGTTTTTTTCAACAGGGAACAGTTTTGCTGCTTAATATTTTTTGGAACCTGTGACATTTTGTTCAGGATTCTTTTATTTTCAATTTTATTCTTTTAAAGGCTGATAAAAGTTCTGATTTGCATCACTGAAATAAATTGCATTAAAAAACATTACAAATATTTGAACTTGATATATGTATGTGTATATATATGTATGTGTATATATATGTATGTGTATATATATGTATGTGTATATATGTATATATAAACATACATATATCAAGTTCAAATATTTGTAATGTTTTTTAATGCAATTTATTTCAGTGATGCAAATCAGAACTTTTATCAGCCTTTAAAAGAATAAAATTGAAAATAAAAGAATCCTGAACAAAATGTCACAGGTTCCAAAAAATATTAAGCAGCAAAACTGTTCCCTGTTGAAAAAAACAGCATATGCTGGTTAGGTATGTTTTGAATCATGGGATGCTGGTTTGAGCTGGTTTAAGCTGTTCCTTTGCTGGTTTATGCTGGTCCTTAGCTGGTTTAAGCTGGTCTTAAGATGGTCGGACCAGCTTAGGACCAGCAGATGACCAGCTAAGGACCAGCATAAACCAGCAAAGGACCAGCATAAACCAGCATCCCAGCTTCAAAACATACCTAACCAGCATATGCTGTTTTTTTCAACAACACTGGTAATAAATCAATATATTAGAATGATTTCTGAAGGATCACATGACTCTGAAAACTGGAGTAACAGCTGATAAAAATTCTGATTTGCATCACTGAATTAAATTATATTTTAAAGTATATTAATTATGTATTATATATATATATATATATGTGTATTAGTGCTGTCAATCGATTAAAAAAATAACGAATTAATCGCACATTTTTCTAAAATTATTCGCGATTTATCCCACCTAACATTAAAGTTTTTAAATATACTTTTATATTGCAATAATTTCACATTCAATCTTAAAATGTACAATGTACAAACAACAAAGACAGTATATTTTTAATATTTCTTTAATGGCATGTTTTTTATGATTGAAGGCCAGCATCACTGATATCAATACTACTGAGGTCTCTATAAAATTGTTTTTCCCTGTTAATATTTAACCATTGACTGTAGCCATTCAGCATTACAGTATAATTGACAGCTATCAATTTGAACATTTATTAGACTTAACTTCTAATTTAAGTGAACTTAAAACAATCTTCACACAAACCCATTACAATAAATGACATATTGAGCTCTTAGAAGCACACGATTTCCTAGAATATCATTATATGCTTTAACATTAAGATTTGTACTCATAGAAATTACTAAAGTAGTCAAACCTGTTTATTAGAAGGAGGCGACTCAATACTTTTGGCAATATAGTGTATGTTTATTATTATTGAAACCATAGTCAGCATAGAGCATGAAGAGTAGACATGTTTCAAAGGTCATAGATGTTTTTCAAATAACTTGTTCATGTCTATTAGACATGAAAAAAATAATTCCAGGTTCCCATTACTTCTCTTTCTTTGCAATGAGCAATTTACTTACAAAAGCCTGTTTACATTTTTGAAAAAAAATGAGCTTCACCACAACTTCTCTCACTTCACCACAACTTCTCTATACAGCTGGGTTCATCAACCATAACTCCTTCCAGGATTGCCAGGAACCTTGGAGTTGTGATCGATGATCAGTTAAGCTTCACAGACCATATTGCTACAACGGCCCGGTCCTGCAGATTTGCCTTATACAACATTAGGAAGATTAGGCCCTTCCTGCAATAGCAAGCTGCACAACTCCTTGTCCAAGCTCTTGTTCTCTCCAGACTGGACTATTGTAATGCTCTCTTGGCGGGCCTTCCCGCATGTACTATCAAGCCTCTGCAACTGATCCAGAATGCAGCAGCCAGAGTGGTCTTTAATGAGCCGAAAAAAGCTCACGTTACCCCTCTCTTCATCAGGTTACACTGGCTACCAATAGCCGCTCGCATCAAATTCAAGGTACTGATGTTTGCCTACAAGACCACAACTGCCACTGCACCAATATACCTAAACTCGCTGGTTCAAACTTATGTGCCCTCCAGAAGCTTGCGTTCTGCAAGTGAACGACGTCTTGTGGTGCCATCCCAAAGAGGTACCAAATCACTCTCACGGACCTTTTCCTGGACTGTGCCCAGCTGGTGGAATGACCTCCCGATCTCAATTCGAACAGCTGAGTCTTTAGCCATTTTCAAAAAACATCTAAAGACACATCTTTTTCGCCAGCACCTGACTAACTAATACTAACTTACCTATTCTATTTAAAAAAAAAAAAATCCTAGCTACATGTACTGTGCTAGACTAACTGAGACTTGTCATGACACTTGTATACTGTTGCTCTCTCGATGGTCTGATTGCTTCTATTGTTCTCCTCATTTGTACGTCGCTTTGGATAAAAGCGTCTGCTAAATGATTAAATGTAAATGTAAATGTAAAATGCAAAATGTACATTTATTATTTATTATTACATTTGTTTCCCTATCTTTGCCCACATACTGTATTTTGATGAAGCTAAATTCTCAATAAAATTGTTTTCATTGGTATATTTTACTGTTTCTGTTGTCAGACAACGGAATGAATATGAAATAGTGACTGAAACACGATCCATTAAGACTCAGCTCTCCCTTCGAAGATGTTAATCTGCACAAAAATCATGATAATCGCACCGTCGTCTGATGAAATCAAATACACATAAGATAAAGACAATAGCTGTGCTGTGATTTCGGCTATACTTGCATGTAAAATTAGAGAAGCAACATAATATCTGTGTTTAACTGAATTAAAGCACTGCTCCTCTAGCTGCCGCGAGCTGAAGAGAAACTGAGTGAGCAGATGCAGAGAGAGAGAGGTGTGTGCGCGCACTGGGAGAGCAAGACCTCGCGCTCGTGCGGCAGTACCGGTGATTCTCAGAAACTAGGTTTGGGCGCTTTTTTGAAGGGAAAAAAAGTCGCTAAAGGGGTCTGCAATGTTGCTAAGTTGGCAACACTGTGCATCTCCATTTCTCCAACTAAGGGTTGGGCCACGGGTCAAACAGAAAATATGCGCTGCGTTAATCGCGCGTTAAAAAAATTAGTGCTGTTAAAATTAATTTGCGTTAACGCGTTATTAACATTAAAGTTTTTAAATATACTTTTATATTGCAATAATTTCACATTCAATCTTCAAATTAATGTACAAACAACAAAGACAGTATATCTTTTTTAAATATTTGTTTAATGGCATCTTTTTTTAACAACTGAAGGCCAGTATCACTGATACCAATCACTGATGTCTCTATAAAATTGCTGCCCCCCCCCTAATATTTAAACATTGTAATTCAACAATACAGGAAAATTGAGAGCTATCAATTTTAACATTTATTAGACTAAATAACTTTTAATTTAAGTGAACTTAAAACAATCTTCACATACACCCATTATAATAAATGTCATATTTACCTGTGCCCTTCAGCAGAAATTGAAATTGAAGTTATCAAACACTAAATTTTAAATTAAATATAGATGAATCCTTAAAGTTCTTTTTTCCCTCTTTTTTCTTTGTCCTTTGATTAACAATTAAGACCAGTTAATTGCCATTACTATTATCATTACATTACAGGCATCACAGCAGCTGGTTATTAGGTTATTTTGGCTATTATTTCTTTAAGAGCTGCTGCTGCTGAACGTGATGCAGATCTGACATACATCATATTTTCTCTCAACTCTCATCACCTTTTCTGACCCACTTAGTCTCTACTAATGAACTGACTGATGAGTTGAAGCGGGTGTGTTAGATGAGGGAGACAGTGCTGTGCTCCTCCAGGACACTTTTGAAAACCATTTCAGAGACATGTTATTAATGTAACTCATATATAACATATTACATGCATGCACAGTTTTAAGGCAGCTTTAATCGCCTTTTTGATAACTCCATGACTTAACGGACCACGGCATTGCATGCACATTTATTTATGTTTCAGGGCTCGCAAAATTCGGGCAGGTACTCTTCAGATTTTGGTAGCCCGAAAATTAGTTTAACTAGCCCAAAAAAACAAAAAACAAATGTCAATCCAAAACATTTTCAATACACAAATATCAAGGAAAGAGTTTTATTTTACTATATAGGCAATGTTCCCGAATGTTTTTCTTGCTGAGCAAAACTTCTCTATTGGGCGGACATTTTGCGAAAAAAACATTCTTTATACCAGACCTGTACAGCGCACACACAAAAAAGTGTGAAACCTTTAACTTTAATGTGCTATTTATATTTGATTTGACCCTTGATGTAACTAAATGAAGTACATTTTAGGTTACCTGAGAAAACAATTTCACAGTATATAAACACACTGCCGTTCAAAAGTTTAGGATCAGTTCTGTTTTTTTAAAGAAGTGTCTTATGCTCATCAAGGCTGTAGACTATCTATTTGATTAAAAAATGAATATTATTCCACAAAATAATATTGTGAAATATTATTGCAATTTAAAATAAATGTTTTCTATTTTAATATACTTTCAAATGTAATTAACTCCTGTGAAGCAAAGCTGAATTTTCAGCATCATTACACCAATCTTCAGTGTCACATGATCCTTCAGAAATCATTCTAATATGCTGATTTATAATCAATGTTGGAAACAGTTGTACTGCTTAATATGTTTTGGGACCTGTGATATAAAAAAATAATTTAAAAAAGTTAAAAAGAACAGTGTTTATTCAAAATAGAGATTTTGTTACAATATACACTATTCAAACGTTTGGGGTCAGATTTGTTTTTCTTTCTTTTTAAAGATACTTTATTCAGCAAGTATGTTACATGGATAAAATTTATAGTAAAGACTTATATTGTTAGAAAATATTTATATTTTGAATAAATGCTGTTCTTTTTAACTTTTTATTAATCAAAGAAAAATGTAACAGGTTCCAGAAAAATATTAAGCAGCATAACAGTTTCACTGTGGTAAAACAGCATATTAGATCAGCAACACTGATAATAATTCAGCATTTCAGAATGATTTCTGAAGGATCATGTGACACTGAAGACTGTAATGATGCTGAAACTACATCTTTGCTTCATAGGCATAAATTATATTTTAAAGTATAGGTATTCAAATAGGAAACCAATATTAGAAATTGCAATAATATTTCACAATATCAGTTTTTTCTGTATTTTTGAAATAAATACAGCCTTGATGAGCAAGAGACTCCATTAAAAAACAAGGTCAATAATTTAATATAGGCCTAACATAATATAATATCAAAACAAACTATTTAAATTGATAGAATAGAATAGAGTAGAATAGAAAACAATCTGAAGCCGTCTAAACATCCATATGAAGTAGTTTGCACAGTACAGCTGTGTGTGACTGTAGTTAATGTCTCAGAGTTTTGTTACCGTTCTGTGCTCATCCTCCGCTGTTTCCAGCACTTAATCACGCCACTCTTCTTTAATACATGAGGACGTTTATTTCACATGTCATGTCATTGGCGTTGGTTCTCATGTTGAGCGCACCGCAACCGTTGAAGTATTCTGTTTCTACAGCGACTCGTTTGGCGCACATCATTCTCTTTCTATGAAACCTGTAAACCGCATTCACCGGTTCTAACGCTATAGCGGCAGCAGCTCTATAGCGGTTTACCCGAGCATTGCGATTCTTTCGCTTTTACTGGCATTGGTCATAAAGACATTCTGCGACTGAATAAATGCACTTCTTGTCAAGAAAAAAGAGACAGAAGTAGCAGCTGTGAGTGGGGTGGCCAACCCTAGCCCCGCCCCTGCGTTAACGGCGTTAAATAATTTTAACGCGTTAAACTGAAAAAATGAAGTGCTTGCATTAACGCGCTAATTTTGACAGCACTAATATATATATATATATATATATATATATATATATATATATATACACAAATATATATATATATATATACCGTGTACTCACTTCTGTGAGATACTGTGTGTGTATATATATATATATATATATATATATATATATATATACACACACACACAAAATATATATATATATATATATATATATATATATACACATATATATATATACACACACAGTATCTCACAGAAGTGAGTACACCCCTCACATTTTTGTAAATATTTTATTATATCTTTTCATGTGACAACACTGAAGAAATTACACTTTGCTACAATGTAAAGTAGTGAGTGTACAGCTTGTATAACAGTGCAAATTTGCTGTCCCCTCAAAATAACTCAACACAGCCATTAATGCCTAAACCGCTGGCCACAAAAGTGAGTACACCCCTAAATGTAAAAATAAAAAATGTCCAAATTGGGCCCAAAGTGTCCATATTATTTTGTGTGGCCACCATTATTTTCCAGCACTGCCTTAACCCTCTTGGGCATGGAGTTCACCAGAGCTTCATAGGTTGCCACTGGAGTCCTCTTCCACTCCTCCATGACGACATCACAGAGCTGGTGGATGTTAGAGACCTTGCGCTCCTCCACCTTCCATTTGAGGATGCCCCACAGATGCTCAATAGGGTTTAGGTCTGGAGACATGCTTGGCCAGTCTATCACCTTTACCCTCAGCGTCTTCGAGGTGTGTTTGGGGTCGTTATCATGTTGGAATACTGCCCTGCGGCCCAGTCTCCGAAGGGAGGGGATCATGCTCTGCTTCAGTATGTCACAGTACATGTTGGCATTCATGGTTCCCTCAATGAACTGTAGCTCCCCAGTGCCGGCAGCACTCATGCAGCCCCAGACCATGACACTCCCACCACCATGCTTGACTGTAGGCAAGACACACTTGTCTTTGTACTCCTCACCTGGTTGCTGCCACACACGCTTGACACCATCTGAACCAAATAAGTTTATCTTGGTCTCATCAGACCACAGGACATGGTTCCAGTAATCCATGTCCTTAGTCTGCTTGTCTTCAGCAAACTGTTTGCGGGCTTTCTTGTCATCATCTTTAGAAGAGGCTTCCTTTTGGGATGACAGCCATGCAGACCAATTTGATGCAGTGTGCGGTGTATGGTCTGAGCACTGACGGGCTGACCCCCCCACCCCTTTAACCTCTGCAGCAATGCTGGCAGCACTCATACGTCTATTTCCCAAACACACCACCGTGCTGCAGCTCAGTTTCAGTGTCTTGGCAATCTTCTTATAGCCTACGCCATCTTTATGTAGAGCAACAATTCTCTTTTCAGATCCTCAGAGAGTTCTTTGCCATGAGGTGCCATGTTGAACTTCCAGTGACCAGTATGAGAGAGTTAGAGTGATAACACCAAATTTAACACACCTGAGACCTTGTAACACTAACGAGTCACATGACACCGGGGAGAGAAAATGGCTAATTGGGCCCAATTTGGACATTTTCACTTAGGGGTGTACTCAGTGGTGTAGTCTAGTTTTTTGTAGTGAGCATACTGTGATTTTCTTCCCTCCCTCCCTCACCCATCCCAATGCGACACCCCATAAGCACCACTCATTAATGTGTACACTACAGTATGCATCTACATGTATGACAGCATTCTGAAAGACTGCTTACGCAATATCAACATGTCAATTTATTATAAGCAACACAAGACAGCCAATGACAATTACAGCTGGGGAGACTGGACTGATTTTCTACTGTGTTAATCATCTAACTCAGCCTGTTAAGAGCTAAATTTTTCCTGAATATGATCCCTGGAGCACAGGTTTTATCAGCTGGCAATTTTCAATGCACATTTAAGAGTGCCTGTTTTTAAATGTCCTAGCCTGACCTTCAGTCCACAAGGCTGGCCAGGAGTTCTCATCTCTCTCATCATTTGAAACAAGGAGATATAAACATTGTATTCAGTTTAACTGCTGTACACAGACACACACATATCTGTGTTATCTCTCCCCTTCTCCTGCATTCATTGATCTGCACACTAATGTTACTGAAGTTATTAGCTAGTTATGTTGGCCTGAGAAAGTAAACATACCGTTGCCTATGTGAAAGATGCTTGGGACAGTTGACTGATCTCTCACTGCTCCTTGGGCTGTAGCTGGGGTTTGTGGGGCCCCAGTGCAGGTTGTGCTGTGGGACCTGTGGGCCCTGTTTGAAATAGTTTAATATATGTTTGTTCTATATATTTATTTGTGCTATTTACACAATGTTTACGTTTTTCAAGTTTGTAGGTGTCCAGGTACAGAAACCGAATAATCAAATATAAAATAGCATTGCATAGTCTTCACTGTATAAATTAAATATAGATTAATTCTTGTTAAACAACAAAGTATTTCAGTAAAGAGCTGTGAATGCTTTTTTCTGATTTAATTTCTTGGATTAACATTAAGGGCATCGACAGCAGCTAGTAAATTAGGCGTGATCACTTTAGGAGACAATACATCCAATATAATACACTTCCGATTTTTTTTTCTCAACTGTTTAGTTCACTTAAATTTATGTTTGCTCTGTATGTGCGCACCAAACAAGGCACGCGAGTAGGTACTCATTTGAGTTTTTCCGCGTCCTGTGTTTGAATGCTTATAAACTCTTTTGAATTTTTAAATGGACAAGGCATAAAAACGCGTGCAAATGATAAGGTTTCGTGGCGACACACAGCAGTGGCGCATTTTTAGGATGGCCTCAGCCAGTCAGTTGAAATTAAAGAGTTGCGCAATAGCACTGGTCATCAACAGAAACAGCGTGATTTTCAAAAAGTCAGTGCTTCGATCGCAACACAGATGGGGTGAATTTATGAATGAACGTGTGAAAGTTCTGTCACAAAGATGTTGTTATGTATCCTCGCGCTTTTTTAAGTGGGTATACGGAAATCCTTGACCTTTGCTAGTGAGTATACGCCGTATACCTGCGTATCACGTAGACTACACCACTGGGTGTACTCACTTTTGTGGCCAGCGGTTTAGACATTAATGGCTGTATGTTGAGTTATTTTGAGGGGACAGCAAATTTACACTGTTATACAAGCTGTACACTCACTACTTTACATTGTAGCAAAGTGTAATTTCTTCAGTATTGTCACATGAAAAGATATAATAAAATATTTACAAAAATGTGAGGGATGTACTCATATATATATAAATTTCAATTATATATATACAGGTGCATCTCAATAAATTAGAATGTCATGAAAAAGTTAATTTTTTCTTGTAACTTATTTCAAAAAGTGAAACTTTCATATATTTTAGATTCATTACATGTAAAGTAAAACATTTCAAAAGTTTTTTTTGTTTTAATTTTGATGATTAGAGCTTACAGCTCATGAAAGTCAAAAATGAGTATCTCAAAATATTAGAATATTTACATTTGAGTTTCAATAAATGACCATCCATACAGGATAAATTCTGGGTATCTCTTGTTCTTTGAAACCACAATAATGGGGAAGACTGCTGACTTGGCAATGATCCAGAAGACGAACATTGACACCCTCCACAAAGAGGGTAAGTCACAGAAGGTCATTGCTGAAAGGGGTGGCTGTTTACAGAGTGCTGTACCAAAGCATATTAAATGCAAAGTTGACTGGAAGGAAGAATTTGGGTAGGAAAAGGTGCACAAGCAACAGGGATGACCGCAGGGCTGATTCAAACACTTGTGAGAGCTTCACAAGGAGTGGACTGAAGCTGGAGTCAGTGCATCAAGAGTCACCACGCTCAGACGTCTTCAGGAAAAGGGCTACCAAGCCACTTCTGAACCAGAGACAACGTCAGAAGCATCTTACCTGGGCTGTGGAGGAAAAGAACTGGACTGTTGCTCAGTGGTCCAAAGTCCTCTTTTCAGATGAAAGTAAATTTTGCATTCCATTTAGAAATCAAGGTCCCAGAGTCTGGAGGAAGAGTAGAGACACAGAATCCATGTTGCTTGAAGTCCAGTGTGAAGTTTCCACAGTCAGTGATGATTTGGGCTGCCATGTCATCTGCTGGTGTTGGTCCACTGTGTTTTCTGAAGTCCACAGTCAACGCAGCCATCTACCAGGAAATTTTAGAGCACTTCATGCTTCCTTCTGCTGACAAGCTTAATGGAGATGCGGATTTCATTTTCCAGCAGGACTTGGCACCTGCCCACACTGCCAAAGGTAACAAAAGCTGGTTCAATGACCATGGTGTTACTGTGCTTGATTGGCCAGCAAACTCGCCTGACCTGAACCCCATAGAGAATCTATGGGGTATTGTCAAGAGGAAGATGAGAGACACCAGACCCAACAATGCAGATGACCTGAAGGCCACTGTCAAAGAAACCTGGGCTTCCATACCACCTCAGCAGTGCCACAAACTGATCACCTCCATGCCACGCCGAATTGAGGCAGTAATTAAAGCAAAAGGAGCCCCTACCAAGTATTGAGTACATGTACAGTAAATTAACATACTTTCCAGAAGGCCAACAATTCACTAAAAATGTTTTTTTTATTGGTCTTATGAAGTATTCTAATTTGTTGAAATAGTGAATTGGTGGGTTTTGTTAAATGTGAGCCTAAATCATCACAATTAAAAGAACCAAAGACTTAAACTACTTCAGTAGCATTGAATTTATTTAATACACGAGTTTCACAATTTGAGTTGAATTACTGAAATAAATGAACTTTTCCACGACATTCTAATTTATTGAGATGCACCTGTATATACATATATACACACACACATATGTATACATACATATGCGCGCATATATATATATATATATATATATATATATATATATATATATATATGTACGTATACAGCGGGTAAAATAATTAGTGAACATCACCGTTTTTCTTAGTAGATATATTTCTAAAGGTGCTGTTGACATGAAATTTTCACCAGATGTCGGTAACAACCCAAGTAATCCATACATACATGTAAAACAAGACAAATAAGTTCAGAAATTAAGTTATGTGTAATGAAATGGAAGGACACAGGGAAAAAGTATTGAACACGCTTACTGAAATTTATTTAAAGGTGCCATAAAATGGAAAACTGTATTTACCTTGGCATACATAGTTGAATAATAAGAGTTCTGTACATGGAAATGAAATACCATGAGCCTCAAACACCATTGTTTCCTTCTTATGTAAATCTCGTGAATAAAAAAGACCACTGAAAAATAGGTGAATCAGAACATAACACCGACTGTGGCGTAACAGTCGGGATCACTAATAGTTACGCCCCCAACATTTGCATATACCCGCCCATGTGCTAGGCCAGCCTCCAGCTGAACCATCAGAAGTTCTGCAGGTATTGTGAAGAAACAAGCGAGGACAACAGTGAAAATGGCAGATCATGGAAATAAATGTTATGTTCCAGGCTGTGCAGGGGATGTGAAGTGCAGGGATGGGTTGGTGTCTGTATTCAGAAAGGCACGGAAAGCAAATAACACGTTCTAATAAAATAATGCAAGGGACATGGTTAACGTTAGCTGCTAGCGGTAGCCTGTTACATTACAGTACATAAGATTTCACTTACCACATCAACAGAGTAAGGAGAGATGACTGAGGATGATGGCGAATGATTTACAGATCCCGAGCACAACTGACAAGCATCTGATCTTGTGAAATGTGTGGTAAGTACTGCCGCTCCATAGTATAAACAGTTTGTGCAATTGCGAATCTCAAAGTGAAAGTAAAAACGATCGTGCATTTGAAAGCAGTTTCAATACCCCACATATTAATAGCAGCTCCCTGATGCCTGTATTTTATATACAGTATAATTACCCGACGATGTAACTGCGAGAGAAAGTATTGAAATATATATTTTCCCTGTGTTTCCTTCCTGTGAGCAGGCCCGGCCCAAGCTCTGTTGGTGCCCTAGGCGAGATTTTAAATCCCCCACCCACCACAAAAAATTTCAAAACTTTACTATAATATAACATAACATAGCATAACATACTTATAAGTATTAACATAAGTAGTGTAATGCCTTTGTGGAGGAAAAGAACACACACACACACACACACACTCACACTAAGTGCAACAATACATCCCTGAGGTACGATTTCCTGCCATAGAACCTCCTTATCACAAGAGACGTTGTTAAAACAAGAAGTTGGAGGAGAGCATCTTGAATGTGGTTAAAACAGGACTTCACTTGGTTCTTATCACTTAACCATAACTCGACCGAAACAGGACGAAACATCTGTTTATGGTCCAACAACAAATGTCACGGATCCCCTGATTGTTAACGCATAATTCAATGATTTTTATCAACAAGAAAAGACGTTTTTACGACAGACGTTCAGCTAAGAAAGACCAGATCTCCACAAACAGGACATTCTTATGACCTGGACAGTGACTTTCCTGACCTCCCGTTTCTCTCACATTCCAAACTGAAACACCCCTCAATATCTCTTTTTGGACAAGGAACACCCGAAATGTTATTGACTTTGCTAAAAGGACTCAAAACTTTTATAAAGTGTTCCAAAAAGACTATTAATAATAATCATTGCTGCTATTAGAAGCAAGATATATATATTATAGATACAGACAATAAATATATATATTGCTGGTTGTATTTTATGAAATGAAATTAAGCTTTCTGTGTCATTGTAATCAATGATATCTTCGAAATCTGTGACATAACTTTGTCCTGTGTTTAATTCATATGCGTGGTGGTATTATTCAGAATTTAAGATAGTTTAATCTTTGCCTTAACCACGGAGTAGATAAAGTCATTATATGTATATGCCAAATACGTGGTGTTTGGGTTTGAATGAAAGCTGATTTCGTTGGCAACAAGTAAACAATTGCCGGAAATGCTGTAGGTGACGTCAGACGCTGGAGACTTGGCGGAAAAACTGAATGAACAACGAGGACAGCGAGGAAAATTTAGAAACTCTTCAGGAATACATCGACTGGTGCTTCGACGTTATAGTCATGAAGAAAAACCAAAATGCATGTTCTCCAGCCAAAAGCGAGACGCCGTCTTCCAAAAGAAGTCGCCCGGCAGACTCGCCTGAAACAACATCGCCGACGGGTAAAAGCTTTACCGACATCCTGGATTCAATCGACAAGCGGTTGTCCAGCTTCGACGCGAGGTTGTCCCTGGTCGAGATCCTGCACCGTGAATTTAAATCCCTGAGGGAATCACTGGAATTCAGCCAGCAGCAGGTGGAAACACTCGCTGCTGAAAACGCATCACTACGGGACTCGGTCAAATCTCTAACTGAAAATATGACCCATCTAAGTGAAGAAAATAAAAAAATAAAAGAGACTGTCATCGATCTCCAGGCCCGTAGCATGAGAGATAACCTGGTGTTTTCAGGCATCCCGGAATCTGCCGAAGAGGACCCAGAAGCTACGGTTAAAAACTTCATCAAGACATACCTGAAGCTTCCGGAAGACACCGTGGAAAACATCTGCTTCGACAGAGTCCATCGGATGGGAGCGAAGAAACCTGGAGCCCTGAGGCCGCGTCCTATTGTGGCCAAATTCGGATACTTCAAGCAGAAAGAGCAGGTGAAGAGTCGCGGCAGGGAGCTGAAAGGAACAGACTTCGGCGTAAACGATCAGTTCCCCAAAGAAATCCTGGAGCGACGCAAAATTCTGTTCCCAATCCGACGCAGTCTCATCCAAAAGGGCTCCCGAGCTGTCATCGCTGTGGATCGCCTCTACGTGGACGGACAGCTCTACCGCAACCTCCGTACCACTCCGTGGTTATATTAACACCACTCCAGATAAGAATCCGTTATATTTATCTTTTTTTCTCTCTCTTTCCTCGCTTGTTCTTCCATTTACCTCTAACTATTTATGTCATTTCGATAATTTAACACGATATCATAACAAACACGTACAGTCAGTCTCCGCAGCGTTTAAATAATTTTGCAATGTTTTCGTTTCCCTCTATGCTTCCCTCTATGCTTGCTTCTTTGTATGTCTTTCTTACTTCCAACTCCTTTCACTGCACCGATCACCTGCTTTATTACACATATAAACACAACACCCTATATCACACATCTGCATGGCACGACCATGTACATATACACTCAGCATTAACGCAACCACTCAGACCTTACAGCGCACACACACATGAAGGACATACTCGCATACAAGCGCGCCCGCTCATTCCTTATTCATTTGAGCATCACACGCAGCGAGCAGCATTAGCCACACACACACATCTATGGGTGCATTAAGGTTTGTCACATGGAATGTGAATGGAGCTGGCTCCAGAGAAAAGAAGTTAAAAATATTTAGCCACCTTAAAAAACTACAGGCAGACGTTGTTTTATTACAAGAGACTCATAGATCTGCCACAGCTACAGATCAACTTACAACAACTGAGTTTCCTAATGTGTTTTCAGCCTGCTATAACTCTAGGCAAAGGGGGGTAGCAATTTTAATACATAAAAATGTTAATTTCACAGTACTCAACACAGTTATAGATCCAGAAGGTAGATTTCTAATCATTAAATTAAATATATTTGACAAAAAGTTATGTATTGTTAGTATATATGGTCCAAATGTTGATGACCCCTCTTTTTTTCACGGTTTTTTTACAGCACTCTCTGAACAACTAGATTGTGCACTTGTCATTGGGGGAGACCTCAACTTTGGACTAAATAAAGAAATGGACAGGCTAAGTACAGCTGGAACTCAGCGCAATTGGGAATCCACAAATATAGTTAAACAGTACATGAGCGACTATGGACTTTGCGATGCATGGCGTTCTTTCCACACTAACAGTAGGGAATTTACTTTCTTCTCACATGTCCATCACTCTTATTCTCGTCTGGATTATTTCCTAGTCAGCAGCTCACTGCTGAGTGACATTTCAGACACAGAGATACACCCTATAGCTGTCAGCGATCATGCTGCTGTTTCTTTAAGTCTAGTAAATAAGAAGGCCACTCCACCAAGTAATAACTGGAGATTCAATACATCATTGCTTAAAGACGACGATTTTATTAAATATTTTAAAGAAGAGTGGGCTTTATATTTAGACTATAATGACCTGCCTGGAACATCAGCATCTGTTCTCTGGGAAGCAGGCAAAGCTGTGATGAGAGGTAGAATAATCTCATTCTCATCGCATAAAAAGAAAAGAGAAAATAAATGTATTCAGGAATTAGAAGAAACTATAAAAATTTTAGAAGAATCCTACGTATCCTCCCAGGAACAGGAAATGCTGAAAAAAATATGTAAAGCAAAACTAGAATTAAATGAAATTATTAATAAAAAAACTAAATTCTTAGCACAAAGACTTCGCTGGCAAGAATTTGAATATGGTAATAAATCAGGTCAATTCCTAGCGAACCAGTTAAAAATAAATAAAGAAAAAACAACTATATGTGCTGTTAAAGATTTAACTGGGGATACAGTATATGACCCTGAAAGAATAAACAACACTTTCAGAGATTTTTACGAATCTTTATATTCCCCACAGATTAACCCATCTAAAGACGAAATTGACCAATTTCTTGACAATATAACTCTTCCGAAATTAACAGACAATCAAGCGATGGCATTGGATTCTCCACTGACATCAGATGAACTTCAGGAAGCTTTGAACAGTATGCCCAATAAAAAGGCTCCAGGTCCAGATGGCTTTCCACCAGAATTCTATAAAGAATTCTGGGCTATTCTGGCACCAACATTCTACAGAATGTTGCAGGAAACCAAAGAAAATGGCAGACTTCCATCAAATATGAATTCTGCCAACATTAGTCTCTTACTAAAACCAGGCAAAGACCCTGTATTACCTACTAGCTATCGTCCGATATCCCTTATTAATGTGGACACTAAAATAATCTGCAAAGCTATCTCAAAAAGAATAGAGAAGATAACCCCTCTCATAATTCATTCCGACCAAACTGGTTTCATAAAAGGGAGGCACTCCTCAACAAATACACGTAGGTTACTTAACTTGATAGACTATTCATGCAATAGAAACCTTCAAATTACAATATTGTCTCTAGATGCAGAAAAAGCTTTTGATAGGGTTAACTGGAATTTTCTATTTGCAACTTTACACAAATTTGGTTTTGGAAACTCTTTCATAAACTGGTTAAAAATATTATATAACTCTCCAACAGCATGTGTCAGGACAAATGACCAAACGTCCTCTAGCTTCTATCTTAAGAGGGGCACCAGGCAGGGATGCCCCCTCTCCCCCTCACTGTTTGCAATTTTTATTGAACCACTAGCAGCAGTAATTAGACAGGCAACAGTGATTAAAGGCATTAAATGCAAGAATGTAGAACATAAAGTTAGTCTTTACGCAGATGATGTGTTACTTTTTCTTCAACATTCACAAACCACTCTCTCTGAGGTAATTACATTAATAAACTCTTTCTCAAGAGTCTCAGATTATTCAATAAACTGGTTAAAATCAACAGTTCTTCCAATTAATTGCTCCTTCCAGAATTCTTCCACTCCACTGCAATCTGGAAATATTAAATATTTAGGTATTAATGTTTCTCCTAAGCTGGCAGATTTGATTAAATTAAACCACATCCCACTTTTAAAGAAGGTAGAAGATGATCTAACCAGATGGAGGTCTCTACCCATATCACTCATGGGAAGAGTCGCCTCAATAAAAATGATGGTTTTGCCAAGAATTAATTATTTATTTGCAATGATCCCGAGCAAACCACCACCTGACTGGTTTAGATCTCTGGACTCCTCCATCTCTAAATTCCTTTGGAAAGGTAAACCCCCGCGTATTAGCTTAAAAACGCTGCAAAAGACCAAGGATAAAGGAGGACTGGATCTACCTAACTTTTACCACTATTTCTTAGCCAACAGGCTTCAACACATTTCAGGGTGGTTAAAACACACCCTCTTAGATGAGCCTTGGCTAGATGTAGAACAGGCATTATGCAATAATATAGAGATTTCGGATCTGCCATTCATTAGCTCGATCAGTAAACGACACGTATGCTTTAAAAGCATCAGTATCAGCTCTTCTCTGACAGCATGGTGGGAGTTTCTAAAAATGACGGAGTCTTCACTAATCCCATGCAAACGTACCCCCATCTGGAACAATCCTGACATATTGCTAAACAACAATATGCTAAACTTCACAGATTGGAGTTGTAAAGGTATTAAATACCTGGAACATATATTCGAAGGGACAGACTTTATTCCCTTTGACAAATTAATTAAACAATATGGGATTAATAAAAACAGATTTTTAGAATATCAACAAATTAAATCTATTGTAAAAAGGAAATTTAAGTCTAATCATATCAATTTACAAATACCACCAAGTGTGGCAGATTTTCTTAATCTCAAAACCCCCAAATTAATGTCTAAAATATACAGGGCACTTTCCAAAATAGATGAATCAGTATCACTTCCTATTGCAAAATGGGAAGCAGATCTATCAGTAAACTGGGACCATAATTTCTGGTCTCAGATATGTTTAAAAACCTTTGAACTGATTAGAAATCCTGGTTTACAATTAATACAATACAAAATTCTGCATAGAGTGCACTACACAGGTCATCGGATGTTCAGGATGGGTTTTACAGCTTCTAACAACTGCTCACACTGTAAAGGCAATACACCTGACAATTACATCCACGCTCTATGGTTCTGTCCACCTGTTCAGAGGTACTGGTACAGGATTTGTGAAGACTTATCAAAGTGTCTTAAATGCTCTATTCCAACCTCTCCTTTAGTCTGCTTGTTGGGCGACCTAGATGGTGTCACTACAGAAGATAACACAATCCACATGGCTTTCACTGCCCTATGCATTGCTAAGAAGACTGTTCTCATGAACTGGAAAAATAAAAATAATCTTAATATCAACCAATATAGAGATTATTTGAGGGATTATATTAGCCTTGAATCAGCTTCTGCTGACACATTAGATCAATCTCTCTGGGCTCCTTTGATCAGCTCCATCACCTAGTGTGGGTGGGGGTCCCGATTCTGTCCGGTTGTGGTTTTTGTTGTTGGCGTGGGGTGGCAATATGGGCCTGGGGCATGGGGGTTCCCTGGGGGTGGGTTTCTTGGGGGGTTCGGCGCTGGGGCTGCGGCCTTGGCCTGGATGGGGTATTGGTGACTCTTGGATGTTGTTTCTCTGGCGGCGGCATGCGGCGCTGCTGGGGATGCCTGTGCCGGCAGACGTAGGTTGCCAGCCTGGCGGCCGTACTGTTCCGGGGTTGGTCCGGGGGGGGTTTGGGGATCTGGGGGCGCTCTGCCTCCGGGTTGGGGTTACGGCTGGGCCTGGGGGGCTTGGGTCCTGGTTGGTGTGCCGCCGGGAGCATGGGTTGGTGCATGCGCTTGGGCCCGGCTCTGGTGTGGGGGTCTTCGATGCATCGGTGCCTCCGCGGGGGGGGGGGGGGGGGGTCCAATAGAGGCGGGGCAAACGGGCTTTACCTGGGTGTCTTATTGTCTTATGTAGTTTGGGAACTGACTGGATGATGGGGTGGGGTAGTTTTTCCTCTGCTGTGGGGTCTGGTGGGCCGCCCCGGGCTGCCATGGGCCCTGGTCTGGATGGGCCTGGGCCCCCCGCCCTGGGCAGATTTGGGGTAACGGGGGTGCCTATGGGGGTCAGCGGGGGAGCTGGCTCCGGAGGGGGGGGGTATTTTGCCCCCTCTGATGCTTTCCTCCCCATCCCTAAGGCTTCACTTCTCCCGCTCCATCACACCAACACATAGGTAGGGTTTTGAGGTGCGGGTGCGTCGCTGGGATGCGGGGGAGGTGGTACTCCTCTGTCTCCTCGTGGCCGCCTGCATCTCAATTACACATTACAGCTTAGACATTCTCATTACTTACTGTCACATGACACATACATATAGGGCCTTGGGGGTGGGCACACTGAATGGCATCCGGAGGGCGGTCTGTTCATTCAGCCTTCCCTCTGGTGCCAGTGCCCACTTCTCAATTTTAAGTTGCACATAGACATTGAGGGCTCTAGGGAGGGGACGAGCTGACACAAGCTTGTGGAGGGTGCCCCTCCCCTGTTTTAAAGCACCCCTGTTTTAAAGCACCTTAGAACAACACACACCAACACTACATTTGAGCGGGTGGGGTGAGGCATGGGGTCTTTTTTTGTTTTTGTTTTTTCTCTCACACCCCTGTTCTCTGTTCTCTGTCTGGGGCCGGGGGCTGTGAGGATGAGCTGGCCGCCCGGTCGGGGTCTGGGCTGTTGATTTTCTCTGCTGCTGCGGGGACCGGGGTGGTCTTCCTGTCCCCACGCCGGAGCGAAGGGGGTTCAGCTCCGGGATCGGGCGCTGGCTACTCCTCTGGGGGTGGTGGTGCCTGGACCTAGGAGTATAGAGTGCATATGGGGAGTGTGAGTGTGGGTACCGTGTCCATTTTTGTGTGTCTACATGTGGTGCGAGGGTGTGAATATTCGTTTGCGTGCATGAGGGTGGGAACATATGCTTGTGTATATGTGTGCTTGTCGTCTACGTCTATGTGTCAGGTCGGGCCTTAGACTCCACCTCACTCATCATCTTAGTCGACCCCCACCCCACCACCATGCCCTGCCGTTGGAGGATGCCGCCGGTGCGTTGGTGATTTCTCGCGCCGGGGCAGGATGCTCAGGCGAGCGCCGGCCCACTCTCGGCGGTCGATTGGCGGGGCCTGGCCCTACTGGCCTTGCTGGGCCCCGATTGTGGGGTGGGGGGCCTTTGGGTCTCCGGGCCCAGGGCCCGGTCCGCCCTGGTGTGGTCGACTGCCGGTGGAGCCTGCGGGCTTGCCGCCACGGCACCCTGGGGCGTCTACACTGTGGCTGTCGGAGGTCCCACCCTCGGGCTCTCCTCTGCCCTTTTCTGGGTGGAGGCCGCGGTTGTCCCTGCGGTGGTTCTCCTGGGGGTCCCGTGCCCTGGGGGGCCTCTGGATGTTTGGGGCCCGGGCCTTTTCCCGTGCCTGCTTCATGCCTTGCGGGATGGGGCTGTTGTTCCCCACACACACTATTAAACATTTACATGGAGGAACCTTATGAACACAAGCGCGCTCACACACACAGGTGTACACTCAAGCATTCACATTGGTATAAAAACAGGTGCTCACAGACACACATTGTCTTGATCTGCTGTTGCTTCAAAACTTATTTTGTAATATTAGTTATGTGTGCTGCTCAATAACATTTAGAATTTATTGAGATTCATACAGATGTTGGTTGTTGCTGCAGTCTCTTTGATGTTGTGTCTTCGGTTGTTTTCTCTTTTTGTCAGCAGGTATCGAAGCAAATTGTCTGTTTTTTTGTTTTTTTTTCCCCTCTCTCTCTCTCTCTATCCCCCATTCTCCTTTTTTCTCTCTCTCTCTCCCCCCCTTCTCTGTTGACTTTCCCCACAACCTTTTTTTTTTTTTTTTTTTTATTTTTTTTTTATTTCTTCTTTCTCTCTCTTGTTTTCTCTGTCCCCTGGTCTTGTCTGTCACAGTGTGGTTAAGTAAAAGGGTATATAAAATTAAATTAATTAATTAAAAAAAAAAAATAAATAATAGGGAAAAAAAAATAAAAATAAAAAAAAATAATAATAATAATAATAAAAAATATATATATATATATTTAATTAAAAAAAAAGAAAAAAAGGCTGTGAATGATGATAGCATAGCCACGCATATGTACTGTCATGTGTTATCTGTGCTACTGACAGGCCAGTTAAAAAAAAAAAAAAAAAACAAGTTGGTGTAAACGAAAGTTAACTCTTATTATAATAATGTGTGACTAGAACATGTTAAAAGATATTTTCTTCATGTGACAACATAAATAGGCAGATAATGTATGCACAGGAAGAAGCCTTGTGTAGGCGGAGCTCCGTCTACAGGAACCCTTTCATTGGAAGAGCGCTGGTGGACGCCCTGACGTCAGTCCATCTCAAAAACGGACCTCCAGCTGCTGCTCTCTCTCTCTCTCTCTCTCTCTGATGCTTGAAATTCGCGCTTCTTGAAACTTGGAGCTCCTCCAAAAAGAGCTCTTAGCCTTAACATCTGGCCGAGTCTCGAACATTGAGCCAACACTCAGTCAAATCTCTGAAGAAACCCTCGAAAGCCTGAAGCTACGCAAAAAGAACTTCGAGCATCAAACAACACCAAGCAACAACAGAAGGACATCCCCAGAGTGACGTCACGCAACGACACGCGGGGTTTCCTCGAGTCACATGGATCATTTCACATGGATCATCTTTATTCTGCTGAAGCGTGTCGTATCTATCTCTAAAGTAAGGATAATAGTTCTCCATTTGATGATCGACACGGGTAAAATCGTGTGGAAATAGCAAAACAGTGATATTAATCATTCTCAATTAAATTCATTGCCTGTGCGTGTGTGTATGTATGTATTTTGTTTGATGTTATTTAGCTTAGTTCATGTATTTTAGTAAGATAGCAAATAAACTCTTGTTTGATTTATAGAGAAGTGTTATGTGTTTTCTGTGTGTAATATTCAAATCAAACTCTGCTCAGATTACGTTACCTAAGCTCATAACTGTCAAAAGGTTATTCAAATAATTCTGTATTATTATATCGTGGCCACGAGAATAAACAGAATTTCTCAGATATACTGAAATCTAACAACTCGCTGGACGATTGTTAAATAAGGTATATGTAAAAATGATTAAATTCATTACAGTAGTAAATAATTTGTGATAATAAACAAATTTGACTTACAGTCACCTGAAGAATCACACAAAAAATGTATTACAAATTGAAGTGCAAATCAACAAAAAAAGTGCAAAAAACTAATATGTTTTCAGAATTACAGAACAGTTTCAAAACTGAACACGCCTGGATTTCTTTGCAGTAAAGTCATCAATGACTGAATCAAATGACAAATTCTGAGAAACATCATTATTGATGCTGATGACAGCAAGTCCACTGAGACGCTCTTGGGCCATAGACCTAAAGTAGGTTTTAATCAGCTTGAGCTTTGAAAAGCTCCTCTCTGCAGCTCAAAAGTTTCAAAATACATTTAGTGCAGTTTTTGGTGAATTAAAAGCAAGCAGTAATGTAACTGAAATTAAAACAACAATACAGAAGCTTAAATTTACTTTATAGAAAATAAAGTAAAATTAAATAAGCATTTAACTCAAGTAAAAACATTTCACAGTGTCAGTGTTGCTAGTTAAGATGTTCTAAAAAGGCTATTTCAAAATACTGCATAAACATCATGGGCTAATACACAGTGATTAACTTGCGATTCTCTATATTGCTCTTTTTTCTGCTCCTCTTCTTTACATTGCTTCCTGCCTTGTGCCCCTGATAATTTTCTTTTTTTTCACAAAGTTTTTAGAAATTATCATTTCAGAGCACATAAATGACAAAACTATTTTAACCGCGTGCGCCATGCATAATTAATGCATTATAATTATGTCATGACACAGAAAGTGTTTAAATTAGTCCAAAATGACGTTGTCAAATCTTATGATTTTTCGTTTATGCCAATTTTATTTTATTCTAACATTATTTTAATCAGTTCGATCAGAACTAAAATCGTTAACTGTCAGTAATCATTTTGCTTAATATATGGGTGTAGGAGCGCATGCTGCACGATTTTCTTACGAGAGAAAAAAAAAACTAAAACTTTTGTGCGCGCCCCCCATTTTGCGCCCTAGGCAACTGCCTATGTCGCCTATGCCACAGGCCGACCTGCCTGTGAGCTACTGAAATGAGCTGCACTGTGAAACAGCCAATCAGAGCAGAGCTCAACATTGAGCTGCACTGTGAAACAGCCAATCAGAGAAGAGCTCAACATTATTATTCATGACCCTTCCAAATAAGCCAATAACAAACCATTTCATTCTAGGGAGAAATCCTAGGGTTGTAAATGCACATGTAAAACCGTTTCTGGAGATTTTTTGCCCTTACCTAAGCCACATACTGTCAGTCCTCTGTCCTGTGTGTGTGTCATGTGTTCCCACCTCTTGTGCCCATATTTGGTTTGTTTCCTGTCCTCGTTAAGTGTCATTATGAGTTAATCCTTGTCCAGCCCTGTTTGTCTAATTATCTATGATTTACCTGTGTATTTATAGTCCTGTCTGTTCAGTTTGATTTCGTCTGGTCTACTCGTTACTCCCGGTGTATCTTGTCTGTAAGCATTGTCTTGTCCTGCCTTGATGGTCATTAAAGACTATAATTTGAGTTTACGTCCTCGTCTGCGTGTTCCTGTTCCTTCCTCGTGTGTGCACCGTGACACATACCTTCTATGTAGATTTCAGAGAACAATTTAAAATATTGTATCAATGCATTCTATGGCACCTTTAACACTCATTCAAGTCAGGTGATTGGCTGGGCCATTCTAGCAGCTTTATTTTCTTTCTCTGAAACCAATGGAGACTTTCCTTGGCTTTGTGTTTGGGATTATTGTCTTGCTGAAATGTCCACCCTTATTTCATCTTCATCATCCTGGTAGATGTTGGGACTGAACCAGCTTATATTAATTTCCACTGACAAGGGGCAGAATCGCTTTCTAATTACTGATTGGCTTTCTATGCCTTTTTGCACCTCCCTTTTTTCAGGTGTTCAATACTTTTTTCCCTGTGTCATTCCATTTTACTACACAACTTAATTTCTAAACTTATTTGTTTTGTTTTGTTTTCTTTGTATGTATGTGTTCGTATGTTACCGACATCTGGTGAAAATTTCATGTCAACAGCACCTTTAGAAATATATTTACTGAGAAAAATGGTGACATTTTTCACATGGTGACAATGGAGAAAAATATACACACACACAAAATATAATTTACAGTCATTGTTGTGTAAAGCATCAAACAGACATTACAAAAAGTAGTTTCAGCAATAAATATTTTGTTTGATAAAATGTATTACATATACTCTTTTGGATGGGTGAACTATACCTTTAATAATTTATTTTATTAATTTTATTATTATTACTTTGGAAATATGACATTATTTCTTTAATGAAATGATACTCTAAATAATAAACTAAAACTGACAGTAGGTGCTTAATGATTAAGTCATTGAGTCATTTATTCATTCATTCGATTTGTTCAAATGGCTGATTCATTCAGGAGTGAAGTAAATGGTTCTCTTTATGAATGGTCCATTGAATCATTAGGCTTGTTCGACTTGAAGCAGGTCATCACCATCAGCCCAATGTGTGTGACATCAAAGTACAGCAAGAGCAGACGGCTCCTTATGCTTTTGAATCGCTCTCGCGGTACTGTCATATGGATTATCATTTGAATATGTCAGTTTTGTGTTCTGCACTTGATTCAAATGCTCCACTCTGCACTGTGCAGCAGCGCTTCAAATCCAAAGCGCCTATGGCCAATGGTTCAACGTGCCAAATGGTTCACCCAATTCGTTCAAAATGTGCATTAAGAAATTAAATGCCACTGTGTTGATCGGAGACAAACAGTTCTGCTTTGTCTTCATATTTTCGTTGGCAAAATTTAGCAAAACAGACAACAATATTAACTTCTTACTTACTGAACTGTTGTACAAGATCAGTAATACATTTGCACTCGTGTGATATTGCACTTAGCCTACTGCTGTGTGATATAGCTTAACAATATGATGTAAATATGAGACAAAAACTCAAACGGGGCATTTTTGCCCCATATCTTGAATTTTAGGGACATTCTAACTACGTTCTCTAGGCTCCATCACACAGTGAGTTGTTGCCCTGCCTCATATTTGTCATCAATCAACTGTATGAAATGTCAGATGATCCACATAGCAAGTGCGTTAAATGCGCTAATAATTTAACGCGTTATTTTTCACCGTAATTAATTAATCTAATTAACGCATTAAATTACCAGCCCTAATATATATATTTAAAATATATATAACATTTAAAATACTATTTAAACAACAACAATAAAGAAAAAAAAACGCTGTAGAAAAACACATTTGAATACGTCAGTTTTGTGTTCTGCACGTGATTCAAATGCTCTGCTCTGCACCCAAATTTAAAAGTTGCTGTCGGTTAATGAAGATTTGACGAAAGAACTCACAACTCGATTGGACTCTTGTCATGTCGGAAAGTGATAAGACTTTCAGTTTTATGGACTTTATGGACATCTTTTATTTTACTTTGGTCACTGTCGCTATGGTTACTGGTAAGGAATAATGGGCTTAGTTGCAGGGTGCGAACTACGGGGGAGCTAGGGGGAGCTCGGCTCCCCTTAATAAGACATGGGCTCCCCTGAAAAAGTGATTTGTGAAATTTTGGGGGTCTCAAAAAATATTGACAATGTGTTATTTTGACGTGCAATTTCAGTTTTGTGTAATGTGATCATCGTGGATTATTATGTGTAAAATTGCAAAAATATCATTTGATTCATGCATGACGGCGATTTAAACCTAATTCACTTCAATAAAGATAACTACGCTATTCTTGTCATGAGCATCAAGGTGCGGGGCGCTGCGGTGCTAATTCCACTCATGTTTAGTATGTTAACTCAAAGATTCATAGAAAAAAATATAAACGTTGGAGGCCGTTGATCTGCGCGCGAAGTCCTTGAAATCCATTCTGTAGTTAGCATCATATAGCAACCATGGCAAAAAGAACCCAAGGCATTCTGTGTTAAGGTAAGGCATGCTATTCACAATTATGTGTTGTGGCTGGGTTGTTATAGGTCTGCGTGACACTCGATTGACAGCCTGAAGCTAAATAGACTATTTGTGGGTGGCTGTTTGTTTCACCTATCAATTCGTGTCGATAAAGTATACTAGGGTAAATACTGTATAGTGATTTATCCTATATAGTGCTTGCATAAAGCAAGTAGTGCATACACTTGTAGCTGGTGTGTATCTTTGTAAGTCATTGTAAGCGAGCGCACGACCCCCCCCCCCCCCCCCCCCCCCGTTATAATAAAAAAAAAAAAAAAAAAAAAAAAAAGAAAAAGTGGGCTCCCCCAAAGTCCACGGTATAGTTCGAACACTGCTTAGTTGCACGTTCATATAGATAGTATTCTAAACAACTATAAGCTGCTGTGTGAACTGGACATTTCGGAGACTCACACCTGTAAAGAAAATGCGGTTGTCAATCCCAAAAACTGACATTGTGAACGTAGCCCTACAGTCAAAGAGTGAATTGCATTCTCAATCATCTCATCTGCTTTCATGTAATTTTATGTAGCATAATTTCACAAAGCTAAAGTCAGACAATTCTGTTTTTGCTTCAAATGCATCTTCTGTGCAAGGTACATTTTTTGCTGGAAAATGTGGACATGATATTTCTAAAAAAAAAAAAAAAAGATCCAAGGATCTAAGGAACATAGGAAAATCCTTAGTTTGTGTATATGAAGAGGTTTCTTTTATTTGTATTTTTCATTTATTTATTTGATTTGCTGGACGATATGGCTGGACGATATGGCCAAAATTTATATCACGATATATTTCTTAATTTAGGTCGATACGGTATAATTCCGATATCGATATGAACACTATTAAAAAAAGCCTCATAAAAACTGCCAAGAATGCCCACAACAGTTTGTACCTACAAATTTATAAAAAAATAATTTGCCAAGTCCATGAACTCCTCCTATAAAACTATATAATATTTTAGGGGTAAAAACAGCACAAATAAATTAATGTTCACCTTTTATTTGTGTTTAGCCTTCATACAAACAAGAAATGTGAAATCACTGTCAAATAAACATCTCAGACTCACCTTATTAATATTAATATATTTAACTTCAAACTATAGGCTAACATACACTACCAGTCAAAAGTTTTTGAACAGTAAGATTTTAGTTTTTTAAAGAATCCTCTTCTGCTCACCAAGCCTGCATTTATTTGATCCAAAGTACAACAAAGACGGTAACATTTTGAAATATTTAACATTTAAAATAACTGTTTTCTATTTGAAAATATTTGAAAATGCAAGTTATTCCTGTGATTTCAAAGCTGAATTTTTAGCGTCATTAATCCAGTCAAATGATCCTTCAAAAATCATTCTAATATTCTGATTTGCTGCTCAAAAACATTTATTATTATGTTGAAAACAGCGAAGTATAATTTTTTCAGGTTTCTTTGATGAATAGAAAGTTCAGAAGAACAGCATCTATCTGAAATAGAAATCTTTTGTAACAATAATCACTTTATCATCACTTTTGATCACTTTTAAGCTTCCTTGCTGAATAAAAGTATTAATTTCTTTAATACCCCCCCCCCCCCACAAAAAAATTAATTATACTGACTCCGAGTGATTTGCTGCATAAAACAAAAAAAAATGAGCAACAACAATAACATGTTGCTGGAGACGGACTTATTATTGAAAATGCAATCTGATTATCTGCCAGTAGGAGGCGCTGTGAGAGCGGTCACTAGCGGTTTCCTCAGTAATGGCTGTAATCTAAGCAGCTCCGCTCATGAACTCTACTTTATCAGATAAAATGAAAATGCCATCAAAACTATTCTGAAGACAGTCGGTTCCCTTCAGAGGTACAACACTCATATAAATCACCCACAACGCGTTTTGATTTTGAAACATGCAGTGCTCATGTTTATTCAACGAAGTCAAACACCACAAATAAATAACACTGGTAATGTATATCGAAATATCACCGTTATTGAAAAAAAAAATATCGCGATACATATTGATATTGAATTATTGTCCAGCCCTATTGACATTAAAAAAAAAATCTATTTCACAGAGAAATGTGCTTCACAGTAGCAAAATCATATGTGAACCGATGTCAACATCTTGCATTTCTGTAAAGCTGCTTTAAAACAAAGCATATTGTGAAAAGTGCTGTACAACTTGACAAACTGATTTGACAGTATAACTTCACAAAATATACAAATCTGTAAGAATATTTTTCATAAGACATCAAACAAACAAACACACAGGTCTAATACAGTATGTGTGCTATTATCTATTATCTAGGCCTATTACACAGCATAACGACTCATATTTTGCAAACTATGACAAATTGTCTGCTGCTTTGTGTTTGTTGCTTGTAAATTGTACCATTTACTGTACCTGACTGGAGCTCCACTTGCCCTCATCAAATACATCTCCTAAAATGAAGACAACTTCTGGATTTAGAAGCCACAGAGATGTCTGGAATGCCCTTTCCATCTGCCATTCTCTGTGAAAAAAATTGTTACAATATTCTTAATAAAAAATGCAGAGCTGATGGTATTTAAAATGCCTTTTTGCACAATGTAAAAAATGGCTTTGTAAATCTTTCAAGTAAAAAAAAAAAAAACTGCCAGTGAACATGTCTGGAACAAATCAAAACATTCCTAAATATGAACTATCTGATCAGTTTATGATTAGTTGACGTGTACTGTTTAGGTGATTACAGTTCTGCCCTTAACAAAACTACTACAGCAGTAACTTACCATGGTACAGTGATTATATCAAAAACATAGTACTACCATGGCACATCTTTTTGCTAGTGTCTAAATAAACATTATGTACGATTTTGAGACACCAGATCCATACCTTCTGAGTTTGTCGAGCCAGTGTCCTTTGATGGCCCCTAGTAAGTGAGTATCGGAGAGAAATAACGCCCGTAAAGGTAAATGTGAATTTACAGTCTCAGTATGAGGCCATGAGCATCGCAGAATAACAGGATAATAAATCACATATTCGCACAATACAAACACGCTGACAAACGTGAATATCAGCGACACAGCTAATCTACCACTAACGTTAGATCCGTACATCGAGATGATTGCACTAACCAGAGTTTTACATCAGAAGTACAAGATACACGCGTTAAATACGTTGGAAAAAGAAAATTCGTCTGTAACGTGCCTGAGGCAACATCCACCTATAGGCTTCATTCGCACTAAAGAAAAAAAAAAATTCAAACAAACAACATCAAAACGGAAGACGCATTGCAATATAATTCCTCATACGGTCGCTGTATATTTTAATGAGTAAAAATAGCATATGGCAGATCACGATTTTAAAATCCTCTAAGCGGAAGGAGCGACGTTGTCAAGAGCAGTTTTGCTAAACACAGTCAAACGTCACAGCTGTGCGCGCGTGTGCTGAACAGTGAACATCTGAAAGGACACAGCCCAATTGATCACATTCCCTGCGCGCTTGAAGAGTGCCATCTAGTGGTCAGTCATAATATCAAGACTTTCCTTTACAGAGGTCCTATTATGTCAATTTTTATAAGATGTAAGTCTCAGGTTTGTGAAATGTGTTTGTGAAGTCTTACCTCAAAATTACGGTGATTAAAGGGATGTTCAGTTCACTTAAGGTGCGACTGACAGTACCTACGCAGTGTTCACTGCTCCCTGCTTCCTAAGCATGGGATATCCCTTGAAGTGGACTTCTCCGGGACCCCCATAACAAGTAAAAAAAATAGACTTGGGGGGGGGGTCCCCAAGATATTATTATTTTAGTAAAAAATATATGAATTACACATCTGATTAAATTTAAGCAGTTAGGGTACGGTACATTTCGTGAATTAATTTTTTACAATCATTCACGTGACTTAAGTATGTTTTTTAACTAGTTGTAATGTCTCTTTAAAAAAAATCTAAAAACTGCCATACGCCTGATCATTTACTGCTTGTCCGCTAGCTATAAAATGGAGAGTAATAAACCTCCACTTGGGAAGAGAAAACTACTTACTGACTATTTTGAGGGGTAATTTTCTCTTTTTGTCTTTGTATGTCCATGTCGGGGGTTTTGTATTCAACATAAATTACTCATTTTTCTTTATTAATAGGCCCGGTTATACGGGGTGCTTAAACGAATGCAACCTTCATTTGAAGCTGTAATAATAGCATATTTGTGGAAAGATTTTGGCAAAATCCAGTACATATATGAGTTTGCGCTTGGGAGAGCTAAAGGTTTCTATTTGCATCTTGTTTTTGCAGCGTTGGGCAAAAATCACAATCACAAACATTTCTGTTGATTTAGGCCTATTTAACACAATGACCAAACAGATGTTGGAATTATGTTGGAATCCACTTATCGCTCTAAACTCTGGTGTTTGTCCAGTTCTGCGTTCTGCATGCTCCCGAAACCTCTCATTCTAAAAAAAGTGTAGACACAATGTAAATAAGAGATTCATTGATTATAACATAACTTTGTGAGATCACGATGATCTAAGATGAGTGACTGCTAGTGATGATAAAGGGAGCGCTCATTGCGCGCTTTCTGTGTGAATGAATCCATTTAGAATATGCAGAAAACTTTTGTTTTTCTAGCTGCTAGGACTGACACATACACGCAGCTAAGTTTTAAACAAAATAAACAACTTGAATGATTTATTTTCACACAAAATCTGATGCTCCTTTAATGTTCAATACAACGTATATATTTTTTTTCTGCAATTATACATTTTATCAGCTCTTGCTTTCCCTGGGAATCGAACCCATGATTTTGGCATTGCTAGCGCCATGCTCTACCATTTGAGCTACAGGAAAGTTAGACGGGAAAGACTGAACATCGTGTTGGTTTCATACAGATTAATTTAAAAGAAGACACTTCAAGCTTTCATAACTCCCATGTCTGTGTGTTGAGTATTTGCTGTGTTACAGTTCCTTTTAGTGACGCGTTTCTAAAAGCAGTTCGCGGAGAGGAGAAAGCAGAAAGTTTAGTTGTTATTATGAGTGTATACAAATAAAAGTAGACCTCTTACAGATTCGAATGGTGTATTGCTCTTATCTGTACGATCAAGAATGGCAGAGTAATTCAAGCTCATTTCGGTCTTATCGGGAAAACCAGAGGGTAAGCTCTAACACATTAAAATCTGTCTTCTACATTGCAAACAACATTTCATTTCATGAGAAAGAAACATCTTTCATGTACTCAAGCTTTACTCTTAAAATTGTATTAACAAACTTTCTCTCACAGAGAAAGAAGCTTTTCAGCATACGTGGACTTGAAATCTCTTAATTTGCTTTTTTGCACTAACTCAGCAGTTAGTTTTCATAGAGGCTCTAAACTAGCGATTCTGTGCATTGAAGCTCTAACATAACTTGCCCTGCAAAAAAGCTTAACACATTTAAATATGTCATCTGCATTGAAAATAACATTTCATTTCATCAGAAAGAAACATCTTTCATGTATTCAAGTTTACTCTTCAAATTGCATTAACCAACTTTCTCTCACTGAGAAAGAACATTTTCAGCATACGTGGGCTTGCATTCTATTCATTTGCTTTTTTGCACTAACACAGCAGTTAGTGTTGGTAGAAGCTCTAAACTAGCGTTTCTGTGTATAGAAGCTCTAACCTAACTTGCTCTGCAAAAAAGCTCTAACACATTAAAATATGTCTTCTACATTGTAAACAACATGTCATTTCATGAGAAAGAAACATCTTTCATGTACTCAAGCTTTACTCTTAAAAATGCATTAATCAACTTTCTTTCACTGCGAAAGAAGCTTTTCAGCATATGTGGGCTTGAAATCTCTTTATTTGCTTAGTTGCACTAACTCAGCAGTTAGTGTTCCTAGAGGCTCTAAACTAGTGATTCTTAGAATTGAAGCGCTAACTTAACTTGCTCTGCAAAAAAGCTCTAACATTCAAATCTGTCTTCTGCATTACAAAAACCATTTCATGTCATGAGAAAGAAATATCTTTAATGTGGGCAAGCTTTACTCTTGATATTGCATGAACCAACTTTCTCTCACAAAGAAAGAAGCTTTTCAGCATATGTGGGCTTGAAATCTCTTCATTTGCTTTTTTGCACTAACTCAGCAGTTAGTGTTCCAAGAAGCTCTAAACTAGTGATTCCATGCATTGAAGCTCTAACATAACTTACTCTGTAAAGAAGCTCTAACACATTAAAATCTGTCTTCTGCATTGAAAATAACATTTAATTTCATGAGAAAGAAACATCTTTAATGTGGGCAAGCTTTACTCTTGAAATTGTATTAACCAACTTTCTCTCACAGAGAAAGAAGCTTTTCAGCATACGTGGACTTGAAATCTCTTAATTTGCTTTTTTGCACTAACTCAGCAGTTAGTTTTCATAGAGGCTCTAAACTAGCGATTCTGTGCATTGAAGCTCTAACATAACTTGCTCTGCAAAAAAGCTTAACACATTCAAATATGTCTTCTGCATTGAAAATAACATTTCATTTCATCAGAAAGAAACATCTTTCATGTATTCAAGTTTACTCTTCAAATTGCATTAACCAACTTTCTCTCACTGAGAAAGAACCTTTTCAGCATATGTGGGCTTGCATTCTATTCATTTGCTTTTTTGCACTAACACAGCAGTTAGTGTTGGTAGAAGCTCTAAACTAGCGTTTCTGTGTATTGAAGCTCTAACCTAACTTGCTCTGCAAAAAAGCTCTAACACATTAAAATCTGTCTTCTACATTGTAAACAACATGTCATTTCATGAGAAAGAAACATCTTTAATGTGGGCAAGCTTTACTCTTGATATTGCATTAACCAACTTTCTCTCACTGAGAAAGAAGCTTTTCAGCATATGTGGGCTTGAAATCTCTTCATTTGCTTTTTTGCACTGACTCAGCAGTTAGTGTTCCTAGAGGCTCTAAACTAGTGATTCTTTGAATTGAAGCGCTAACCTAACTTGCTCTGCAAAAAAGCTCTAACATTAAAATCTGTCTTCTACATTGCAAACAACATTTCATTTCATGAGAAAGAATCAATTTTCATGTACTCTGGCTTTACTCTTAAAATTGCATTAACCAACTTTATCTCACTGAGAAAGAAGCTTTTCTACATATGTGGGCTTGCATTCTCTTCATTTGCTTTTTTGCACCAACTCAGCAGTTAGTGTTCCTATAGGCTCTAAACTAGTGATTCTGTGCATTGAAGCTCTAACATAACTTGCTCTGCAAAAAAGCTTAACACATTCAAATATGTCTTCTGCATTGAAAATAACATTTCATTTCATCAGAAAGAAACATCTTTCATGTATTCAAGTTTACTCTTAAAATTGCATTAACCAGCTTTCTCTCACTGAGAAAGAACCTTTTCAGCATATGTGGGCTTGCATTCTATTCATTTGCTTTTTTGCACTAACACAGCAGTTAGTGTTCCTAGAGGCTCTAAACTAGTGATTCTTTGAATTGATGCGCTAACCTAACTTGCTCTGCAAAAAAGCTCTAACATTAAAATCTGTCTTCTACATTGCAAACAACATTTCATTTCATGAGAAAGAATCATTTTTCATGTACTCTGGCTTTACTCTTAAAATTGCATTAACCAACTTTATCTCACTGAGAAAGAAGCTTTTCTACATATGTGGGCTTGCATTCTCTTCATTTGCTTTTTTGCACTAACACAGCAGTTAGTGTTGTTAGAAGCTCTAAACTAGTGATTCTATGCATTGAAGCTCTAACATAACTTGCTCTTTAAAGAAGCTCTAACACATTAAAATCTGTCTTCTGCATTGCAAATAACATTTAATTTCATGAGAAAGAAACATCATTCATATACTCAAGTTCACTCTTAAAATTGCATTAACCAACTTTCTCTCACTGAGAGAGAAGATTTTCAGCATATGTGGGTCTGCAATCTCTTCAATTGCTTTTTTGCACTAACACAGCAATTTGTTTTCTTAAAAGCTCTAAACTAGTGTTTCTGTGCTTTGAAGCTCTAACATAACTTGTTCTGCAAAAACGCTCTAACACATTAAAATCTGTCTTCTGCATTGCAAAAAACATTTCATGTCATGAGAAAGAAACATCTTTAATGTGCGCAAGCTTACTCTTAATATTGCATTAACCAACTTTCTCTCACTGAGAAAGAAGCTTTTCAGCATACGTGGACTTGAAATCTCTTAATTTGCTTTTTTGCACTAACTCAGCAGTTAGTTTTCATAGAGGCTCTAAACTAGCGATTCTGTGCATTGAAGCTCTAACATAACTTGCTCTGCAAAAAAGCTTAACACATTCAAATATGTCTTCTGCATTGAAAATAACATTTCATTTCATCAGAAAGAAACATCTTTCATGTATTCAAGTTTACTCTTAAAATTGCATTAACCAGCTTTCTCTCACTGAGAAAGAACCTTTTCAGCATACGTGGACTTGAAATCTCTTAATTTGCTTTTTTGCACCAACTCAGCAGTTAGTGTTCCTATAGGCTCTAAACTAGTGATTCTGTGCATTGAAGCTCTAACACATTAAAATCTGTCTTCTACATAGCAAACAACATTTCATTTCATGAGATAAAAACATCTTTCATGTACTCTGGCTTTACTCTTAAAATTGCATTAACCAACTTTCTCTCACTGAGAAAGAAGCTTTTCAGCATATGTGGGCTTGAAATCTCTTGATTTGCTTTTTCACACTAACTCAGCAGTTAGTTTTCATAGAGGCTCTAAACTAGTGATTCTGTGCATTGAAGCTCTAACATAACTTGCTCTGCAAAAAAGCTCTAACACATTAAAATCTGTCTTCTACATTGCAAACAACATTTCATTTCATGAGAAAGAAACATCTTTCATGTACTCAAGCTTTACTCTTAAAATTGTATTAACCAACTTTCTCTCACAGAGAAAGAAGCTTTTCAGCATACGTGGACTTGAAATCTCTTAATTTGCTTTTTTGCACTAACTCAGCAGTTAGTTTTCATAGAGGCTCTAAACTAGCGATTCTGTGCATTGAAGCTCTAACATAACTTGCTCTGCAAAAAAGCTTAACACATTCAAATATGTCTTCTGCATTGAAAATAACATTTCATTTCATCAGAAAGAAACATCTTTCATGTATTCAAGTTTACTCTTAAAATTGCATTAACCAGCTTTCTCTCACTGAGAAAGAACCTTTTCAGCATACGTGGACTTGAAATCTCTTAATTTGCTTTTTTGCACCAACTCAGCAGTTAGTGTTCCTATAGGCTCTAAACTAGTGATTCTGTGCATTGAAGCTCTAACACATTAAAATCTGTCTTCTACATAGCAAACAACATTTCATTTCATGAGATAAAAACATCTTTCATGTACTCTGGCTTTACTCTTAAAATTGCATAACCAACTTTCTCTCACTGAGAAAGAAGCTTTTCAGCATATGTGGGCTTGAAATCTCTTGATTTGCTTTTTCACACTAACTCAGCAGTTAGTTTTCATAGAGGCTCTAAACTAGTGATTCTGTGCATTGAAGCTCTAACATAACTTGCTCTGCAAAAAAGCTCTAACACATTAAAATCTGTCTTCTACATTGCAAACAACATTCATTTCATGAGAAAGAAACATCTTTCATGTACTCAAGCTTTACTCTTAAAATTGTATTAACCAACTTTCTCTCACAAGAAAGAAGCTTTTTCAGCATACGTGGACTTGAAATCTCTTAATTTTGCTTTTTTGCACTAACTCAGCAGTTAGTTTTCATAGAGGCTCTAAACTAGCGATTCTGTGCATTGAAGCTCTAACATAACTTGCTCTGCAAAAAAGCTTAACACATTCAAATATGTCTTCTGCATTGAAAATAACATTTCATTTCATCAGAAAGAAACATCTTTCATGTATTCAAGTTTACTCTTAAAATTGCATTAACCAGCTTTCTCTCACTGAGAAAGAACCTTTTCAGCATATGTGGGCTTGCATTCTATTCATTTGCTTTTTTGCACTAACACAGCAGTTAGTGTTGGTAGAAGCTCTAAACTAGCGTTTCTGTGTATTGAAGCTCTAACCTAACTTGCTCTGCAAAAAAGCTCTAACACATTAAAATATGTCTTCTACATTATAAACAACATGTCATTTCATGAGAAAGAAACATCTTTCATGTACTCAAGCTTTACTCTTAAAATTGCATTAATCAACTTTCTTTCACTGCGAAAGAAGCTTTTCCGCATATGTGGGCTTGAAATCTCTTCATTTGCTTAGTTGCACTAACTCAGCAGTTAGTGTTCCTAGAGGCTCTAAACTAGTGATTCTTAGAATTGAAGCGCTAACTTAACTTGCTCTGCAAATAAGCTCTAACATTCAAATCTGTCTTCTGCATTGCAAAAACCATTTCATGTCATGAGAAAGAAATATCTTTAATGTGGGCAAGCTTTACTCTTGATATTGCATGAACCAACTTTCTCTCACAAAGAAAGAAGCTTTTGAGCAACTGTGGCCTTGCCTTCTCTTAATTTGCTTTGTTGCACTAAACACAGCATTAGTGTTCTCAGAAGCTCTAAACTAGTGATTCTGTGCATTGGAGCTCTAACATAACTTTCTCTGCAAAAAATCTCTAATACATGAAAATCTGTCTTCTGCATTGCAAATAACATTTAATTTCATGAGAAAGAAACATCTTTCATGTACTTGAGCTTTGCTCTTAAAATTGCATTAACCAACTTTCTCTCACTAAGAAATAAGCTTTTGAGCAACTTTGGCCTTGCCTTCTCTTAATTTGCTTTGTTGCACTAAACACAGCATTAGTGTTCTCAGAAGCTCTAAACTAGTGATTCTGTGCATTGGAGCTCTAACATAACTTTCTCTGCAAAAAAGCGCTAACACATGAAAATCTGTCTTCTGCATTGCAAATAACATTTCATTTCATGAGAAAGAAACATCTTTCATGCACTTGAGCTTTGCTCTTAAAATTGCATTAACCAACTTTCTCTCACTGAGAAATAAGCTTTTGAGCACCTGTGGCCTTGCCTTCTCTTAATTTGCTTTGTTGCACTAAACATAGCATTAGTGTTCTCAGAAGCTGTAAACTAGTGATTCTGTGCATTGTAGCTCTAACATAACTTTCTCTGCAAAAAAGCTCTAACACATGAAAATCTGTCTTCACATTGCAAATAACATTTCATTTCATGAGAAAGAAACATCCTTCATGTACTTGAGCTTTGCTCTTAAAATTGCATTAACCAACTTTCTCTCACTGAGAATTAAGCTTTTGAGCAACTGTGGCCTTGCCTTCTCTTAATTTGCTTTGTTGCACTAAACACAGCATTAGTGTTCTCAGAAGCTCTAAACTAGTGAGTCTGTGCATTGGAGCTCTAACATAACTTTCTCTGCAAAAACGCGCTAACACATGAAAATCTGTCTTCTGCATTGCAAATAACATTTCATTTCATGAGAAAGAAACATCTTTCATGTACTTGAGCTTTGCTCTTAAAATTGCATTAACCAACTTTCTCTCACAGAGAAATAAGCTTTTGAGAATCTGTGGCATTGCCTTCTCTTAATTTGCTTTGTTGCACTAAACACAGCATTAGTGTTCTCAGAAGCTCTAAACTAGTGATTCTGTGCATTGGAGCTCTAACATAACTTTCTCTGCAAAAAAGCTCTAACACATGAAAATCTGTCTTCTGCATTGCAAATAAAATTTCATTTCACGAGAAACAAACATCTTTCATGTACTTGAGCTTTGCTCTTAAAATTGCATTAACCAACTTTCTCTCACTGAGAAATAAGCTTTTGAGCACCTGTGGCCTTGCCTTCTCTTAATTTGCTTTGTTGCACTAAACACAGCATTAGTGTTCTCAGAAGCTTTAAACTAGTGATTCTGTGCATTGGAGCTCTAATATAACTTGCTCTGCAAAAAAGCTCTAATACATGAAAATCTGTCTGCTGCATTGCAAATAACATTTCATTTCATGAGAAAGAAACATCTTTCATGTACTTGAGCTTTGCTCTTAAAATTGCATTAACCAACTTTCTCTCACTGAGAAATAAGCTTTTGAGTATCTGTGGCCTTGCCTTCTCTTAATTTGCTTTGTTGCAATAAACACAGCATTAGTGTTCTCAGAAGCTCTAAACTAGTGATTCTGTGCATTGGAGCTCTAACATAACTTTCTCTGCAAAAAAGCTCTAATACATGAAAATCTGTCTGCTGCATTGCAAATAACATTTCATTTCATGAGAAAGAAACATCTTTCATGTACTTGAGCTTTGCTCTTAAAATTGCATTAACCAACTTTCTCTCACTGAGAAATAAGCTTTTGAGCATCTGTGGCCTTGCCTTCTCTTAATTTGCTTTGTTGCAATAAACACAGCATTAGTGTTCTCAGAAGCTCTAAACTAGTGAGTCTGTGCATTGGAGCTCTAACATAACTTTCTCTGCAAAAAAGCTCTAATACATGAAAATCTGTCTTCTGCATTGCAAATAACATTTCATTTCATGAGAAAGAAACATCTTTCATGTACTTGAGCTTTGCTCTTAAAATTGCATTAACCAACTTTCTCTCACTAAGAAATAAGCTTTTGAGCAACTGTGGCCTTGCCTTCTCTTAATTTGCTTTGTTGCACTAAACACAGCATTAGTGTTCTCAGAAGCTCTAAACTAGTGATTCTGTGCATTGGAGCTCTAATATAACTTGCTCTGCAAAAAAGCTCTAATACATGAAAATCTGTCTTCTGCATTGCAAATAACATTTCATTTCATGAGAAAGAAACATCTTTCATGTACTTGAGCTTTGCTATTAAAATTGCATTAACCATCTTTCTCTCACTGAGAAATAAGCTTTTGCGCATCTGTGGCCTTGCCTTCTCTTAATTTGCTTTGTTGCACTAAACACAGCATTAGTGTTCTGAGAAGCTCTAAACTAGTGATTCTGTGCATTGGAGCTCTAACATAACTTTCTCTGCAAAAAAGCTCTAACAGATGAAAATCTGTCTTCTGCATTGCAAATAAAATTTCATTTCACGAGAAACAAACATCTTTCATGTACTTGAGCTTTGCTCTTAAAATTGCATTAACCAACTTTCTCTCACTGAGAAATAAGCTTTTGAGCATCTGTGGCCTTGCCTTCTCTTAATTTGCTTTGTTGCACTAAACACAGCATTAGTGTTCTCAGAAGCTGTAAACTAGTGATTCTGTGCATTGTAGCTCTAACATAACTTTCTCTGCAAAAAAGCTCTATCACATGAAAATCTGTCTTCGCATTGCAAATAACATTTCATTTCATGAGAAAGAAACATCCTTCATGTACTTGAGCTTTGCTCTTAAAATTGCATTAACCAACTTTCTCTCACTGAGAAATAAGCTTTTGAGCAACTGTGGCCTTGCCTTCTCTTAATTTGCTTTGTTGCACTAAACACAGCATTAGTGTTCTCAGAAGCTTTAAACTAGTGATTCTGTGCATTGGAGCTCTAATATAACTTGCTCTGCAAAAAAGCTCTAATACATGAAAATCTGTCTTCTGCATTGCAAATAACATTTCATTTCATGAGAAAGAAACATCTTTCATGTACTTGAGCTTTGCTATTAAAATTGCATTAACCATCTTTCTCTCACTGAGAAATAAGCTTTTGCGCATCTGTGGCCTTGCCTTCTCTTAATTTGCTTTGTTGCACTAAACACAGCATTAGTGTTCTGAGAAGCTCTAAACTAGTGATTCTGTGCATTGGAGCTCTAACATAACTTTCTCTGCAAAAAAGCTCTAACAGATGAAAATCTGTCTTCTGCATTGCAAATAAAATTTCATTTCACGAGAAACAAACATCTTTCATGTACTTGAGCTTTGCTCTTAAAATTGCATTAACCAACTTTCTCTCACTGAGAAATAAGCTTTTGAGCATCTGTGGCCTTGCCTTCTCTTAATTTGCTTTGTTGTACTAAACACAGCATTAGTGTTCTCAGAAGCTCTAAACTAGTGATTCTGTGCATTGGAGCTCTAACAAAACTTTCTCTGCAAAAAAGCTCTAATACATGAAAATCTGTCTTCTGCATTGCAAATAACATTTCATTTCATGAGAAAGAAACATCTTTCATGTACTTGAGCTTTGCTCTTAAAATTGCATTAACCAACTTTCTCTCACTGAGAAATAAGCTTTTGAGCATCTGTGGCCTTGCCTTCTCTTAATTTGCTTTGTTGCACTAAACACAGCATTAGTGTTCTCAGAAGCTGTAAACTAGTGATTCTGTGCATTGTAGCTCTAACATAACTTTCTCTGCAAAAAAGCTCTATCACATGAAAATCTGTCTTCGCATTGCAAATAACATTTCATTTCATGAGAAAGAAACATCCTTCATGTACTTGAGCTTTGCTCTTAAAATTGCATTAACCAACTTTCTCTCACTGAGAAATAAGCTTTTGAGCAACTGTGGCCTTGCCTTCTCTTAATTTGCTTTGTTGCACTAAACACAGCATTAGTGTTCTCAGAAGCTCTAAACCAGTGATTCTGTGCATTGGAGCTCTAACATAACTTTCTCTGCAAAAAAGCGCTAACACATGAAAATCTGTCTTCTGCATTGCAAATAACATTTAATTTCATGTGAAAGAAACATCTTTCATGTACTTGAGCTTTGCTCTTAAAATTGCATTAACCAACTTTCTCTCACAGAGAAATAAGCTTTTGAGCATCTGTGGCATTGCCTTCTCTTAAATTGCTTTGTTGCACTAAACACAGCATTAGTGTTCTCAGAAGCTCTAAACTATTGATTCTCTGCATTGGAGCTCTAACATAACTTTCTCTGCAAAAAAGCGCTAACACATGAAAATCTGTCTTCTGCATTGCAAATAACATTTCATTTCATGAGAAAGAAACATCTTTCATGTACTTGAGCTTTGCTCTTAAAATTGCATTAACCAACTTTCTCTCACAGAGAAATAAGCTTTTGAGCATCTGTGGCATTGCCTTCTCTTTAATTTGCTTTGTTGCACTAAACACAGCATTAGTGTTCTCAAAAGCTCTAAACTAGTGATTCTGTGCATTGGAGCTCTAACATAAACTTTCTCTGCAAAAAAGCTCTAACACATGAAAATCTGTCCTTCTGCATTGCAAATAAAATTCATTTCACGAGCAACAAACATCTTTCATGTACTTGAGCTTTGCCATTAAAATTGCATTAACCAACTTTCTCTCACTGAGAAATAAGCTTTTGAGCACCTGTGGCCTTGCCTTCTCTTAATTTGCTTTGTTGCACTAAACACAGCATTAGTGTTCTCAGAAGCTTTAAACTAGTGATTCTGTGCATTGGAGCTCTAATATAACTTGCTCTGCAAAAAAGCTCTAATACATGAAAATCTGTCTTCTGCATTGCAAATAACATTTCATTTCATGAGAAAGAAACATCTTTCATGTACTTGAGCTTTGCTCTTAAAATTGCATTAACCAACTTTCTCTCACTGAGAAAAAAGCTTTTGCGCATCTGTGGCCTTGCCTTCTCTTAATTTGCTTTGTTGCACTAAACACAGCATTAGTGTTCTGAGAAGCTCTAAACTAGTGATTCTGTGCATTGGAGCTCTAACATAACTTGCTCTGCAAAAAAGCTCTAACACATTAAAATCTGTCTTCTACATTGCAAACAACATTTCATTTCATGAGAAAGAAACATCTTTCATGTACTCAAGCTTTACTCTTAAAATTGTATTAACCAACTTTCTCTCACAGAGAAAGAAGCTTTTCAGCATACGTGGACTTGAAATCTCTTAATTTGCTTTTTTGCACTAACTCAGCAGTTAGTTTTCATAGAGGCTCTAAACTAGCGATTCTGTGCATTGAAGCTCTAACATAACTTGCTCTGCAAAAAAGCTTAAACATTCAAATATGTCTTCTGCATTGAAAATAACTTTTCATTTCATCAGAAAGAAACATCTT
>CM041807.1:32045857-32158870 GCA_023376895.1 Aspiorhynchus laticeps
TCCTTGTTAACCGGAAGTTAAATTTAACAATTGAACACCTTGGTAGTGATGAGAAGGGTAGATTTGTTTTTATCCGATGCAAAATATATAATAATAGGTTAGCATTGGTCTCTATTTATGGTCCGAATGAGACAGACAGTGCATTCGTTACACAGATTTCCAAAACTCTACTTGGGGAGATTGATTGCCCTCTAGTGGTGGGTGGTGATTTTAATGCTGTCGTAAATCCTGCTTTAGATAAATCTCAATCTGATACAACAGCCAATCCATCCTCTAAATTATTGAATAAATTTATCACTGAACTCAACGTAATCGATCTATGGAGAATTCAGAATACTAAAACTAAGGACTTCACTTTTTTTCTAATAGACACAAGACTTTCTCTAGATAGACTACATATTTTTCAGCCCATCTTTAATTTCGTCTAATTCCTCCATCTCTATATTACCAATTTTATTATCTGATCATTCTGCTGTGTTGTGCAGTGTTCCTCTTTCCGATGTTAAAGCCAAGTCCCCTAGATGGCGCTTTAACATATCATTATTAAGTAATCAGACTTTCATTACTTCTCTAAAATAATATATTAAGGAATTTCTTGAAATTAATATGCCCTCTGATGTGGATCCTCAAATACTGTGGGAAACGACTAAGTGTGCTATACGAGGTTTCTGTATATCTTTCTCTTCTACTCTTGCCAAAGCGAAAACTCACCAGTTTACACAATTAGAAAATAAAATCCAATCATTACAAAACCTACAAAAACAACATTTTACTGAGCAACAGGCTACACAGCTGTCCTCTTTAAAATAAGAATATGATTTACTTTCACGCTCAAAGGCGTAATTTATTCTACATAGGGCTAGACAAAAATATTATTTTGAATCAGAGAGACCTAGTCATTTATTGGCCCTTAGGTTGAAAGAATGTGAGTCTAAGGCATATATTAGCGCAATAAAATCATCGGATGATCAGGTCACCACGAACCCTGTGGCAATTAATGACATATTTAAAGGTTTTTACACAAATCTGTATAAAGCCGAAACAGATTTTGATGAACCAATTTGTAAGCAGTATTTAGATAAATTGGAACTGCCTCAGATCTCACAGATGGATAAAGAATCTTTGGAGGCCCCATTAAGTTTGGAGGAACTCCACGTCTCTCTAAAAAGCCTTCAAAAGGGCAAATCGCTGGGTCTAGATGGTCTCCCCCCTGAATTATATTTAGAAATTTGGGATTTGGTAGGGATACTTATGCTTAACTCATTTAATTTTGCAATTGAACATGGGGTATTTAATAGAGATCAAAAAACATCACTGATTTCATTACTTCTTAAAAAAGGGAAAGATCCATTAGATTGTTCCAGCTACAGACCGATTTCGCTTATCCCATGTGATCTAAAAATCTATGCTAAAGTTTTTGCTTCTCGTATTGAGAAGGTAATTCACAGTCTGATCAAGGAGGACCAAACTGGTTTCATCAAGGGGCGCAATGCATCTGACAATATGCGTTGACTCCCACCCAACCCCTTGTGCGGTCTTTTCACCTGATGCAGAAAAAGCCTTTGACAGGCTAGAGTGGAATTATATGTGGGCAGTTCTGCAATGTTTCGGCTTCGGTGAACACTTCGTTTCTATGATTAAGACATTATACCACTCACCTGCAGCATCAGCCATAACTGGTAATATTATTTCCCCCTCATTCCCTTTACAGCGGGGAACGAGGCAGGGGTGTCCGCTTTCCCCCTTATTGTTTTATCTATCTCTTGAACCCTTAGCACAAGCCATCAGGAAATCTGAAGTATCGATTAAGATTCATGACCATAATCATAGGATTTCATTATAGGCTGATGATATTATTCTATATTTAGACCACTTTGATGTATCAGTCTCTAGTATAATTAAGGAATTTGATAATTTTAGTAGCCTATCAGGATATAAAATAAATTGGAGCAAATCTGCTTTAATGCCAATTAACAATGTTAAGGTTAATTCTTCTATTCCCTCATTTATCCCTATTAAGGAATCTTTCATCTATTTGGGCATTACCATATATAAAAACATTCATAAGATTGCCAGAGACAATTTTAATAACATTTTAGTTAAGGTCAAAAATGACATTCAAAGATGGAAGAATCTTAAAGTCTCTCTCCAAGGAAGAATCTCCACTGTTAAGATAAATTTGTTACCTCGATTTAATTTTTTTTCTCTATGCTACCACTTTCTCCCCCTCCAGGTTACTTTAAGGAGATCAACTCCATAATTTCTAAGTTTATCTGGAATGATAAATGTCCCAGAATTAAACTTACCACATTACAACATCCTAATAGCGCAGGAGGACTGGCTGTACCAAATTTTGAATTATATTATTGGTCGTTCCAGCTTAAGGCTCTTCATAATTGGGTTGATCCTCAATCAACAGTTTCATAGAGGGTGATTGAAGCTGACAAGGTTAAACCAAATAGACTTCAAGATATTTTATTTACTGGCACAGGAAAAAAAGGGGATAATTATAAATTTGTTCCGGTTGTGGCTAACTCTATTAAAATCTGGAAAACAGTTGAACGTCGGATAGGTGGACCCTTCAAATTCTGTAACAGTACACCCTTATGGCACAATTTTAATTTTGTATGCGGAAATCATCCATTTGTCCAACCCTCTTGGTCTTCTTTAGGTGTAAACACGTGCGGTGATATATATGATAACCAGGGCCTCTGTTCATTTCAGACATTAAGAACCAAATTTTGTCTACCAGCATCCGCATATTTTGTCTTTCTTCAATTACGTTCTGCTCTCAAAGCGTATGGCGTTCCTTGGTCTTCTTCCATTTCCTCTCATCCTATGCGGGACTGGATTGCACCATCTGCTGGTCGGCCATCTGTTTGCTTAATATATAATAAAATTATTGATTGTATTACAAAACCTCTTTCTATTAAAACTATTTGGAATAGGGAATTATCTGACCTTAATTTATCTGTCGACTGGGAGAGAATGTGGTCTAATCTCAGGTTAACATCTAAAAATCTGGCTCATCGTCTTATTCACTTCAAAGTCATTCATAGAGCATACACAACTCCTTACAAAAGATTTAAAATGAAACTACAGTCAAATTTGAACTGCCATATATGTAACACTACATCATCAGGCACTTTTCTGCATATGTTTTGGGAATGTCCTGTCGTCATCAGTCTATGGACACATGTAAACCTGGTTTTGTCATCATTAATGCAAATTGATTGGTCTGTTAACCCAAGTTTGTAGTAGCCCTTTTATTGTCACTAGTCACAAGTACCAGCGAAATTAGCCATCAACCTGTCCATACATACACAACATACATATATGACAAGGGGGTAGACAGGACAGGAAGACAGGGAATTGAAGAAAAATACAGCATAACATGAGGAAGGTGAGGAGAAAAAAAAATAACCCCCAGACTATGCTCCTTGGGGAGTACAGTGTGAGAACAGGAAAAACACCTCAGCAACAAAAGCACATAATACACCATAGACACACGACTTTGCAACAGGGGAAGTAATCCAGCTCCGTTAAGCAGCCATCCGGTCCTGCAGCCATTTCCGGTGCTGGTCACAGACCCGCTTGTCAGGCTGGCGGTTCAAAGCGACGGAGGCGAGGGATCGGGGGTGGGGAGGTGAATGCATATGTGTGTATGTGTGTGTATGTGTAATAGTTTGTAATCAGCAGGTGTCCGTAGAATGGGGGAGGAACGCAAGAGCGTCTCACTGCAGTGCTCTTCCCAGGGTTGATTTTTCAGCAGCAGCCTTGGCCGAGGCCAGTGCTGGTTCAGGGGAGCCAAAAAAGATAAGATTGCGATTGTTTAGTCTTGGGGCGAGTAACCGCATTCCAATTCCACGGCTACTCTCTTTGTCCATTTTGATCTCCAACACCATCAATTTTCCTTTGCAAAGCCGTGAGCTTCTCCATGATAGAATCCATATTGCGATTAATAGTCTCAGTCTCAATGCTGACCGCTCTTCCCACTGCTTCAATCATGACGGGCAGCCTTGTGAGGCTTTTGACAGCTGTTCCCGTTTTCTGAATTCTTCGATAACCCAGGGCAAAGCCTAATCCAATCAGCAGAAGACCTGTTATCATGGTTCCGAATAGGTAGATATCTTCAATGTCCTCCATGGAAAGAGCCGCCAGACACACGATTCGCCATCTCTCCCACGCGTCCATCGTGTAGCCAGCTGCGAACGTTCCGTCAGGGCAGTCAGGTTCCCCCGAACCCAAGCTTCTCGTCGAGAAGATGGTGTCAATTGCGTTGAGAGACCAGTTGATCAAATCCATAATTTTTCAGTTTGGAGAGCAGTGCAGAGAGAGTCTCTCAATAGATAAGACGAGACGAGACCAGAGAGCAAGCAGGATGATCAGGTCACCACGAACCCTGTGGCAATTAATGACATATTTAAAGGTTTTTACACAAATCTGTATAAAGCCGAAACAGATTTTGATGAACCAATTTGTAAGCAGTATTTAGATAAATTGGAACTGCCTCAGATCTCACAGATGGATAAAGAATCTTTGGAGGCCCCATTAAGTTTGGAGGAACTCCACGTCTCTCTAAAAAGCCTTCAAAAGGGCAAATCGCTGGGTCTAGATGGTCTCCCCCCTGAATTATATTTAGAAATTTGGGATTTGGTAGGGATACTTATGCTTAACTCATTTAATTTTGCAATTGAACATGGGGTATTTAATAGAGATCAAAAAACATCACTGATTTCATTACTTCTTAAAAAAGGGAAAGATCCATTAGATTGTTCCAGCTACAGACCGATTTCGCTTATCCCATGTGATCTAAAAATCTATGCTAAAGTTTTTGCTTCTCGTATTGAGAAGGTAATTCACAGTCTGATCAAGGAGGACCAAACTGGTTTCATCAAGGGGCGCAATGCATCTGACAATATGCGTTGACTCCCACCCAACCCCTTGTGCGGTCTTTTCACCTGATGCAGAAAAAGCCTTTGACAGGCTAGAGTGGAATTATATGTGGGCAGTTCTGCAATGTTTCGGCTTCGGTGAACACTTCGTTTCTATGATTAAGACATTATACCACTCACCTGCAGCATCAGCCATAACTGGTAATATTATTTCCCCCTCATTCCCTTTACAGCGGGGAACGAGGCAGGGGTGTCCGCTTTCCCCCTTATTGTTTTATCTATCTCTTGAACCCTTAGCACAAGCCATCAGGAAATCTGAAGTATCGATTAAGATTCATGACCATAATCATAGGATTTCATTATAGGCTGATGATATTATTCTATATTTAGACCACTTTGATGTATCAGTCTCTAGTATAATTAAGGAATTTGATAATTTTAGTAGCCTATCAGGATATAAAATAAATTGGAGCAAATCTGCTTTAATGCCAATTAACAATGTTAAGGTTAATTCTTCTATTCCCTCATTTATCCCTATTAAGGAATCTTTCATCTATTTGGGCATTACCATATATAAAAACATTCATAAGATTGCCAGAGACAATTTTAATAACATTTTAGTTAAGGTCAAAAATGACATTCAAAGATGGAAGAATCTTAAAGTCTCTCTCCAAGGAAGAATCTCCACTGTTAAGATGAATTTGTTACCTCGATTTAATTTTTTTTCTCTATGCTACCACTTTCTCCCCCTCCAGGTTACTTTAAGGAGATCAACTCCATAATTTCTAAGTTTATCTGGAATGATAAATGTCCCAGAATTAAACTTACCACATTACAACATCCTAATAGCGCAGGAGGACTGGCTGTACCAAATTTTGAATTATATTATTGGTCGTTCCAGCTTAAGGCTCTTCATAATTGGGTTGATCCTCAATCAACAGTTTCATAGAGGGTGATTGAAGCTGACAAGGTTAAACCAAATAGACTTCAAGATATTTTATTTACTGGCACAGGAAAAAAAGGGGATAATTATAAATTTGTTCCGGTTGTGGCTAACTCTATTAAAATCTGGAAAACAGTTGAACGTCGGATAGGTGGACCCTTCAAATTCTGTAACAGTACACCCTTATGGCACAATTTTAATTTTGTATGCGGAAATCATCCATTTGTCCAACCCTCTTGGTCTTCTTTAGGTGTAAACACGTGCGGTGATATATATGATAACCAGGGCCTCTGTTCATTTCAGACATTAAGAACCAAATTTTGTCTACCAGCATCTGCATATTTTGTCTTTCTTCAATTACGTTCTGCTCTCAAAGCGTATGGCGTTCCTTGGTCTTCTTCCATTTCCTCTCATCCTATGCGGGACTGGATTGCACCATCTGCTGGTCGGCCATCTGTTTGCTTAATATATAATAAAATTATTGATTGTATTACAAAACCTCTTTCTATTAAAACTATTTGGAATAGGGAATTATCTGACCTTAATTTATCTGTCGACTGGGAGAGAATGTGGTCTAATCTCAGGTTAACATCTAAAAATCTGGCTCATCGTCTTATTCACTTCAAAGTCATTCATAGAGCATACACAACTCCTTACAAAAGATTTAAAATGAAACTACAGTCAAATTTGAACTGCCATATATGTAACACTACATCATCAGGCACTTTTCTGCATATGTTTTGGGAATGTCCTGTCGTCATCAGTCTATGGACACATGTAAACCTGGTTTTGTCATCATTAATGCAAATTGATTGGTCTGTTAACCCAAGTTTGTAGTAGCCCTTTTATTGTCACTAGTCACAAGTACCAGCGAAATTAGCCATCAACCTGTCCATACATACACAACATACATATATGACAAGGGGGTAGACAGGACAGGAAGACAGGGAATTGAAGAAAAATACAGCATAACATGAGGAAGGTGAGGAGAAAAAAAAATAACCCCCAGACTATGCTCCTTGGGGAGTACAGTGTGAGAACAGGAAAAACACCTCAGCAACAAAAGCACATAATACACCATAGACACACGACTTTGCAACAGGGGAAGTAATCCAGCTCCGTTAAGCAGCCATCCGGTCCTGCAGCCATTTCCGGCGCTGGTCACAGACCCGCTTGTCAGGCTGGCGGTTCAAAGCGACGGAGGCGAGGGATCGGGGGTGGGGAGGTGAATGCATATGTGTGTATGTGTGTGTATGTGTAATAGTTTGTAATCAGCAGGTGTCCGTAGAATGGGGGAGGAACGCAAGAGCGTCTCACTGCAGTGCTCTTCCCAGGGTTGATTTTCCAGCAGCAGCCTTGGCCGAGGCCAGTGCTGGTTCAGGGGAGCCAAAAAAGATAAGATTGCGATTGTTTAGTCTTGGGGCGAGTAACCGCATTCCAATTCCACGGCTACTCTTTGTCCATTTTGATCTCCAACACCATCAATTTTCCTTTGCAAAGCCGTGAGCTTCTCCATGATAGAATCCATATTGCGATTAATAGTCTCAGTCTCAATGCTGACCGCTCTTCCCACTGCTTCAATCATGACGGGCAGCCTTGTGAGGCTTTTGACAGCTGTTCCCGTTTTCTGAATTCTTCGATAACCCAGGGCAAAGCCTAATCCAATCAGCAGAAGACCTGTTATCATGGTTCCGAATAGGTAGATATCTTCAATGTCCTCCATGGAAAGAGCCGCCAGACACACGATTCGCCATCTCTCCCACGCGTCCATCGTGTAGCCAGCTGCGAACGTTCCGTCAGGGCAGTCAGGTTCCCCCGAACCCAAGCTTCTCGTCGAGAAGATGGTGTCAATTGCGTTGAGAGACCAGTTGATCAAATCCATAATTTTTCAGTTTGGAGAGCAGTGCAGAGAGAGTCTCTCAATAGATAAGACGAGACGAAGACCAGAGAGCAAGCAGGGAAAAAATAAGGGCGAGGACGGGGAGTGAAAAATGCGACCGCCTCCGTTGAGTGCCGAAGAGAAGTGTCGTCTTAATGATGATTCTGGTCTCTGTATTAGTTCGATGCAAAAGAGAATGTTGTTTACTGGTTTTACAGCTGCGAAGAAGACAATAATCCAGAACTGGTTTACACCACACATGTGTAGAAAAACATATTGGATCCGTAGACTCCTGCAAATAGTGTCATGTGAATGTACAACGGCGCGAGTTGGTGGGGCCAGGCCTTCGACCATTGATGCTTGGCAGTGTTTTTTGTTGGATATACGTGATTGTATAAAGAAGTGACTTTTGTGTTCTTGTTGTCCTTCCCTCTCCCCCTCCCTTTTGATTGGACCTTGAGATGTTGAGTATGTGTCTGTTGTTTTGTTTTGTTATATTTTGGATACTATGTTATTGTCAGGGTTCTGTTGTGTGTGTCTTGTGTTCCCGCCTCTTGTGTCCATATATGGTTTGTTTCCTGTCCTTGTTTCATGTCATTATTAGTTAAGTATGTTCCACTGTGTTTGTCTCGTTATGTGTTAATTACCCCGTGTATATTAGTCCTGTCTTTTGAGTTTGATTTCGTCTGGTCTACTCGTTACTTCCCCGGTGTATCCTGTCCATGTCAGTCATGCCTTGTCCTGCCTTGATGTCCTCATTAAATATTATTATTTGAGTTTACGTCCTCGTCTCCATGTTCCTGTTCCTCCCTCGTGTGTGCACCAGACGAGAAGACCAGACCCCAACAGTAAGCGGCGCCCCTTCACCTCGTTTTGTTTTTCGTTTTCAAAAGTCTTTTGTTTTGTTCTTATGTTCTGTCTGTCTCGCGGCAAGGAAGTCGCCGCTCGTCATCCCGCTCTAGCCCGCGGATGATGCGTGGGAGTTCGGCGGGATCGCCGCGAGTGCCGCGAGTCCTCTGGTCGCGAGCCTGTTCGGTCCGCCGGCTGGGGCTCTCCCAAGCCCGCCGGCGGGTTGCCTAGTTTCTGGGTTGCCGCTCCCCCAGGGAGATCACGCAACCGGATCGCCGCTGACTCAATGCCCACCGGCCCACCTCTGACTCAATGCCCGCCGGATCGCCGCTGACTCATGCCCGCCGGATCGCCGCTGACTCATGCCCACTGGCCGCCGCTAACCCTAGCCCCGTGGAGAGTCCACATGTCACGGCCAGGAGTGCCGTGTGTCTGTTTTGTTGTGCCCACAGGAACATTTTAATCAAGTCTTGTCTTGTCATGTCTTGTCCTCGGAGACTCGTCTGGGGCAGGTGGCTCCTCTTGCTGTGGCCATGGAGGCCATTCTAGCCGCCTGCCCCCTTGTCGCTGAAGTGGAGGCGGTCACTGAGGGACCCTGTGTGGGCCTCTGACTCCTGGTCATGCCCAGAAGAAGCCTCAGCCTCCGAGCTAGCCCTGGAGGGCTTCCTGTTCCTGTGGGCTGTCCTGTCCTGTCTGTCTGGCCCTGGAGGGTGTTCCTGTCTTGTTTTGTACTGTCTTGTCTGTTTAGCCCGGTGGGCTGTCCTGTCCCTGTCTGTTTAGCCCCGGTGGGCTGTCCTGTCCTGTCTGTCTGGCCCTGGAGGGCGTTCCTGTCTTGTTTTGTACTGTCTTGTCTGTTTAGCCCCGGAGGGCTCCTGATACCCCCTCACTTCCCCAGGGAAATTTTTTGGGGGGGTAGTAGAGTTCCGGCTGTAGGGGCCGGGCCGAGAGGACCGAGGCCAAGGCCCCAAAGACCATCTGCCATGGCCTCCAGAGCTCCCAGCTCCGCCATGGCCTCCAGAACTCCCAGCTACGCCATGGCCTCCAGAGCTCCCAGCTCCGCCATGGCCTCCAGAGCTCCCAGCTCCACCATGGCCTCCAGAGCTCCCAGCTCCGTCGTGGCCTCCAGAGCTCCCAGCTCCACCATGGCCTCCTGAGCTCCCTGCACCGCCATGGCTTTCAGAGCTCCCAGCTCCACCATGGTCCCCGTCTGTCTGTTCCACTCTGGAGGTCCCCGTCCTGTGTTCTTGTCCGTATTTGTCCTGAGGGGCCTCCAGAGCGCCCACCCCCCCTCCCCGATGGAACTGTTAAGGCTCGGGATGAGCCTTTCGGGAGGGGGGAGTTATGTCAGGGTTCTGTTGTGTGTGTCTTGTGTTCCCGCCTCTTGTGTCCATATATGGTTTGTTTCCTGTCCTTGTTTCATGTCATTATTAGTTAAGTATGTTCCAGCTGTGTTTGTCTCATTATGTGTTAATTACCCTGTGTATATTAGTCCTGTCTTTTGAGTTTGATTTCGTCTGGTCTACTCGTTACTTCCCCGGTGTATCCTGTCCATGTCAGTCCTGCCTTGTCCTGCCTTGATGTCCTCATTAAATATTATTATTTGAGTTTACGTCCTCGTCTCCGTGTTGCTGTTCCTCCCTCGTGTGTGCACCGTGACAGTTATGTTATGTGTGAAAAAATAAAAAATAAAAAATTGTTGATAACAAAAAATACTTAGCAGGCACAGTCCTTTTAAATAGGGTTTTTGAAACATGACAATCAGGAGTTGCAAGTGCAAATATGAGTCAGGTAGCTACTGTATTCCAAAATGAAATCTGTCTACACTAGGGGTGTAATGGTTCACAAAATTCATGGTTCGGTTCGATACGACAATGTTATATCATAGCTATATCATAACTAGTTACCTAGCTGGGGACTACTTTCAGGTGCTGCATCATATTATTGCGCCTGCTGCACTGATGGTACGGCAGCAAAGTTCCTTGATTATTACGCCGGAATGAGAGTATAGTTCTTATATCGAGTATAGAGAGTATAGGCTTTCGGTTCGGTACGCATTACAAACCGAACGATTCGTTGGACTAATCCTATTACGTTTGGAAAATAAAAGAGCTTAAAGTGTGTGAAATATCAGTGCCACTGCGCTCAACAACGCAGCCCAAACGACGTAACAGGCAATGTGCTGTCTGCCCTGTGATATCCTCCCCTTGCTGGGGTGTGTTGAAAAATTATGATCTTCTATCGACGATAGACAGATATTGTCAAAAACATCAATTATTGGCAATATTATGAGGATTTGGTATTTCCAATTAATGTAGGCCTGTTACATTCTTATTTTTATTAGGCCTATTATTATAAAATTTGCCCCGCAATAATTACTGCATAACTGACATGCTGTGAGGATAAGATTAGGCTATTTACTCCTCAATTAAAATGTTTTTTAAAAAGGTCTTCTAAAACAGGTCTATTAGGCTATAGGCTACGGCTACCTACAATGAATTATAGTCCTATAATTAAAATATTAACACTGCAGTCATCAATAAAAATCAATGAAATAAAAAGCTTTTATTTCAAGCACTGACTTTCAAAAACAACCTGTTTAACACGAAATACGTTTCTTCTCATTTTCACTATGTACGGGCCACAAGAGAAATATTAAGGAAATAAATGAAAACAGCTATAAGCTATACCGTTATCAGCATGTTGAAGTAGATTCGTCTCTCTCCGTCATTCCATTTTTACTTTCACTTTCTACTTATAGTGAATTGACTGAGATTAAGACGTTCACCAGCATAGATCTTTTTTTATTTATTTTTTTTTTTAGGATTTTTCAGAGTAAACACAGAACGAACAAACAAACAACATTATCTCAGACTTCACGTGCATTCACAAAGAGAAAAAAAAGGGGGAAAGGAATAGAAATAAAAACATAAATAAATAAATACAAAGTAAAAAGAAATAAATAATACATACAATAATAAATACAGGTTCAGTAACTAAAGGTACCATAGTAAAGGGCTGCGAAACAGTCAATCATTAGAAATGCCCAAAGGTAATGCACAACTAAACCTTCATAGGAAGCATTAGACATTGGTTAGGCTGCTTGTTTGTCTAAATATCCGAGAAATGATCCCCAGACAGCAGAAAACTTTTCAATGGCATTAGATCTCAGAAATCGAAGTCTCTCCATTTGTATGACAGAAATCATGTCCATAGTCCAAAGTCGAAAAGAGGGAGGTGAAGATGACTTCCAGTTCTTTAATATAAGTCTCTTGGCCACGATCATACCCAGAGTGAGGGCCTGTTGTAAAGTTTTTGGAAAGCTAGAAGTGTGTTGTGAGAAGCCGAAGATAGCAAGTTCCGCGTCCAGCAGAAGAGGCCTGTTATAGGCCTTAGAGTACCAATCAAATATGCTAGTCCAAAATCCCGACAGTGAAGGACAAAACCAAAAAGCATGAGCAGTTGCATCCTCCGTGACCTTGTACTTAACACAAAATGGTGAAACAGAAGAGAAAATTGTGTGCAGTTTGGTCTTGGTATAATGCAAACGATGAATGATCTTGAATTGTATCAACTGATGTCTACTGTTGACTGAACAGGACCGTACTGCAGTCAAACACCTATCCCATGTTTCATCGGAGAGCTCAGCTCCCAGTTCATCCTCCCAGGCCACTTTAAATCTCTCATTAGGGGCTGTGACACAACTTTCAAATAAACCAACAAATTTAGAGATAAGATGCGTAGAATGAGGTGGATTTAAGAAAATATAAAAAAAACACGTTTCTCAGGGAGGAATTCAAAATTACAAATTTTGGACTTCACATAATGCCTAATTTGTAAATAACGAAAAAAGTGTGAATGGGGCAGATCAATCTTCTCTCTTAGCTGGTTAAAAGATGCAAACCTTCCCTCAACATAAAGGTCCTTAATAGAACATAAACCCTTCTCCTTCCAAACAAAATAAGTTCTGTCAGACCATGAGGGTGAAAAAGAATGATTGTAGCAAATTGGTGTATACACAGAGGTCTCTGGCAGGGATAACACTTTTTTTTACTTGATTTAAAATTGATAGAATTTTTCAACACAATACTTAGCTTATTTATAGCTGTAGGCTTATCTATCTTGGAGAATAACATGGCCGCTAGTGAGGTCCCAACAGCCAGACCTGTCTCCATTTGCACCCATAAGGGAACCTCAGTGGACAGGTTGTCCAGTGCTCCCATCTCCCAGTACATTAAAGCCCTAATATTGGCAGCCAAGTAATAGTATTTAAATACTGGCAGACCCAAACCGCCCACAGACCCGGGCTTTTGTAAATTAATTTTAGATATCCGATGTGTCTTATAGTTCCAAACATAAGACAAAATTATAGAATCCAGTTCCTTAAAAAAGGCGAAAGGAAGAAAAATTGGAAGATTTTGACAAATATATAAGAATCTAGGAAGAGAGACCATTTTTATTGAGTTTATGCGTCCAATCATAGATAAAGGCAAGATTTTTCAATTCTCTATGTTACATTTGAGTTTTGAAAGAAACTCGGCAAAATTCAACTTGTATAATAATTTTGGATCTTTAGGAATTTTCAGTCCGAGATATACAAAGTGGTCCCTAACTATTTTGAATGGAATATTTTCCAAAAAGCCAGGTCTGTAAGTATCAGAGAGTGGCATAAAGCTACTTTTCGACAGGTTGATTGTATACCCAGATAATCTCCCAAAAGAAGTAATTAACTCTAAAAGAGCAGGAACAGAACTTCCAGAGTTCTTCAAATACAATATTACATTGTCTGCATATAGACTAATAAGGGCTTCACTCCTCCAACTTCAAGACCCATGATATCTTTATGATGTCTTACACATATGGCAAGGGGCTCTATTGCAATAGCAAAAAGGGCAGGCGAAAGGGGACAGCCCTGTTGTACCGAGCGGTGCAAAGGGAACTTAGACGACCTATCTGCGTTCGTTAAAATTTAACACACTGGCCTAACATATATTAATTTAACCCATGATATAAATGTCTCACCAAACCCAAACTTCTGTAATGATCCAAACATGTAAGGCCACTCAACCTGATCAAAAGCCTTCTGTGCATCCAAGGACAGAATCTCCGCCTCGTTAACTTTCGTGTGATTAGCGTATATTGTATTGAGGAGTTGAAGTACATTAAAAAAAGAGAATCTGCCATGGATAAATCCGGTCTGGTCAGGGTGAATGATGGAGGATAGATGTTTGTTAAGCCGAGTAGCCAAAGTTTTAGTGACAACTTTCCTATCAAAATTCTGAAGTGCAATTGGCCTATAACTAGCCGGGTCAGTTTCATCTTTATTTTTCTTTAAAATGAGAGATATATTAGCTTCATACAATGTATTAGGCAGAACATTATATTTTTTGGAATTGATTATCATTCTAAGAAGAAGTGGGGCCAGAATGTCACAGAATTTAGCAAAAAATTCGGAACTGAATCCATCTGGCCCTGCCGCCTTTCCAGTTGGAAATGACTTGATAGCGGAGACTATCTCCTCCAAAGTGAAGTCCGAATCCAACTCAGCCCCGGCTGTGTCGTTAAGTTTGGGTGTTTCAAGAGAGAGTCCAAAAAAGCCCCAAGAATACAGTTATACTCATTTTTAAGTTTCACTATCTTGTTGTAATCTTCAGATGATTTTGATACCTGGTATGCCAATTCAAGAATAGGAAAAACCCTTTGTATCTCTAACAGTCGGTTCTCTCTTTCCTTCTTGGCATTAGATTCGTAGGAGATAATGTGTCCACGCATGACCACCTTTAACGTCTCCCAAAGTGTAGAATCTGACACCTCCCCATTGTCGTTAAACTCTAAAAAATATTTTAACTTGGTGGTAATATAGTCTACAAATTTATTGTCAGCATGCAGAGATGGATTGAAACGCCAGGAATAAGATTGCTTAGGAAGAGAAAGATCAATAGACATGGTAAGGGGACTGTGATCTGAGATTAATATGCTGTGATATTTGGTTTCAGTAACGCGAGAAATTAACTGAAAATCAACTAAAAAGTAATCTATTCTACTGTAAGATTTGTGAATGTGAATAATAGGAATAATCCCTATCAGCAGGGTGTTGAATTCTCCAAATATCCACCAGATTTCTGCACTTGAGCAAATTGTTTAAGACCTGTACTGATGTAATTCCAGGTGGGGGGCGTGTGGATAATCTGTCTAAATAAGGGTCTAAGTAACAATTCAAGTCACCCCCGATCACTATATTTGAATTATTCCCATCGGGGAGTAAATCAAAAACCTTCTTATAAAAGTTAGGGTCATCCGTATTTGGACCGTAGACATTCAGGAAAGTCAATGGCAAAGAGTTTATGGATCCGGAAACTATAATATATCTGGCATGAGGGTCTGTGACCATAGAGGAATATTTTTGTATATTTTTCCGAAAGAGGATGGCCACACCTCGAGCATGAGAAGTGAATGGTGATTGATAAACTTGTGATATCCAGCTACACCTTAACTTACGTTGCACGGTTGCTTTAATACGAGTCTCCTGTAACAAAATCACATCTGCTGATAAGGACTTAAGATGTCTAAATACTTTTTCTCTCTTTATAGCGTTTCCTAGCCCCTTAACATTGCAAGAGACCAATGTCACATTTCTTCCCCCAGTCAATACTCTACCAGAATATCCTCTGCATAACCATAGGGGAAAAGGGGAGTCATAAAAATTGAGCACACACCTTCGACAAGTAATTTGCAGCAAGAAAGTACATTGTAAAAACTGAACAAAAAAAAGAAAGTACAAGTAAACAAAAGAAAGTAACATAATAAAAATAGCAAACAAGTCTGATACAACAAGAACATCAACCCACAACTTACCCCACCCTCCATCGTGTCTTCCCGAACCAGACACAAAGTTCCCAGTTCCACCAAAAAGGAGCTGCCGGGCAGTTCACAAAAAAGCAACCACTCAAGGGGAAAGAACCCTCCCCGAGGTCTCAAATATGTGAACACAAAAGTCATGATACCGTCAAGAAAAAAAAAAAAAACGTCATTTTAATTAAGTCTCATTGCGGTGTACATTGATAACTCCTGCACATCAGAGTCAGAGGCTAGTTACGTTTACTAGCTCCAGATATATATAGACACTACAGTGGTACAGGAAAATATAATTCAAGCATGAATCTAGACCCCTGAATTCTCACCACATCCTTCCATGAACCATGCTGCCTCCATCGGATCCTCGAAAACTGTAGGCGCCCCCGCTGACTGATGTTGAATTTGCAGCCTAGCCGGGTATCGCAGAGTAAACTTGATTCCTTTCTTGCGCAGGCTTTGCATTACATCCCAAAAGGCGTTCCGCTGAGACATCACCTCGCTGGTATAGTCCGGAAAGATCAGGACCCTTTTACCTTTGTATTCCAACGGCTGCAATCTCCCACAGCGCAGAATCAGCTCCTTCTCTTGAAAATGATGGATACGCGCTAGGATTGTGCGTGGCTTTTCGCCCGCGGCAGGTTTCGGCTGAAGCGAACGATGCGCTCGATCCACTTTAACCGGATGAGGGAAATGCTCTTCCCCAAGCAATTGGGGAATCAGCCTTGAAACAAATTCAGTGGGTTTACCTTCCTCTTCTCCTTCTTGTATCCCCACGATCTTTATATTGTGTCTTCTAGATCCAGGACCTTAGCACGGAGCTGACTGTTTTGTTTAGACAGTTCTGAATACTTAGTTTCCAACTTCTGTATCCTTGCCTCAAAGTCACTGGTCGCCAGCTCTTGATTGGCCACCCGGGCTTGTAGCTCAGCCTGAGAAGTCACAAGCTTCTGAAAGTTGAGTTCAAAAGCGTCGAAGCGGGCTCCTTGTAAAATTGACTCGGACATCTCCCTACATATCTCCCGACACATAACGAGAGCAGCGTCTGGAATTTTCTCAGTCTTGTCAGGTGAGCTATTAGTTTTAGCATTAGCTCCGGTGACTTGATCGTTGGCGCTTTTAACTTTATTAGAGGCACTCGGCTTCGGCATTTTCGGGTCTTAATAAGAGTTTGTGCTAAATAAAACGAGTAGACACACTTTAAAAGTGAAAAACTAAATAAAACATGGTAAGATAATAACTTTGTCGAGACCACGGAGAGGAGCTCAAGCCAAACGCGTCTATACCTCACACATGCACACTAGCGCCCCTTCCCACCAGCATAAATCTTGCGCAAAGTTTGCACATGTGCAAACCCTGGTGCAAACGCATGCTTGTGTGATATCCATTGGCTCGCCTTCATGGTTTAAAACAGAAATATTTCCAACATTGTGACGTAACCAATTGCCCCGCCCTCCGTATCGAAAACGTACCAAACCGTGACACCACTGTGTCGTATCGAACCGAACCGTGAATTTTGTGAACCGTTACACCCCTAGTGTAGACAGATTTCAATTTGGAATACAGTAGCTACCTTACTCATATTGGCACTTGCAACTCCTGATTGTCATGTTTCAAAATCCCTATTTAAAACCTGTTAACCAGCACCCCCCATATTGGGAATCACAGCTGAAAATTACTAATTAACTTAAAATGGTAACAGCTCCTGACTTCAGTGTGCCACACACACAATTTTGGTGTCTTTTGAAAGAAGACCCTTTGGGCTTTACTATCCATCACCAGAGTTGATAATGCTCAAAAATATAAAAAGTTATAGACACTGAAGTGCCTTGATAAAAATTGTACCACACTGAATTTTTTTTTTATTTCATATAAAAATACATGAAATCAGTCCTGAAGCAATCCAGAAAAGTAATGGGTTGAAAGTCACATGTCTCATGAGTTTATATTTCAAATCTGAAGAAGATACCATGAAAAATTAGATTCCTGCAGCCATTTTTCTAGCCCCCCCCCCTCTGTTTGAGGAAAAATATTTACCAAATTATTGAAGGGTTCTACTACAAACTATTTAGTCATTATACATACCACTGCAGTTTTTCAATTATAAAACAGTAGACAGAATCTTAGACATCGTATCAGTGATTTATTTGAGCACTAGAAAAATACAATAAGAATAATTTTTCAGTGATGAAAAAAAATAATAATAATAAAAAAAAACTCTGATTTCCTGACATATAAATGCTCCTGTATATCAGTAATCACATATTGACGATCATTCATACAGATGCTAATCATACAGATGGCCGCCCATATTGTCAATAATCACATTATAATGGCCTTTTATATAGACTGCATTCACACTGATATCTGTGAACAGTCAGTAATTACATGCTGATTATCAGCCATACAGATGTTAATCAGATACAGGCAATTCCCCACAAAACACGCAAACATATATGAAAAATGTTGAAAAAAAAAGAAAGAAAAAAAGGATTATCTGTGCAAAAAAGATCGCTAAGTTACGCCCCCATCAGATGACAGGTGCGTCACAACCTGCGTCACGCGCCGTCGCGAGGGAGCGCCAGAATTCAAATAAACAATCTTCCGTGTATCTTTGACTTTTTTTTTTTTTGGATGATCTCATTCTGTTTGGGACATTGCCTGCTACAAAATCATGCTGTTTTTTTTACCACCAAGACGCTGTTTTTGAGCGTAATTTGTTCCATAACGGACACAAACAATAACTCTCCCTGAAGAGATGAGACGTAAACAAATGAATAACGATCCAAATTACAACTTTGTTGTTTCTTTGGACTAAAAGTGCTCGATGGAATGTTGTTCCGTGGACCCTTATCTCTCAAACGAAACCGGGATTTACAGCAGTGGATACGTTTGAGTGTCGTTATCAGGATGAATCTGGTATGTACTGCGGTTTTTTTTTATACATGTTTTGATGTGTACTGCTTACACAAATTTAGCAAATACATTCATTATAAGCTTTCAATCGAAAAACAGCGATCTGTCGTCGATGCTTGAGGCTTAGACCTTCAAAATGATATATAGTTTGTCAAGATTAATTTTGTCCTGTTTTACTTTATCTGTTTGAAAACAATGACATGTGCAAACAAAGAGCTTTCAGTGTGCTGGCGTCCTGGTGCATGTTAACAGGTTAAAAGGACTGTGCCTGCTAAGTAGTAACACTATGCAGTGCTGCACAGTTACTGCCGTGTTCCCAACCAACTTTCAAAGTTTCAAACTGCAATGGCACCTACAATCAATTACTCAATAAGTACCTTGGGTCCATGTTTATACCCCCCAACTTGAGTACCGCATAACTTATTCTGTACATTAACTAATAGGTACATACACCAGTACTTACCTAGTAAGTATATGGAAATAGGACTGTAAAATAAAGTGCACCATTTTACATAAACATTACACAGGAATTACAGGTTCTTCAAACTTTGTAAGCACTGTTGTGGAGAGCAATTTAGCATTAACAGTCCTACACAAGCAATTGAAAAACAGTCCTCTTTTTATTAGGTAAGCTTAGGACTTACCAAGCGTACCGTATATACCAAGTACAGTATGTGTCTTGTTTGTTACACATAATACCACATTTTTCCGTAGGTGCTACACATTTACCATGTACATATCATTAGTATGTACAGTAATGTGTCTTATTAGTTACCACTGTAAGGACATGCCTGTTTGTACCCACTTGTCCGTAAGTATTACATATTTACCATGTACATTAGTAAAGTACAGTAAAGTATCTAATTAGTTACCATGTAGGGTACTACCTGTAAGTGACCGTTATTACCCACACTTGTCTGTATTTACAAACTAATTACCATGCATGTATGACTGTTAAGTACAGCAGTGTTTCTTATTTGATACATGTACATACATTTCAGGTAAGTACCTTGTGTTACCACTCACTTGCCTGTAGGTACAAGATATTTACCATGTATGTACCAGGCAAGTACACGTACTGTAAAATAAAGTGCTACCCTAATAACCACAGTTTTATTTAAGAAGAAGGTACTTCTTTAAAGCATGTGAGTTCATCAGTCATGGGCTGCTGTTAGACGACCAGTCCTACAGCTATTTTTAGTTTTTGTGTCTGTGTGTATGTGTATGAGAGAGAGAGGCAGAGGTGCATGTCTTCATGTGTTTAGTTGAGTTGTCAGGATGTGAAATGGTCTTGTCTCTCCTCACATAAACTCTGTGGTCTGCCAGGAAAGAGTGAGACAGAGAGAACAAAAGAGAGAGGGTGAGACGGTAAAGAGGACAGACACAGAGGCTGTCTGTCTGACTGATGATGACTGTGTGTATATTGATGTGTGATTATCAGTGGCGCTACCTCTGTGAATCTGTGTTTGGTGATCTGTTCACATGGTAGCTGGAACAAGGCAGTAAATAAAACCATGTACATTTCCTTCTTTCTTCAAAAGAGTTGCCACAATTATTGTTTGTCTGCTGTACATGAGAATCAACACAGTGCAGAGTCTTTGCAGTAAAAAAATTCAGTGTTTCAGTTTTATTAAGGTACATGAATTGGTGCAAAGTGCAAAATTTTAGTGCAAAATCTTAGGCTAAATTCTACAAAACAAACTGTGTGTCAAGCAGTTTAGATTGTGGCTGTCGCCAGTCCTGAGATAAACGAGTATCTGCATGCTGCTGAAGTTACTGCAGGAGGGATAGTAGAAATACACTGTTTTAAATGTATTTTAATGTTATTGTTTTTATTGTAGTGGCATATTTATTATGATTAATCTCCAATCTGTCTACAATATAATGCTATCCAATAATTGCACTCAGACCCAGAGGATATGACTCTTGGATAATCGAATCTGCTTGAAATATTTCTTTATCTGAATGACTTAAGTTTGATTTAACACCAAATCGAAACACGAACAAAAATAAATAAAGAGAAATGACAAACAGTTCGATTATTAGGGGTTCATGCATGTAGTGCTGAAACCTTATTATAATTGCAGGGATTTTTATTAATCTTCTTCTCTGCTAAAACTGATTGTGCAGACCAAACCATAAGGCCTAGAGAGCTGAAACTTTTCAGATGGTAGTATTGCTTATACTCGGATACAAAGACTACAGCGATCGAAAAAGCAAAATTGCACACAACTCCTAGACTGTTCGTCGTAGACTCAAAAATGTTTATATCTTTGGAATCCTTGGGTCAAAACGAAGAAAACTGCCCCTTGACAGTTTCGCTCTACAAAGTCTGTTTTTTCCGCAAAATTGTGTTATGTCCAATACCTATTTTTTCGAACTAATCCTTGGTTTTTCACCTGATCAGAACCAAACCACTGCAGAAATATTCTCTGGACAGTTAATATCAATAATTATCAAAAAAGTTGAAATTTCGCAAAGGGGCACCAAAATGTCCATAAAGGGCGGGGCCAGTTTTACTAAAATGGCAATAACTCCTGAACGGAATGAGGTATCTTCACAAAACTTTGTACACATGTGTCAGAGCTCAATCTTTGGTCAAATTAAATAGCTTGGCCACTTGGTGGCGCTATAAGAGGGGGGGGGGAGACATAAAAATGGCTATAACTATGCAACCGTTAGTCCAGTCGACTTGAAAATTAGTATGCACTATCTTTGTTCAAAGTGCCACAAGTGTATATGAGGACATTCGTGTATCTAAAAAACATGGCTGCCATCGACCAATGAAGTTTGACCACCTATTAGACAAGGTTAATGGAGGTCGAACGGAATGAAACTTTGTGGGCATGTTCAACTCATGGCCCTACATGTCTGTAAGAATTTTGAAAGAAATCAGCCACTAGTTGGTGCTAATGAGTTTTATGCCTCTGTAATCATGTGGTGTTTCACACATCTACACAATATGCATATAATTTGATAGATCTCCTCATACTGAGCAACTATGCCTCAAGAACCATTGCTGTCAATCAAATTGTTCATTAAATATTCACAAATATGCTAAAAATCTACTTTTGTGAACTAGTCCTAGGTTTTTCGCTCAATCTCGATCAAACCACTGTGGCACAATGCTCCGGACTCTCTATAATTATCCAAAAAAAAATTTGATTAGCTATAACGAGGTCATTTTGAAAAGGGGCATGGCCAAATATACCCAAAAGCCTATAAAATCTAAGCTAAAACTCAAAACTTTACAAAACTTGGTGAAAACATGTCAATGACTCAACAAGCATGCAAAGTTTCATAGAGATCGGACCATAGGGGGCACTATAACAGTTAAAAAGGCTTCAAAACATAATATTTCTATAGTGAATGACCTCAAATTGCAAAAAAAAAAAAAAAAAAAAGTTAATGTATTCACACAAACACTTGATCTTCATATCATATGATAGATCAGTGGTTCCCAACCCTGGTCCTGGAGGCACCTCAATACTGCACATTTTGCATGTCTCCTTTCTCTGACACACCAATTTCAGGTCTTGGAGTCTCTACAAGTGAGCTGATGACCTGAATCAGGTGTGTTGTGGTGCCTCCAGGACAAAGTTTGGGAACCACTGTGATAGATCTCCTCATTCTGAACAACTATACCTCTGTGTTGTCAATGTTGTCAATCAAACTGTTCATTAAATATTTGAGATTATTTTAAAAACCTACTTTTGTGAACTATTCATAGGTTTTAAACTCAAAATCAATAAAATCAGTACAGTGCAATTCTCTGGACTCTCTATGTCAATAATTATCAAACAATGCAACATTTGCATTTGGACAGTTATAACAGGGTTATTTCATAATATGGTCTTGCTCTAGTGTACCCAAAAGTCTATAAATCTTAAAAGAAAACTCAAAACATCACAAAACTATGTAAACTCATGCATTATATGATTCTAAACAATCATGCAAAATTTTATGGAGATGGGACCAAGGTTATTATAGTTTTGAATTTTAAAATTCGTTTTATTTTAATATTGTTTTCAAATTTGTTATAAAATTCAGTTTAGTTTTTATTAGTTTAATTAATATTTTTGTTAGTTTTAGTTTAGTTTTTATTTTGTGAACACATTTCAATTTAGTTTTTATATAGTTTAGTTTCAGTTTTAATTAAAGTTTAGCAGAATCAACAGATCACTTCCAGAGCGAAGGCCAAAGAAAGACGTAGGCATAAATTAACCATAGTGAGGCAAACGTTTAGCGACACAAATGAGGCCCAGCGACACAAATGATGCAAATGACACTGTCAGTATGAGGTAGAGAATAATGAGTGTGTGATTAGTGATTATAAAGTAAGTCAGATCATGTTAAGAGGCTGAGTTGAGTTAAGGAGTCTGATGGCCTGGGGGAAGAAACTCCTCTTAAGTCTCTCAATTTTGCCATCATGCAGCGGAAGCGCTTACCAGATGGCAGCAGAGTGAATAGACAGTTTCCAGGGTGATTTGAGTCTTTGGTGATTTTGAAAGCTCTGCTTCTGCAGCGTTTGAGGTAGATGTCCTGCAGAGAGGGGAGAGCAGAACCTGAGATGCGCTCAGCTAAGCGCACAACTCTCTGCAAGGCCTTGCAGTCTTGGCTGGAGCTGTTTCCATACCACACTGAGATGCACTGAGTCAATACACTTTCTATGGTCCCTGAATAGAAAGTTTTCAGGATTGTTGGAGAGACCCTGAATTTCCTCAGCTGTCGCAGATGGTACAGCCTTTGCCTGGCATTCTTAACCCGTGTTTGAATGTGTGTAGTCCAAGTCAGGTCCTCGGAGATGTTTACACCGAGGTACTTGAAGCTGCTTACTCGCTCCACAGGGGTCCCACTGATCATAAGAGGAGTGTAGGGCAGCAGGTGTCTCTTTCTGAAGTCCACAATCAGCTCTTTAGTTTTGCTCACATTCAGAGAGAGACAGTTGTCCTGGCACCATGATGTAAGTCTCTCCACCTCATCCAAGTATGCGGTCTCATCATTGTTGGAAATGAGGCCCAGAACCACAGTATCATCAGCAAATTTGATAATAGATGTGGATCTGTGAGAGGGCACGCAGTCATGTGTGTAGAGAGAGTAGAGCAGGGGACTCAGGACACAACCCTGTGGGGCTCCTACGTTCAGGGTGATGGAGTTTGAGGTGTACTGGCCTACCTTCACCACTTGAGGTCTGCAGGTGAGGAAATCTTGAATCCAGACGCAGAGTTAAGTGTTTAGGCCGAGGCCTGTGAGTTTGGAAGTCAGCTTGATGGGGACTATGGTGTTGAAAGCTGAGCTATAGTCTATGAATAGCAGCCTTGCATAGTTCCCATTGCTGCTGTCAATGTGTGTGAGGGAGGAGTGGAGAATGTGAGAGATGGCATCATCAATTGATCTATTGGGATGATAAGCAAACTGAAGAGGGTCCAAAGTAACAGGGATGGATGAGCTAATGTGGCTCTTAACAAGTCTCTCAAAAACCTTCATGACTATTGATGTGAGGGCCACTGGTCGATAGTCATTCAGGCAAGAGGGTTTATTGTTCTTAGGCACAGGGATGATGATGGATTTTTTAAAGGAGGTGGGAACTACAGAGGTAGCAAGGGACTTGTTGAAGATAGAAGTGAACAAACCAGCAAGCTGATCAGCGCATGACCTCAGAACCCGGCCTGTGATCCCGTCAGGTCCAGCCGCTTTCCTGATGTTCACTCTAGGGCTGGGCGATAATTCGATAACGATAATTATTGCGATATAATTTTCCTCGATAAAACGATATGAAGAGTTCGATAAATGTTCGATATAATGTTTATGCTCCAAAAGCAGAACGAAACAGCGCGCCTCATTTTAATCGCGCCACACGGACCGTTTATCCGCTCAGATCAAAGTCAAACTGCGCGCGGCGCGAGCTCACAAGAGCAGATGCGTTTAGGTCACGCAAGCATTAAACAGCGCTGTGAGATCCAGTGTGAAGCGCTTGAATTCAGCGATGAACACAAATGACTCCGTGATTTAAACTAGTTTATAGCCAAAAAAGAGAAACACTGTGTGTAACAAGACAGTTAAGGCTTTTCAATCTACACGTCGCCATCATTTACCATGTATTTACTGTAGTAAAACTCACTGCACCGTGGTATTGTGGCACAAATGTGGGATATTCACACTGAATTTTATTACAGGAGTAATGGTGTATAATTATAATGTATACATTTGTGATTAAGCTATAGCATGTGTGCATTTATACTGAATGTTTTTAGACTACTGTTTTGCATACAAATAGGCTACCTAAAAACCATATAGTTATATTTTTACCATGATATTGAGGTGTTATATGTGTGGTTTTAACTGTGTTTATCATGATTTAAATGTATGCTACTATGGGAGACCAATGCTTAAATAATAATAAAAAAAACTTGGTCAGAATAAATTTACCCATATAAAACTGAGGTTGGTACAATTTTTACAGATGTTACTGATTTTAAAAATGAGCAAAAATGTACCTCTGCATCCTAACTCAAGCTACTATCAAATGTGCATTTCTAAGAGACAAAAAAGTGAATTATTAATATTATCAGGCAACCCAAACCTGTTTCTTGATTTGAAACAATATCACTCATTAGAACATGCAGCAACTAAGCAATTATTTTTTCTAGTTAGATATTTATGCTGTTAAGGAAAATTAATGGTCTGGTTTCTACAACTTTCACTTTGGAGCAAAATTCTGGGTTTAAACTTGAAAGAAATAAAGATTTGACATTTATCGTGATAATTATCGATATCGACTGATATGCAAAAAATTATCGTGATAATTTTTTTGGCCATGTCGCCCAGCCCTAGTTCACTCTCTTTAGTGCCCTGCGAACCTCGTCCTCCGACACGGTGATCACATGATTCTCACTTCTCTGCCTGCTGCTTCCTGACGCGCTGCTCGGCAGAGCCGTGCTGCCGCCATTGCATTCAAAGCGGCCGTAGAATGTGTTTAACTTGTCGGCCAGTGACGAATCTGCTCTCACCTCCGCAGAGGATTTGTCCAAAGGCACAGATGGTCTTTAGTCCCTGCCACATGCGTCGAGAGTCATTGAGCTGAAAATGAGACACAATTCTCTCTTTGTATCGATGTTTGGCGGCACTTACTGCTCGTCTGAGAGCATAACACAATGCTTTATACACGCTCATATTCCCAGACAAAAGAGCCTCGTTGTATGCGGCAGTGCGTTTGTTAACCGCATCAAGGATTGTTCTGTCCACCCACGGTTTCTGATTAGGGAAGGTCCTTACAGTTATCGTTTCTGTAGCTTGCTCGGTAAGTGTGTTTACAAAGCTCACTGCTACATCCGTGAACTCGCTGACGTCAGATGAGCTCGCCCTGAACATGTCCCAGTCGACGTCATCAAGAGCTGCCTGCAGCATAGCTTCCGAGTGGGAGGACCAACGCGTCACTTCCCTCTTCACCGGGGGTTCCTGTGCGAGCCTTTGTTTATATTCCGGTGTGAGGAAACTGGCGGCGTGGTCCGATTTGCCAAAAGCCGGTAGTGAGCGGGCTTTGTAGGCATTCTTAAACTGAGAGTAGCAATGATCCAGTGTATTCGGTCCTCTAGTTGGACAGGATACATGCTGGTGAAAGTTCGGCATGACCTGCCTGAGGTTGGCTTTGTTAAAATCCCCCGCTATGATAAAGGCAGCATCAGGATGTTTGTTAATGTAGCCGCTGAGCACGTCGTGAAGTTTAGACAAAGCCAAGCCGGTGTCTGCCTGAGGTGGAATGTAAGCAGCAGTAACGATGACCGCGGAGAACTCGCGGGGTAAATAGAATGGGCGGCAAATAATGGATAGATGTTCCAGATGAGGCGACCAGGATCGCGACAGAGAGGAGATATTCCTGGGGTCACACCATTTCTTGTTAGTCATGAAACACACTCCTCCACCTTTGGATTTACCGGCCTCCGCTGTTCTGTCCATCCGTAAAACAGAGAAGTTGTCAGACGGCGTTACAGCAGTGTCCGGAACCGAGGGCGTGAGCCATGTTTCAGTCAAACAGATGATGTTACAGTCCCTTATGTCCCGTTGGAAACTTATCCTGGCTCTAAGATCGTCCATCTTATTCTCCAAGGATTGGACATTAGCGAGCAGAATGCTCGGTAAAGGAGGACTGTGAGCCCTTTTCCTCAATCTGTTGCGAATACCAGCGCTATTTCCACGGTGTTTCTTGTTCCGTCTCCTATGGCCTTTGTTCTCCGTGTTCCGGAGAATCTCAAGAGGCCACGATGGATTCGGATTCGGTGATAAAGTGTCCTGAACCAGGTTAGTGAAGCGGTTTCCAATGTCCAAGAGTGTACTTTTGTCGTAGGTGATCAGTGCAGACGTTATGTGTGTAAAAAGAGAAATCAAAAGTAAGTAAAAAAGTAAATAAAACCACAGTCTTAGCGGAGCGACCCGGACGGCGACCGAACATAGCAGCGCCATCTTGTTTCAAGTCCCTCTCTCATACAGTCATGCTTATCTTAATATTTAATTCTACAGCATACTGTCATGCACATTCTTTTATACCTTATATTTTATATTTTGTTCTTTATATCTTTTATTCATTTTATTTTATGCATACTTCCCTTGTGTTGTATTCTACAATATTTGCACTGTCCATGGAGCGGACCCGACTCACATTTCACTGCTGGTTATACAATCTCTGTATAGTCGTGTATGTGACAAATAAAACTTGAAACTTGAAACAAAATTAACACATGCTGAGATTAATTAGATGGTAAAAGTATGCAAATATACACCAAAGGAAGCAGTCAAGCCTTTTTACTAAATAAATCTACACAAGTTGCACTTAATGTCACATCTAATGGTGTGTTGAGATATTTAATATGAAAATAAATGTAGCCTAATATGTATTTTTTTCTTATTTAACCATAATCATGATATTGTAACTGTCGTGTCTTGCTCACTTTTCCGTGAACAGCCGCACATAAATCATAACAGGGACTAATGAAATTCAATAATAACGGCAATCGTATTTAACAGTAAAGGCTCATATTTGAATATGTTATTTTCTTTATTTATGAAGAATTATAAGTGTGTGTATGATGTGATTTAGCCTTTGCATATTTGTTCGAAAGTTTGGCAGAGTGATCACAAGATGCTAGGCCAAGTGTTGTATTGTTTACAGAGCATGTTCTCGTATTTTTTTCTGTTAATTATCATGTTGCTCTGCGTGTCTATTTTTCTTCACAGCACCAACTTGCCTAATGTTGGTTTGATTGCTTGTGTTACATGAGAAAATAAATAATTTTGCATACCTGATGTTGTAGATTAATGCGGGTTCGGTTCGGGTCTTTATGTCAAACAGTTCTGGTCTGGTACAGAAATAAATTAGTGCTGCTGTCGGATAACGGGTCGGGTGTTCTGCTAAGTACTGCTGGTGCACGTTTACCAAACAGGACCCGTGCAGTACTCTGCTTTAAACTGCTTTGCGTCTCTCCGTCAGATAACCCCATGTGCGTGATGCGCCATTTACAGGTATTTCCCTAAACTATCACACAGCTCATATATTTTTCCGCCAAGGGGTGAGAACGTAATGATTACGAAAACGATTTATGTTTGTTAATTACTATTTTATTTCAGTTAGTTTTTCAATAACTGTTGTTTGTTTCATTTTGTTTTAGTTTTTCAAATATTTTGACATTTTTATTTTATATCAGTTTACGAAATAGTTTTTTCATCAGTCATTTTTGTCTTAGTTTTAGTTTTCGTTTACGAAAATAACCTTGGATGGGACAGAAACTGACACTGTAATAGTTATGATATATACTATTAAATTTTTTTTTTCCCCCCCCATTTTTTTTTAATTTTTTATTTTTTTTTCTTTTAAATTTAAATTTTAACCATCCCCTTTTTTTTAAAACAAAATTTTTTGGGCCCCGGGAAAAACCCCCCTTTTTAAAAGGGGAAAATTGTTAAAAAAAATTAAACCCAAAAAAATTTCCCCCTTTTTAAAAAAAAATTGCCCAAAAACCCAAAGGGTTTTGGCCTTTTTTTTAAAAAATTTCCAAAGGGTTTTTAAAAATTTAAAGGGGTTTAAAAATTTTTAAAAAAAAAAGCCTTAAAAAATTTTTTTAATTTAAAAAATTTTAATTTTTTCCGGGTTTTTGGGGAAACCCACAAAATTTTTAAAAAAAAAAAATTTAAGGCCCAAAAAAAGGTTTTTTAAATTTTTTCTTTAATTTTAAAAAAATTTTTTTAATTTTTTTTTCCCTTTTTTTAAAAACCCCCGGAACCTAAAAATTTTTTTTTAAAACCGCCTTTTTTTTTTTTTTTGCCGGGTTTTTTTTTCCAACCCCAACTTTCCAAGGGTTTGAAATTTTTTAAAAAAAAAATTTTTTTCCCAAGGTTTAATTAAGGGCCGGGTTCTTTTCCGGGTTTTTTAAAACCCTTTTTTAAAAAGGAAAAAAGGGTTTTTTTAAGGGGGTTTCGCTTTATTTCTTCCCCTTTAAAAAAAATTGGAAAACTTTTTTTTTTTTTAAAAATTTCTTTGCCCAAATTTAAAAAAAAATTTTTTAAACCCCAAAAACCCCCCAAAAAAGAACCTTTTTAAAAAAGGTTTTTTTTTTCCTTTTATTTGGTTTTTTTTTCTTTTTTTTAAATTTTTTGGTTTTTAAAATTTTTCCCTTTTTTTTAAAATTTTAAAATTTTTTTTTTTTTTTTAAAATTTTTTTGGCCAAATTTCCTTGGGGCCAGAAAAAATTTTTTATGAATTTAAATTAGTTTTTTTTTTTGGGTTTTTTTTGGGAAATTAAAAATTTAAAAATTTAAAAAAAAAAATTTTTAAAAAAAATTAAATTCCCTTCGTTTAAACCCTTTGGCCCCTTAAAAAATCTTAAATTTTAAAATTTTTTAAATTTTTTGGTTGGTTTTTTCTTCCCAAAAAGGGAATTTTTGGAATTTTCCCTTTTTTTGGCCCAAAAATTTTTTGGGAAAAAAAAATTTTTTTAAAAAAAAATTTTTTTTTTCCCAAATTTTTAAATTAAAAAATTTTTGGGAAAAACAAATTTTTTTTCCTAATTTTCCCCCTTTTCCCCCTTCCCCCCTTTTTTTAAAATTTTTAAAAATTTTTTTTAAAAAGTTTCCCAAAAAAATTTTTTCCCGAAAATTTTTTTAAAAATTTTCCATTTTTAAAAAAAATTTTTTTTTTTTTTTTTTTGGGGGGTTTTTTTTTAAAAAGGTTTTTTGGGGGGGGGAAAATTTTTAAGGGGGTTTTTCCCCCTGAAAAAAAAAAATTTAAAAAAAAAAACAAAAAAAATTTAATTTAAATAATTTAAAAAATTAAATTTGTTTTAAAAAAAAATTAAAAAGAAAAAAATTTTTTTTTTTTTAAAAAAATAAAAATTAACCTTTAAAAAAAACCCCCCCCCCCTTTTTTTTTTTTAAAAAAAGGGAATTTTGGCCTTTTTTCCCTTTCTTTTGTTAAAACTTTTTTTTTTTAATTAAATTTCCCAAATTTTTTAAAATTACCGGGGTTTTTTAATTTTTTTGAAAATTGGTTTTTTTAAAATTTTTTTTTTTCTTTTTCCCTTGAAATTTTTTTCCCTTTTTGGTTTGGGGTTTTAAAAAGGGGCCCCCCTTTGGCATTTCCCTTTTTTTTTTTGGGGGGGTTTTTTCCAAATTTCCCTTGGAAAATTAAAAATTTTAAAAGGGTTTCCGGGGGGGGTTTTTCCAAAACCCCAAAAATTGCGGGGTTTTTAAAAAAAAAGGGGCCCCCGGGAAAAAGGGGCCCAAAATTTTGGGGGGGGGGTTTTTTTTAAAAAAATTTTTCCCCCCCTTTGCCCCCAAACCTTTTCCCGGGAAAAAAAACTTGGTTCATCCAAAAAGGTTTGGCCCCCCCCCCTCTTTCCCCCCAAATAAAACCCCGGTTTCCGGGAAAGGGGGTTTAACCAAAGGGAAACCCTTTTCCCTTTCCTTGCCCGGGGTTTGGGGTTTGGGGCCCCCAAGGGCCCCAAAATTTTTAAAAAAAATTTTTGAACCCTTTTTTTGGTGCCTTACCCCGGGGGTTTTTTCCTTTTTTTCCCACCCCTTTTTTAATCAATTTTTTAAATTTAAAACCCCTTTGGGGCCCTTTTTTTCCAAAATTTTTTTTCCCTTTTGTTAAATTTGGAAAGTTTCTGGAAAAATTTCCGGGTTTTTTTGGTTAACCCCCAAAAAAAATTTTTTTCCCCCCAGGGTTTTTTTTGGTTATTTGCCCAAATTTAAAATTTTTGGGGTTTTTAAAATTTGGCCTTTTTAAAAAAAAAATTAAACCTTTCCTTTTTTGGTTTTTAATTTTTTTTTAAATTGGTTAAAACCCAAATTAAAAGAACCCCAAAAATTTTTTTGGGGTTTTTTATTTAATTTTTAAAATTTTTTAAATTAAAAAAAAATTTTGGGAATTTTTTTTAAACCCAAATTTAATTTTTTAAAGGGAAAGCCTTTTAATTTTAAGGGTTTTTTTTTTTTTTTAAAATTTAAAAAAAATTTAAAAAGAAAAATTTTTAAAAAAAAAATTTTTTTAAAATTTTTTTTTAAAAAAATTTTTAATTAAAAAAATTTTTTTTTTTTTTTTTAAAAAAAAAAAAAAATTAAACCCAAAAATTTTAAAAAAAATTTTTTAAAAAATTTTAATTTTTAAAAAACTTTTTTTAAAAAATTTTTTTTAAAATTAAAAAAAACCCCCTTAAAAATTAAAAAAGGGCCAAAGGGAAATTTTCCCCCTTTGGGGTTTTTTGCCCCTTGGGGAAGGGGGGAAAAGGGGGGGGGGAAAAAAAATTTTAAAAAAAGGAAACCCCGGGGGGAAATAAAGGAAAAACCAAAGGGGGGAAAACCAAAAAATTTGGGGGGTTTTTTTAAAAAAAAAAAGGGGCCCCAAAGGGGGGGGGGGGCCAGGGGCCCCCGGGAAAGGGGGGCCCCCCCCTTTTTTGGGGAAAAGGGGGGGCCTTTGGCCGGGGCCCCGGGGCCAAAAACCCAAGGGGGGGGGGTTTGGGGGCCCCGGGGGGCCCCTTTTGGGGGGGGGGAAAAAAGGGGGAGGAAAAAGAAATTCCAAAATTTTTTTAAAACCCAAAATTCCCAAACCCCCCAAACAACCCCAAAAACCCCTTAAAAAAGGGTTTAAAAAAAAAGGGGGGGAAAAAAAAAAAAAAGGGGGGGAAAACCGGGGGGGAAAAAAAAAAAAAGGAAAAACCCAAAAAAAAACCGGGGAAAAACTTTTAAAAAAAAAAAAGGGAAACAATTTAAAAATTCTTTAAAATTTTTAAAATTTTTTGGGGGGCCCCCCCTTTAAAAATTTTTTTCCCCAAGGGCCAATTAAAAATTTTTATAAGGGTTTAAAGAAATTTTTAAAAAATTTTAAAAAAATTATTTTTTAAAATCCCAAAAGTTAAAAATTTTTTTTTTTAAAAAAACCAAAAAAATTGGGGGGGGGTTTTTAAAGAAAAAAAAAGGGAAAAAATTTTTTTTTTAAAAAAATTTAATTTAAAAATATTTAATTTTTAAAATTTAAAAAAATTTTTTTTTTCAAAAAAAATTTTAAAAAGGGGAAAAAAGTTTTTTAAAAAAATTTTTTGGGGTTTTTTTAAAATTTTTAAAAAAAAATTTTTTAATTTTAATTTTTTTAAGTTAAGGCTTTTAATAATTAAATATTTTTTATAAAATTTATTTATTTTAATTTTCCTTTAAAAAAAAAATTTTAAAAAAAATTTAATTTTTTTTTTTTTTTTAAATTAATTTTAAAATTTTTTTTTTAAATTTAAAATTTAATTTAAAAAAATTAAAAAAAAATTTTTTTCAAAAATTTGGGAAAATTTTTTTTAAGATTGGAAAAAAAAAAAAAATTTTTAAAATTTTTTTTTAATTAATTAATTTAAAAATTTTTTTTCCAGAAATTTTTTAATTTAAAAATTAATTTTTTTTTTTTTTTAAAAAAAAGGCCCAAAAAATTTTAAAAATTTAAAAAAGGGGGGCCCCCCAAAACCCGGAAATTTTTTAAGGGAAAGTTTTTTCCTTTTTTTTTTTTTTGGGAAAAAAAAAAAAACCCCCTTTTAATTTGGGGGTTTTTTTTTAAAGGGGCCCGGGGGGAATTTAAAAAATTTTTTAAAAACTTTTTAAAATGGAAAGGGGGCCCCCGGTCCCAATTTTTCCCCGAAAATAATTTGAACCAAAAAAAAAAAAATTTTGGAAAAAGGGGAAAAAATTTTTAAGGGTTGGGAAAAAGGGAATTTTTTTTTTTTTTTTGGGGGGGGGAAATTTTAAAAAAAAAAAAAAGGGGGCCCCAAACAAACCAAAACCAGGAAAGGGGTTTTTTAAAAAGGAGAAAAAAGGCCAAGGGGAAACCAAAAGGGGAAAAAAAGGAGGGGAAAAAAAAAAGGGCCCCCCAAAAGAAAAATTTTTTTTTTAAAAGGGGGGTTTTTTTAAAAAAATTTAAAAAGGGGGCCGGGGCCCCTTTTTTCCCAAAGGGAAAACCCCCTTTTTTTGGGGGAAAAACCCTTTTGGGGGGGACGCCAAAATTAAAAAAAAAAAAAGGGAAACCCTTGGAAAAAAAAGGGAAACCCTGAAAATTGGGCTTTTTTTTTAAAAAAAAGGGGGTTTTTTGGGGAAAAATTTTTTTTTCTTTTTAAAATTAAAAAACCCCACCTTTTAAAAATTTGAATTTTTAAAGGGAAAATTTTTGGAAATTAATTCACCCCTTTTTCCCCAAAAAAGTTGGGTTGGGAAAAATTTTAAAAAAAAACCAGGAAATTTTTTTAAAACTTTTTTTTTTTCCGGTTTTTTTTTCCCCCCGGGTTTTAAATTTTACGAAAAAAAGGGGTTTTCAAGGGGTTTGGGGGGGGAAAAAAACTTTTAAACCCTTCTCCCAATTTTTAAATTTAAATTAATTAAAAATTTTTGGAACCTTTTTTTTTTTTTAAAAAAAAAGGGGGAAATAAATTTTTTAATTTTGGCCCCATTGGCCGGGGTTATTTAACGGCCCTTTTGGCGGGGGAAAACCCCTTAAAAAGGGCAAAAACCCCACCCCCTTTTAAAATTGCCTTCCCCGGGTTTTAAAACCAAAAATAATTTAAATTTTTAGCAATTTAAAATAAAAAAAAAAAAGGGAAAAAAAGGGAAATTTTTTCCCCTTTTCCCCCGGGCCCCTGGTTCCCAAGGAAAGGTTTCAAACCGGCCTTTGGTTTAAACCCGGGCAACCCCTTTCCCAAAAACCCCGGAAAACCCAAAAATTCCTCCTGGAAGGAAAAATTTAAACGGGGGGTTTTCCAAAAAAAAAAAAAACCCCGCCAAAAAAAAAAACAAATTTTTCCCCCGGGGTTGGGTTGGGCCCCCCCTTAAAAAACAAACCCCCAAAAAAATTTTTTGGTTGTTCCAAAGGAAAAACCCCCCCGGGGGGGGGAGGGGAAAGGAAAGGTTTTTTTGGGGGTTGGGTTGTTTAAAGGGGTTTCCAAGGGGGGGAACCCGGGAAATTTTTGGGGGGCCCCCTTTTGGGAAATTTTTAAATTGGGAAAGGAAAAGGGAAAAAAACCCCCCCCAAAAAAGGGGTTTAAAAATGGCCCCCAAAAACTAAAAGGGGGGTTTTAATTTAAAAAACCCGGGGGAAAGGGGGGAAAAACCCCCGGGTTTAAAAAGGGCCCTTTGGCCCCATTTTCCCCCCAAAACAAAAAACCGGTTGAAACCCCAAAACCCAAACCCCAACCCAAACCCCCCAAAAAAAAAAACCCTTAAGGCCAAAAATTTTCCAAAAGGGGTTTTTAAAAAAAAAAAAAAAGGAACCCCAAAAAATTTTCCCCCTTTTGGAAAAACCCCTTTTTTGGGTTTTAAAAGGGAAAAAACCCCCCCAAAAAACCCCCCCGGAGGAATCCAAAAAACCTCCCTTTAAAAAAAACCCCCCCTTTAAAAAACAAAAGGGGCCCACCCCCGCGGTGGTTCACCAGCCTTCCAAAAACCGGGGCCCAGGGGCCCCCCCAAAACCCCCAAAAGGGCCTTTTCCCCCTTTCCCCCCCCCCCCCCCAAAAAACCCAAAATTAAAAATTTTTAAGCCCTTTTGGGGCCCCCAAAATCCCAAAAGGGGTTTGGCTTTCTTTCCCCAAGGGGAAAACCCCCCCCTTAAAACCAAAGGTTTTAAAAAAAGGGGAAAGGGGCCCAAAAAACCCCCCCCCCCCCTTATTTCCCCTTTTGGCCGGGCCCTTTTAAACCCCCCCAAACCCCCTTTAAATGGGAACAAAACCCCCCCCTTTGGGGGGGGTTTTTTCCTTCCCCAAAAGGAAGTTCCCGGGAAAACCCCAACCCTTTTCGCCTTTTCCCCCCCCTTTTCCCCCTTTCTTTTCCCTCCCAACAAATTTAAAAAAACCCTTTTCCAAATTTGGGCCAAAACCCCCCACCCCAAGGGGAAATTTCCCCAAAAAAACGGGGGGTTTTTGAATTTAACCAACCGGGGGGCCCCCAAAAAGAAAAGGGGGGGAAAAAAACCCCCCCCCCCCAAAAAAAAAAGGGGAAAAAAAATTTCCTTTTTCCCAAAAAATTTTTTTTAAAAATTTTTTTTAAAAAACCCCTTTTTTTTTTGGTTTTTAAATTTTAACCTTCCCAAAGGGTTTTATTCTTTTTAAATTTTTTTTTTTTCCTTTAAAGGGGTTTTTAAAAAACCTTTTGGAAACCCGGGGAAATGGGTTTTTAAAAGGTTTTTTCTTTAAAAATTTTTGGGGGGGGCCCCCCCACCTTTTCCCCTTTCCAACCACCCCCAAACCTTTCCCTTTGGTCCCTAAAAAACCCCCAAGAAACCCAAAAAAAAACCCCCCCCAACCCCATTAACCTTAATTTGGGCCACCAAAACCAAAACCCTTTTTCCCCAAACCCTTTTTTTTAAAATTTTACTTCCCCAATTTTTCTTATTAAAGGGGTTTTTTTTTAAAATTTTTTTTTAAAAATTGGCCCTTCCTTTTTTTCCCGGTTGGGGATTTTTCCCCAAATTTTTAAATGGAAAAAAAACCCAAAAAAAAAAACCGGGAATTTAAAAATTTTTTTTTGGGGGCAAATTTTAAAAAAAGGGAACCCTTTTTAAAAAACCCCGGGGGAACCAACCCCTTTTTTTGGGGGAAAAAAACCCCCGGGGGAAAAAACCCGGGGTTGTTAGGGGGTTCCGGGAAGGGGGTTCCATTTCCAAAAAAACCCCCCAAAAGGGGGGTTGGGCCCCAAAAAACCCTGGCCCGGGGGGTTTAAAGGGGGGGTTTGGGGGTTTAAAAAAGGGGCTTTCCCCCTTTAGGGGGTTTTTTAAATTTTTGGGCCTTTGGTTTTTTTTTTTTTTAAAAAAATTTTTTAAAAAAATTTTTATTTAAAAAAAAAAACCCCCCTTTTTTTAATGAAAATTTTTTTTTTTTTTGGGCCCCCCGGGGGGAAAAATTTGGAAAAAAACAAACCAAAAAATTTTTTTTTTTCTTTTCATTTTTAAAACTTTAATTTTAAATTTCCAAAATTTTTAAAAAACCAAAAAAAAAATTTCCCAAAAAAAAAAAAGGAAAAAAAAAAAAAAAAAATAAAGGGGGGCCCCCCCCGGGGGCCCCCCCGGGGGGGGGGTTGAAGCCTTTCCGTTTGGGTTCCGGGGTTTGGGAAAAAAAGGGGGGGGGGTCGGGGGAAAAATTTTGGGTTTGGGGGTTTTTTTTTTAAAAAAAAATTTTTTTCGGGTTCGGGTAAGAAGTAATTGGGGTCGAGTACAGATTTTAGGACCCGAGAGGACCTCTAATTCACGCACAAACCCCAAAAAAAAAGGAAAACAAAATTTTTTTTAATTTTAAATTTTAAAATTTAATGGGGTTTTTTGGGCCCAAATTTCCCCCCCTTTTAATTTTTGGGCCCCCCAAAACCCCCCCCCGGGGGAGGCCCCCCAAAAAAAAAAAGTTTTCCCAAAAAAAATTTTTTAAAAATTTTTTAAAATTTAACTTTTCCCAAAAAAAATTAAAAAAGGGTTAAAAATTTTTTTTTTTAAAAAAATTTTTAATTCCGGAAAAATTTTTTTTTCCCCAAAAAATTTTTTTTTTTGGCTTAATGGGTTTGGGGGGTTTTTTTTTTTAAAAATTGGGGCCCAAAGGTTTTAAATTAAAATTTAAAATTTTTTCAATTATTTTTAATTATATTTTAAAATTTAAAATTTTTAAAAAAAATTTAATTTTTTAAACAAATTTTCCCCAAAAAACCCCCCCTTTTTGTAAAAAATTTAACTTTTTTACAAACCGGAAAACATTTTAAAAAAAATTGGGTAATTTTTAAAAAAATTAAATTTTTTCCCCAAAATTTTTAAAAAATTTTCCAAAAAAAAAGGGAAAAAACCCTTTAAAGGGAAAAATTTTTTTTCCCCGTTTTTTCCTTTGGGGTTTAAAGGTTCCCGGTGGTTTTTTTTTTTTTTTTTCCCATTTTTTGGTTTTTTAAAGGGGGAAAGAATTTTTAAATTTAAAAAAAATTTTTTTTTAAAAAAAAATTTTAAAAAAAATTTTAAAAAAAAAATTTAAAAATTTCCAAAAACCCAAGGGTTTAAAACCCTTCCATTTTAAAATTTTTTTCCCAAAGGGGGAAAAAAGTTAATTTTCCAAGGGGGTTTTTGGGGCCTTTTTTAAAAAATTTGCTGGGGAAAAAATTCCCAGCCTTAACTAAACCCTCCCCAAAATGGTAAAAAAACCAAAGGGAAAACCCTTTTTTCCCCTTTTTTATTTAAGGGGCCCCAAAGGGGAAAAAAGGGGGGGTTTAAAAATTTTTTCCCCCCCCTTTAAAATTTTTTCCCGGTTTCGGAAAAATTTGGGTTTTTTTTTTTTTTTTAAATAAAAGGGGGGGAAAAAAATTGGGGGAAAAAGATTGGGGTGGGAAAAAAAACCCAGGGGGAAAAAAAGGGGGCCCCCCCCAAAAAAAGGGGAAAGGTCCCCTTTTTTAATTTTTTGGGGGAAAAAAAGGTTTCCCGGGGAAAAGGTTTGGGGGGGGGGGCCCCAGGGAAATTTAGGGGTTTTGCAAAAGGGGGGTTTGGGCCCCAAAAATTTTTTAAAAGGGGGCCGGAAAGCCCGGAAAATTTTAAAAGAAAGGGAATAAGGTTTTTTTTAAAAAACCCCTTGGGGAAACCAAAAAAGGGTTAAAATTTGGGGGGGCCAAAAATTAAAAAAGCGGGGGGGAAAAGGGTTGGGGGTTGTTTGGGGGGGCCCTTTTCCCGGGTTTGGGGCAAATTAAAGGGGGCCTTGAAAAAATTTTGGCTTAAACAAGGGAAAACCCCCCCAAAAAACCCCAAAAATTTTGGGAGAACCCGCCTTTAAAAAAGGGGGAAAGGTGGGGGGGAAAAACCCCCCAAAACCCTTTTTGGGGGGCCCCAAAAAGGGGAAACCCGGCCCCCCACCCCGGGGGGGGGGAAGAGGAATAAGTTGGGTTTAATTTTAAAAAACCCAAATTTTAAAAGGTTAAAAAAGGGGGAAAAAAAAATTTAAAAATTTCCTTTGGGCCCTTTGGAAAATTTTTACAAACCCCCCCCAAAATTTAAGGAAATTGGGGGGATTTTGGGGGGGGTTTTGCCCCTGGGAAACCAAACCGGGGTTTAAAAAAAAAAAAAATTTTGGGGGGGGGGGGGGGGGGGGCCCCGGGGCCCCAAAAGGGAAGGGGGGGGGAACCTTTTGTTTTTTTTTTCCAAAAAAAATTTTTTTTTGGGGGGCCCCCCTTTTAATAAAAAAATTTTAAAATTTTTAAAAAAGGGGTTTGGAAAAATTTTTAAAAAAAACCCCGGGCCCTTAAATGGGGAAAAATTTTAAAATTTTTTGGAAATTTTAAAAAAATAAAGGGTTTTTAAAAAAAAGAAAAATTTGAAGGGGGGGAAAAATTTAACTAAAATTTTTTTTAAAAAATTTGGAAACCTCCCTTTTTGGGAAAAAAATTGAAATTTTTTTTTTTTAAAAAAAAAAAAGGGGGTTGGGTTTTTAAAAATTTTTTTTAAATTTAAAAAAAAAAATCAAAAAGGGGGGGAAGGGGGGGAAAAAAAAAAATTTTAAAAAAATTGGAACAAATTTTAATTTTTTTTTGGGGGCCCGGGGTTAAAAAAAAAATTTAAACCCTTTTTTTAAAAAAATTTTTTTTGGCCATTTCCCTCGAAACCCTTTTATTTTAAAAGGTTAAAAAAAAAAAAAGGGGGGGGGGGCCCTGGGGAAAGGAAAAAAAATTTTAAAAAAAAAAACAAAGGGCCCAAAAGTTTGGGGGGAAAAAAAAGGGGGGGGAAAAAAACCATTTTAAAGGGAAAAGGGGGAAACCAAGGCCCCCCAAAAAAAAATTTTTTAAAAATTTTGGGGTTTTGGTTTAAGGGAAGGGTTTTTGGGGGGTTTTTTTTTGGTTTGGTAAAAGGGGGTTTGGAATTTTTTGGGAATTTTTTAGGGAAGGAAAAACCCCTTTAAAGGGGAAAAAGGGAAGGTTTAAAAGTTGGCCCCGGGGGGGGGAAAGGGCACCGGGGGGGGGGGAAAAAAAAAAACCCCCAAAGGGGCCCCAAGGGGGGGGAAAAAAAGGTTTTTTGCAGGGTTAAAAATTAAATTTAAAATTAAAAATTTTTTTAAATTTTAAAAAAATTTCCATTTTTAAATAAAGGGAAAACCCCCCCCCCCTTTTAAAAATTTAAAAAACCCAAAAATTTTTAAAAAAAAAAATTTAAAATTTGGCCCTTTTTTTAAAAAAAAAATTATTTTTTCAAATTTTTGGGGGGGGGAAAAAAAAATTTTTTTTAATTTAAATTTTTTTTAATTTTTTTTTTTGGCCCCCAAAAACGTTTAAAAACCCTTAAAAGTTTTTCCCTTTTTTAAAAACCCTTTAAAAAAACCCCCAAAAATTTAAAAATTTTTTAAAAAAAAGGGGGTTAAAGGGAAAACCGGCCAAACCTCCCCTTTCCCTTTAAATTTTTGGGGGTTTTGGGGGGGGGAAAAGGAAATTTTTAAAACCCCAAAGGGAAAAAAAAAAAAATTTCCCCTTGGGAATTGGGTTTTAAAGGGGACCGGTTTTTTTGGGGGGCCCAAAAAAGGGCCAATTTAAAAATTTTTTGGGCCCAATTTTTTTTTAAAAAAAAAAAGGGAAGGAATTAAAGGGGGTTTTTTTAATTTTAAAAAATTTAAAATAAATTTTAACCCAAATTTAAAAAAAAAAACCCCCCTGGTTTAACCTTTTTCCGGGGTTAAACCCCAAAAAAGGGGCAAAAAAAAAAAAAGGGAAAATTTTTTTTAAAAAAAAATTTTTTTTTTAAAATTTTTTAAAAAAAGGAAAACCAATATCCCCTTTTTTAATTTTTCCGGGTTCCCTTGGGTTTTTCCCCCGGAAAATTTAAACGGGTTCCAAAGGAAAATTTTTTTTTTTTTTTTAAAACCCTTTTTTTTAATTTTAAAAAAGGTTTTTTTTTGGGGAAATTTTTAACTAATTAAGGGCCTTTAATTTGGGGGAAAAAAAATAACCCCTTTTTTTTTGGTTTTTTTAAATTTAAAAACCGGTTTAATTTGAAAAACCTTTTATTTTTAATTTAAAAAGGGGGAAAAAAGGGCTCAAAAAAACAAAAAAAAAAAAAATTTTTTAAAAAATTTAAAATTTAAAATTTTTAAAAAAAAAAAAAAAAAAAAAAAAAAATAAAAGGGGGGTTTTTTAAAAAAAAAAGGTTTTAATTTTAAAATTTAAAAACCAAGGGTTTTTGGGGAAGGGGTTTTTAAAAAAAAGGGGAAAAAATTAAAAGGAAAGGGGGAAAAAAAAAAATTTTTTAAAAAATTTTTTTTTGGGGAAGGGAAAAAACCCCAAAAAGAAAATTTTTTTTTTTTTCCAAAACCCTTCAACGCTTTAAAAGGGAATTTAAAAAAAAAAAAATTTAATTTTTTTGGCCTTGTTTTTTTTTAAAAACCCCCGGGGGGGGGGCCCCGGGGGTTTTTGGGAAAACCCGGAAATTTGGTTGTTTTTCTTTAAAACCCAATTTAATTTTTTTTTTTTCCCCCAAAAAAAAAAATTCTTTTTTAATTTAAAAATTTTAAAATTGGGGAATTTTTTTTTTGTTTTAATTTTGCATCCAAATTTTTTGGGGAAAAAAGAAAAAAATTTTAACCCCAATTTCCCCTTTTTTAAATGGGGGCCCTTTCCTTTTAAAAAAACCCCTTTTTTTCCTTTTTAAAAAACCATTTTTTCCCAAGGTTTAAAAAATTTTTCCCCCTTTTCAAAATTTTTTTTTTTAAAAATAAAAAAAAAAAATTTTTGGAAAAAAAAATTGGTTGAAAAAACCAAAAAAAAAGGGGGGGGTTTTTTGGGTTTGAAAGGGGGGTTTAAAATTTTTAAATTGGGAAAAGGGTAAAAAAAATTAAAAAAATGTTTTAAAAGGGGTTTTTTAAAATTGGGGGGAAAAAAAAAGGGGGCTTTTAAAATTTTGGGCCCTTTCCTTTTTTCCAAAAAAAACCCCCCGGGGGGTTTCGGTAAAGGGCCGGGCAAAGGGGGGGCCAAAAATTGGGGGTTTTTTTTTTGGGTTTCCCCTTTTTTTTTGGGGGTTTTAAGGCCCCCCTTTTTTTTTGGCCCGGGGTTTTAAAGAAAAAATTTGGGTTGGGAAAAAAAGGGGGGGTTTTAAAGTGGGAAAAAACCCGGGGGCCCAGGCTCAAAAAAAATTTTTTTTTTTTTTTTTTTTTTCCAAACCCCCCCACCCCCCCAAAAACCCCCAAAAACCCCCTTTTTTCCCCAACCCCTTCCCCCAACCCCCCCTTCCTTAAACCCCTTGGGGTTTTGGGTTTGGCCAAAAGGGGGTTGGCCCCCCCGGGGGGTTTTATTTCCAAACAATTTTTTTTCCCCCTTTTACAGTTTGGGTTTAATTTTAAAATGGAAAAAATTTTTTAATCGGAAAAACCCCGGGAAATTTAACCCCGGGGGGCCCGGGGCCCGGAAACCCCTTTTGGGGCCCGGGTTTTAAAAAAGGGGGAAAACCCGGGACCCCGGGTTTTTAAAAAAAAAACCCCCCCTTTTTTTTAAAAAAAATTTTTTAAAAAAAAAACCCCCCCGGGGCCCCCCGGAAAAATCCTTTTTTTTGGGGGAACCCCCGGGCCCTTCCCCAAACCCCCGGGTTTAAATTTCCTTTTTTTAAAAAAGGAAAGGGGGGGAAAAAAGGGGGGTGGGGAAAAAAAAGGGTTTTAAACCCGGGTTACCCTTTCCGGGTTTCCCCCCCCCCCTTTTGGGGCCCCATTTTTGGGGGTTTTTTCCCCCCCCCCCCCGGGGGTTTTGGGGTTTTTCCCCCCGGGGGGAAAAACCCCCCCCCGGGGGGGGGGGGGAAAAAACCCCCAAAAAATGGGGGCCCAAAAGGGGGGGGGGGAAACCCGGAAAGGGTAACCCGGGTTTAAACCCTTTTTTTTTCCCCACCCCCCTTTTTTCCCGGGCCCCTTTTTCCCCCAAAAAACAAAAAATTTCAGGGGGGGGGGGGGCCGGGGGGCCCCTTTTAACAAAAATTTTTTTAAACCCGGGAAATTTTGGGGTTAAGTTTTTAAATTTTCCTTGGAAAAGGGGAAAAAGGGAAAGGCCCTTGAAACCCTTTTTAAAAAACCCCCAAACCGTGGGGGGTTTTTCCCCCCGGGAAAACCCGGGGCCCCAAAACCCGGGTTTCCGGGCCCGGGTTTCGGGGGTTAAATTTCCCGGGGGTTAGGCGCCCCCAAAAAGGTTTTTTTTAAATTTTTAAAAAAGGGAAAGAAAAACCCCAAAAAAAAACCCCCCGGAGGGAGGGTTTAAGGGCCGAAAAAACCCCCGGCCCTTTGGGGGGCCCTTTTTTTTTTTAAAAAAAAAAACAAAGGGTTTTTTAATGTTTTTCCAAAGGGAAAAAGGGGGGAAAATTTTAAAGATTTAAAAAAACCCCCCCCTTTTTTTAAACCAAAAAACCCCCTTTTTATTTTTTTGTTTACTTTTTTTTTTTTTCCCTTTTCCCACCCTTTTTAAAAATTTAATTTTTTTTAAAAAGGGTTTTCCCTGGTTTTTGGTTTTTCCCCCAAAACGTTTGGGTTTTTTAAAACCTTTTAAAAAAATTGCCCCCAAACCCGGTAAAATTTTTAATTTCCCCTTTTAAAAAAAGGGGAAGCCAACCCAAAAAACCCCCTTTTTTTTGGAAAAAACAAAACCCAAAGGGGGGCCAAGCCGGGAAAAAATTTTTTAAAATTTTGTTTCCCCCCTCCCTTTTTCATTCCGGGGCCCGGGCCCCCGGGCCCCAATGGTTGGGGCCAATTTTCCAACCCAACCCCTTTGGAAGGGGGGCCCCCCCCTTTTCCCCTTTTTTTTTTAAAAAAATTTTTTTCCCCGGGTTTCCAAAAATTTTAAATTTTTTAAAATTTGGTTTGGGGGGTTTTTAAATTTTTGGGGGGTTTTAAAACAAAACCATGGGAAAATTTTCCCCCAAAAAATTTAAAATTTTTTAAAAAGGGGGAAAAAAACACCCCCAGGGGAAAAATTTTTTTAATTTTTCCCCTTGTTAAACCCGGGGGAAAACCCCTTTTTTTTTGGCCCCTTTTTTTTTGGGAGGTTTTGGGTTTTTTTTTTTTTTTTTTAAATTTTTTTTGGGGTTTGTTTTCCCCCCCCCTTTTCCCCTTTTTTTTTTTTGGGTTTTTTTCCCCCCCTTTCCCCCTTTTGAAACCGGCCAGAAGGAAGGTTAAAATAAAAGGGGCCCCCCCCCTTTTTTTCTTTTTAAAATTTTTTTGGGGCCTTTTTTTTAAAAAAAAGGCCCCCCCCCCCCCCGGGGCCCCCCAAACCCCGGGCCCCCGGGGCCCCCCCTTTTCCCCCCGCCCTTTTGGTTCCCTTGGCCCCCCGGCCCTTTTTAATTCCCGGGTTTTTTTTCCCCCCCCCGGGGGTTTCCCCCTTTTTCCCTTGTTTTCCCCCCCCTTTTTTTTTGGCCCCTTTTTTTTTAAATTTTTTTTTCCCCCCCGGGTTTTGGTTTTTTGGGGTTTTTTTTTTTTTTTTTCCCCCCCCCGGGGTTTCCCCTTTTCCCAATTTTTTTTTGTTTTAACAAAAAATTTTAAATTTTCCTTGGTTTTAAAGGGGGCCCGGGGGCGGGGTTTTTTGGGCCAAAGGGGCCATTTCCGGGCCCCCCCCCCGGGGGGTTTGGGCCCTTGGGGGCCCCCCCAAAAAAAAAAAAAAATTGGAGGGGGAAACCTTTGGGTTCCTGTTTTTTTCCGGTTTTCCCTGGGGGTTTCCCCTTTGTTTTTTTTTTTTAAAAAAATTTTACCCCTTTAAAAAAAAAAGGGGGGGGAAATTTTTAAAAAAGGGAAAAAAAAAATTTTTTTTCCCGGTTTCCCAAACCCCGGGTTTAAAACCCCCCCAAACCCCCTTTCCCCCCAAACCCCCCCCCAATTTTGGGTCCGGTTTAAACCCCCTTTTGACCCTTTAAACCCCCTTTTTTTTAAAAAAATTTGGCCCCTTTTTTTTAAAAAAAGGGCCCCTTTTTTTTTTTTAAAAAAAAAAACCCCCCTTAAAAAACCCTTTCCCCCTTTTGGGGGGGGAAAAATTTTTTCGGTTTGGGGAAAATTTTTTTTCCCAATTTTGGGTTTTTTTTTTAATTTTTTTTTTTTTTTTAAAAGGGTTTTTTTAATTTGTTTTTTAAAAACCCCCTGGGTTTTTTTTTGGGGCATCTCACAGAAGTGAGTACACCCCTCACATTTTTGTAAATATTTTATTATATCTTTTCATGTGACAACACTGAAGAAATTACACTTTGCTACAATGTAAAGTAGTGAGTGTACAGCTTGTATAACAGTGTAAATTTGCTGTGCCCTCAAAATAACTCAACACACAGCCATTAATGTCTAAACCGCTGGCCACAAAAGTGAGTACACCCCTAAGTGAACCCCTCCAAATTGGGCCCAATTAGCCATTTTCTCTCCCCAGTGTCATGTGACTCGTTAGTGTTACAAGGTCTCCGGTGTGAATGGGGAGCAGGTGTGTTAAATTTGGTTTTATCGCTCTCACTCTCTCATACTGGTCACTGGAAGCTCAACATGGCACCTCATGGCAAAGAACTCTCTGAGGATCTGAAAAAAGAATTGTTGCTCTACATAAAGATGGCGTAGGCTATAAGAAGATTGCCAAGACCCTGAAACTGAGCTGCAGCACAGTGGCCAAGACCATACAGCGGTTTAACAGGACAGGTTCCACTCAGAACAGGCCTCGCCATGGTCGACCAAAGAAGTTGAGTGCACGTGCTCAGCGTAATATCCAGAGGTTGTGTTTGGGAAATAGACGTATGAGTGCTGCCAGCATTGCTGCAGAGGTTGAAGGGGTGGGGGGTCAGCCTGTCAGTGCTCAGACCATACGCCGCACACTGCATCAAATTGGTCTGAATGGCTGTCATCCCAGAAGGAAGCCTCTTTACATTTACATTTACATTTAATCATTTAGCAGACGCTTTTATCCAAAGCGACGTACAAATGAGGAGAACAATAGAAGCAATCAGACCATCGAGAGAGCAACAGTATACAAGTGTCATGACAAGTCTCAGTTAGTCTAGCACAGTACACGTAGCTAGGATTTTTTTTTTTTTTTTTTTTTTTAAATAGAATAGGTAAGTTAGTATTAGTTAGTCAGGTGCTGGCGAAAAAGATGTGTCTTTAGATGTTTTTTGAAAATGGCTAAAGACTCAGCTGTTCGAATTGAGATCGGGAGGTCATTCCACCAGCTGGGCACAGTCCAGGAAAAGGTCCGTGAGAGTGATTTGGTACCTCTTTGGGATGGCACCACAAGACGTCGTTCACTTGCAGAACGCAAGCTTCTGGAGGGCACATAAGTTTGAACCAGCGAGTTTAGGTATATTGGTGCAGTGGCAGTTGTGGTCTTGTAGGCAAACATCAGTACCTTGAATTTGATGCGAGCGGCTATTGGTAGCCAGTGTAACCTGATGAAGAGAGGGGTAACGTGAGCTTTTTTTGGCTCATTAAAGACCACTCTGGCTGCTGCATTCTGGATCAGTTGCAGAGGCTTGATAGTACATGCGGGAAGGCCCGCCAAGAGAGCATTACAATAGTCCAGTCTGGAGAGAACAAGAGCTTGGACAAGGAGTTGTGCAGCTTGCTCTTGCAGGAAGGGCCTAATCTTCCTAATGTTGTATAAGGCAAATCTGCAGGACCGGGCCGTTGTAGCAATATGGTCTGTGAAGCTTAACTGATCATCGATCACAACTCCAAGGTTCCTGGCAGTCCTGGAAGGAGTTATGGTTGATGAACCCAGCTGTATGGAGAAGTTGTGATGAAGTGATGGGTTGGCAGAGAACACGAGCAGTTCTGTCTTAGCAAGATTGAGCTGAAGGTGATGGTCCATCATCCAGCTAGAAATGTCACTCAGACAGGCTGCAATGCGATCAGTTACCGTCGGATCATCTGGTTGGAATGAGAAGTAGAGTTGAGTGTCATCAGCATAGCAGTGGTAGGAAAAGCCATGCTTCTGAATAACCGATCCTAATGACGACATGTAGATGGAGAAGAGAAGTGGTCCAAGCACTGAGCCTTGAGGAACTCCAGTAGCAAGAAGTTGTGACTTTGAAACCTCACCCCTCCAAGACACCCTGAAGGACCTATCTGAGAGGTAAGACTCGAACCACAGGAGGGCGGTTCCTGAGATGCCCATCTTTCTGAGGATGGACATGAGGATCTGGTGGTTAACTGTGTCAAAGGCAGCAGACAGATCCAGCAAGATGAGTACAGAGGATTTGGAAGCTGCTCTTGCCAGTCTCAGGGCCTCTGTAACCGAGAGTAGGGCAGTCTCAGTTGAGTGTCCACTTCTGAAGCCAGATTGGTTGTTGTCCAGAATGTTGTTCTGTGCAAGAAACAGAGAGAGTTGGTTGAACACAACTCGCTCAAGTGACTTTGCAATGAATGGAAGAAGGGATACCGGTCTGTAGTTTTCTAAAAGTGCTGGATTTAGAGCAGGTTTTTTAAGCAGTGGGCTTACCCGAGCCTGCTTAAATGCTGTGGGAAATGTACCAGTGTTAAGCGAGGTGTTGATAATGTGAGTAAGAGCAGGTACGACCGAAGAAGAAATGGCTTGAAGGAGGTGAGTGGGGATAGGATCTAGCGGACAAGTAGTGGGATGATTGGAAAGGATGAGTTTGGAAACCTCCATCTCCGAGAGAGGAGAAAAGGAGGTGAGAGATTGTGTATTTGTCGTTATGAAGTTATTATTAGTTTGCGGTGTGAGGAATTGGTCACTGATGGTTTTTGTTTTATTTGTGAAGAAAGTTGCAAAGTCATCAGCTGTAAGAGTTGATGAAGGAGGAGGGGGAGGTGGACAGAGAAGAGAACGTTTTGAAGAGTGCGCGAGAGTCGGAACAGTTGTTAATTTTGTTGTGGTAGTATGTCATTTTAGCAGTGGAGACATTAGCAGAGAAGGAAGAGAGGTGTGACTGATACACACTAAGGTCGGTAGAGTTTTTGGATTTGTGCCATTTCCTCTCTGCAGCCCTTAGTTTAACACGATGTTCACGGAGAACATCGGACAACCAGGGGGCAGAGGGGGTAGCGCGTGCTGATCTGGATGAAAGGGGGCAAAAGTTGTCTAAGCAAGATGTTAGAGTGAAGCAAAGAGCGTCAGTAGCACTGTTTGTGTCGAGTGTTGAAAATTGAGAGGGTGAAGGTAGTGCGGATGAAACCATTGAGGATAGGCGAGAGGGAGAGAGCGAGCGTAGGTTACGCCGAAAGGTGACCTGCGAAGGAGCGTGTGCTATTTCAGGAGTTAGTGTGAGGTTAGAAGTGATGAGGAAGTGGTCTGAGGTGTGCAGCGGAGTTACTAATGTGTTGTCAGTGGAGCAGTAGCGTGTGTAGATGAGGTCCAGTCGGTTACCTGATTTGTGAGTAGCCGTAGTAGACACTCGTTTGAGGTCAAATGAAGTGAGAAGAGTGTTGAAGTCAGTCGCCTGGGGTTTTTCTAGGTGGATGTTGAAGTCACCGAGCAGTACCAGAGGAGTACCATCTTCAGGAAAGTTTGAGAGTAACACATGCAACTCCTCCAAGAAGTCACCCAGTTGACCTGGGGGACGATACACAACTACAACGTGGATTTTAGCAGGGTGAGTAATAGTAATTGCATGAGATTCAAATGAACTGTTGCCTGTAGGAGATGGTAGAAGATCAAATTTCCATTCATTTGAAATAAGGAGACCAGTGCCTCCACCCCACCCCTCTTCTAAAGATGATGCACAAGAAAGCCCGCAAACAGTTTGCTAAAGACAAGCAGACTAAGGACATGGATTACTGGAACCATGTCCTGTGGTCTGATGAGACCAAGATAAACTTATTTGGTTCAGATGGTGTCAAGCGTGTGGCGGCAACCAGGTGAGGAGTACAAAGACAAGTGTGTCTTGCCTACAGTCAAGCATGGTGGTGGGAGTGTCATGATATGGGGCTGCATGAGTGCTGCCGGCACTGGGGAGCTACAGTTTATTGAGGGAACCATGAATGCCAACATGTACTGTGACATACTGAAGCAGAGCATGATACCCTCCCAACATGATAACGACCCCAAACACACCTCCAAGACGACCACTGCCTTGCTAAAGAAGCTGAGGGTAAAGGTGATGGACTGGCCAAGCATGTCTCCAGACCTAAACCCTATTGAGCATCTGTGGGGAATTCTCAAACGGAAGGTGGAGGAGCGCAAGGTCTCTAACATCCACCAGCTCTGTGATGTCGTCATGGAGGAGTGCAAGAGGACTTCAGTGGCAACCTGTGAAGCTCTGGTGAACTCCATGCCCAAGAGGGTTTAGGCAGTGCTGGAAAATAATGGTGGCTACACAAAATATTGACACTTTGAAAATATTGACACTTTGGGCCCAATTTGTACATTTTCACTTAGGGGTGTACTCACTTTTGTGGCCAGCGGTTTAGGCATTAATGGCTGTGTGTTGAGTTATTTTGAGGGGACAGCAAATTTACACTGTTATACAAGCTGTACACTCACTACTTTACCAGGGCTTAAAGCAAAAAAAAAATCCTGAGCCTGAACTTTTTTCCGGGGGTTGCACATGCAAAGCATGCAATGACTGTGGCAACTTAAACATTTGAAAGGATACTATGGCATAGTTATTGCTTTCCTTATTCAAACTGATTTTTTTTTTTTCGTGAATATATGGTTGACCTGAAGAATGAAAGCCATATCATACACTTGGAAAATTATGAGCTATATCACTGCTAATCAACACTAGGGGTGTGACAAAACACTTGAGACAAAATACAGATACTTGGTTCACTAGAATGAGACAATATTTTAATACTATTTTTAAGAAATTTTCAACAACAAAATATTTGTCTTTTAATTAAAAAAAAGTAAAACAATGCAGATGTAATTTGAAATATTTTAACTAATCTAGGGCTGTTTATTTATGATTATTTTGGTAATCAAGTAATCTGCTGATTATTTTGACAATTGAGTAATCTGATATTTGATATTAACACAAACAGGCCTAAGTGAAAACCAGGCTTTAGTATGACTATTTATATATAAACTAACGATGAGGCAATAATAATGGCTCAAATAAAATATCAAAACCAAGTAACTGCATGGTTTTATTGAACAACACTTTTAAAATGCATAATGTAATATGCCTATACATAATATGAACATAACTTAGTATTATAACAAATACCTGCAGAGGGCGCCAACGTTTCACTTTACAAAACAAATTGAGATTTATACATCATCTGAAAGCTGAATAAACAAGTTTTCCATTGATGTATGGTTTGTTATGATTGGACAATATTTGGCCGAGATACAAAATTGAAAATCTGGAATCTGATGGTGCAAAAAAAAAAATCAAACTATTGAGAAAATCGCCTTTAAAATTGTCCAAATGAAGTTCTTAGCAAAATATCCCTAATCAAAAATTAAGATTTGATATATTTACTGTTGGAGATTTACTAAATATCTTCATGATCGCTACTTACAGTAATATCCTAATGATTTTTAGTATAAAAGAAAAAAATATATAATTTTGATCCATGCAATGTATTGTTGTATTGCTGCAAACACACCCGTGCTTTTTGTGGTCCAGGGTCACATATATGGGATTTTTCTGTCTCTAAAGACCAGAGAACGTCCAAGGTAATGTTATTTAACTTTAACAATGCAATTTTATATAATGGCTATGTTTGTCAGGCTTTTCTCTACAATCCATATTAAACAAATAAATACAATTTTATTAGTTAATAAAAAAACTCTTTCAAAATTGGGGACAGTGTATGTAAATTCAGCATGATGTATATTGAATTTTGCACTGCATTGTGTTTTAGGGTTATCAGAAAACATGAAAATTAACCATGATTTTATTACACTATCCATTTAACCATATTTGTAGTTCAACTGCGGTTAAACAAATAACAATCAATCCATCAAAATCAATCCATGGTTACTGCACTTTTACTACAGTAAAACCATTGTTAATTTCCGTAAGGTAAAATGAATGGAGAATGTCCTGGCAGAAAAATATCAGTAAATTTTACTCTTTTTTTTCAGTATAGCCTAATCATATGCTACAGTTACACAAATATTCTTAAATGTAAAATTTACTTAAAATATGCCTTGATCAATGAAACCATAAAATATTTTAATTCTAAGAGGACAATGGAAGTTTTTGGTTTGAACATGCGGCTACTATAGCCTATACTGCTTCAAAGTAGCTAAAATGTAGTAATATGAAAGATAATATGCAAAATAAATGTAATACTTCATGCTGATCTTCATTATGTTAACGTGCAGGGAAAAACAAGAACTTGTTCGCGCTGCGCTGGTGAGATTAGTTCGCGCCGAGCTGTCAGTTCGGTGGTGCTAGCAAATACATCCTCCCTGCGCTGTCGAGTCGGTCACGCCGCTCGGTCCATTGAGCCGCGCCTATGACAGGTCAGCGCGGTGCGAACTCTTTAATACTGCGTGGTTTCGTCCCACTTTTGGGTTGTTTGGCTTCCCATATTTTTCTACGTGTCGCGCTTCTCCATTCATCAGGACTGCGGCTCTGCTACTGGATACTATTATGCGCGTCTCGTGTTTATAAGAGCAAAAAATTCTGATTGGCTAGTAATATTGGTTTGGTTGAGTGTGAAAGCTGTGCTCCTCTCATACCATTGGTAGGCGAACTCATGGACTCGAAAGTGATATCAACAAGTTTTATTTTTTTAAATGTTTTTTTTTTTTTTTTTCGCAGACACACCGAATTCTGCACCCCTGCCAGATTATGCACCCCCTCGTTAAAATCGCTACCTGATTGCCTAATCCTAACCCCTCCCCCACACCTACTCCTAAACCTACCAATAAAGCTTCCGCTTCCGGCGCTGCTGTGTTCAGTCGACGTTAAAGGATGGCTCCGCTCAATTTGTGTTTTTATATACTCTTTTACGTATTTTTACTTTCTCTTTTTACACGATTAATGTCTGCACTATTTACCTATGACAAAAGAACACTTTTGGACATCGGACACCGCTGCACTAACCTGCTTCAGAACACTTTATCCACGGATCCAGCGTGGCCGTTGGAGATTCTTCGGAACGCCGAGTCTAACAAAGGCCACCCGAATAATCCCAGAAGGCGAAAGAAACACCGCGGACGTCGTGCTGGAATCCGTGACAGACTGAGGAAAAAAGCTCACAGCCCTCCTCTCCCCAGTATTCTGCTCGCAAATGTCCAATCCTTGGAAAATAAGATGGACGACCTTAGAGCCAGGATTAGTTTCCAACGTGACATTCGAGACTGTAACATCCTTTGTTTGTCTGAAACATGGCTCACTCCCTCGGTACCGGTCACTGCAGTAACTCCGTCTGATAACTTTTCTGTTTTACGGACGGACAGAACAGCTGAGGCCGGGAAAATCAAGGGTGGTGGAGTGTGTTTCATGATTAACAAGAAGTGGTGCGACCCCAGGAATATCTCCATTCTGTCGCGTTCCTGCTCGCCTCATCTGGAACATCTCTCCATTATTTGCCGCCCATTCTATCTGCCCCGCGAGTTCTCCGCGGTCATCGCTACTGCCGTTTACATTCCACCTCAGGCAGATACCGGCTTGGCTTTGTCCAAACTCCACGAGGAGCTAAGCGGCCACATCAACAAACACCCTGATGCTGCCTCTATCATCGCGGGGGACTTTAACAAAGCCAACCTCAGGAAGGTAATGCCGAACTTCCATCAGCATGTATCCTGTCCAACCAGAGGACCGAATACACTGGATCATTGCTACACTCAGTTTAAGAACGCCTATAAAGCTCGTTCCTTGCCACCATTCGGTAAGTCCGATCACGCGGCCATTTTCCTCACACCGGAATATAAACAAAGGATCGTTCAGGAATCCCCGGGGGTGAGGGAAGTGACGCGCTGGTCCTCCCATTCTGAAGCTATGCTGCAGGCGTCTCTTGATGACGTCGACTGGGACATGTTCCGGGCGAGTTCAGTTGACGTCAGCGAGTTCACGGATGTAGCATTAAGCTTTGTTTACATGCTAACCGACCAAGCCACTGAAACGGTAACAATAAGGACATTCTCCAATCAGAAACCGTGGGTGGACAGAACAATCCGTGCTGCGGTTAACCAACGCACTGCCGCATACAACGCTGGTCTTCTGTCAGGAAACATGAGCGTTTACAAGGCATCATGTTATGCTCTCCGACGGGCAGTTAGAGCTGCTAAACTCCGATACAGAGAGAGAATTGAGTCACACTTTCAGCTCAATGACTCTCGACGCATGTGGCAGGGACTGAAGACCATCTGTTCCTCTGGAAATAACCCCTCCGCCGAGGTGAGAGCAGATCCATCGCTGGCCGAAGAGCTAAACACCTTCTACGGCCGCTTCGAACGCAACGGCGGCGCGACTGTGCCGATCAACGCGTCAGGAAGAAGCAGACAGAGCAGCGATGTTGATCATGTTATCATCGTGACGGAGGACGAGGTCCGGAGAGAATTAAGGAGAGTAAACATCAGGAAAGCCGCCGGACCTGATGGGATTACCGGACGCGTCCTGAGATCGTGTGCCGATCAGCTTGCTGGTTTGTTTACTTCCATCTTTAATGAGTCCCTTGCTACCTCTGTGATTCCCACCTCATTCAAGAAATCTGTCATCATCCCTGTGCCTAAGAACAGTAAACCCTCTTGCCTGAATGACTATCGTCCAGTTGCCCTCACATCAACAGTCATGAAGGTTTTTGAGAGACTTTTAAAGAAACACATATGCTCCTCCATCCCTGCTACCTTGGACCCTCTTCAGTTTGCCTATCGCCCAAATAGGTCTACTGAGGATGCCATCTCTCAGGTACTGCACTCCTCCCTCACTCATATTGACAGCAAAAATGGCAACTATGTCAGACTGTTATTTATTGACTATAGCTCAGCTTTCAATACCATAGTCCCCTCCAAGCTAGCTGTCAAACTCTCAGACCTCGGCCTAAACACTACACTCTGTGACTGGATCCAGGACTTCCTCACCGGCAGACCACAAGTGGTGAAAATGGGCCAGTTCACCTCCAACTCCATCACCCTGAACGTAGGAGCCCCGCAGGGCTGCGTTCTGAGTCCCCTGCTCTATTCTCTCTACACACACGACTGTGTGTCCTCTCACAGCTCCACTTCTATTGTCAAATTTGCTGATGATACTGTGGTTCTGGGCCTCATTTCCAACAACGATGAGACCGCATACTTGGGTGAGGTAGAGAGACTATCATCATGGTGCCAGGACAACTGTCTCTCTCTGAACGTGAGCAAAACTAAAGAGCTGATTGTAGACTTCAGGAAGAGACAGCAGCGGCCCTACACTCCTCTCATGATCAGCGGGACCCCTGTGGAGAGGGTGAGCAGCTTCAAGTACCTCGGTGTTAACATCTCCGAGGACATGACTTGGACTGCACACATTTCAACACAGGTTAAGAAAGCCAGGCAAAGACTGTACCATCTGCGACAGCTGAGAAAATTCAGGGTCTCACCAGCAATCCTGAAAACTTTCTATTCAGGGGCCATAGAAAGTGTTCTGACTCAGTGCATCTCAGTGTGGTACAGTAACGCCACAAAACAGGACTGCAAAGCTCTGCAGAGAGTCGTGCGCTTAGCTGAGCGCATCTCTGGGTCTGCCCTCCCCTCTCTGCAGGACATCTACCTGAAACGCTGCAGAAGCAGAGCTGTAAAAATAATCAAGGACTCACATCACCCCGGTAACCGTCTCTTCATCACACTTCCTTCGGGCAAGCGCTTTAGAAGTGTGATGGCAAAAACTGAGAGACTGAGAAGGAGCTTCTACCCTCAGGTCATCAGGCTCCTAAACTCAGTCTCATAACATCTACAGGACTCATTTAATTAACTGCAACACCCATCATTCTTCATCATCCGCATTGCTGCTATGTGTGCATACCTGGTACAACCTGTTTTGCACATTCATCTTGCACATCCCTGGTTATATTAATATTTATTAAACCCACAGTAGACTGTATTGCACATTTTTGTTCATTGCACATTTTACTCCTTATTTTATTTCTTGTTTGTACTATTATTATTATTATTATTACTTTTATTTTATTTTTTATCTTATTCCTACCTAGATTTATAGATATGCTCCTGTGTTATGTATCATCTTTTATTTTTATTTTATTTTTTGCACTGTCCATTGAGCGGACCCGTCCTGATCTACATTTCACTACTGATTATACCCTGTATGATTGTGTATGTGACAAATAAACCTTGAACCTTGAACCTTGAACCTTGATACTAGGGGGTGCATAATCTGGCAGGGTGCAAAATTCGGCACAACACCGGCACGGTGCCGGAGAACTTTAAGCCCTGCTTTACATTGTAGCAAAGTGTCATTTCTTCAGTGTTGTCACATGAAAAGATATAATAAAATATTTACAAAAATGTGAGGGCTGTGCTCACTTCTGTGAGATACTGTATAATTTTATATGCCGAGCCTGGTAATCTCAGGAAAGTACCCAGACTTGTAAATGCACATTTAAATGCTGACAAATAAACACTATTGTAGCTGTTTAGAGGTTTATCTCTTAAAAGACATCATAATGGTATTCTCAATAATCAATATCTTACCTTCATAGCCATGAACATATTTTTTAAATCTTTTAAAATTTTAAAGCCTGTATTACAATTCACATATGTGGTTTCAACAACCAGATGCATTTACACATGTCCAGTTTCATCTGGAATGCAGCCCAGACCTCCTCCTGAAGTGTTTTGAGCGATCGGATTTATATTACAAAACGCATGAAGTGACCAGGTGTAAACAGCCCCTATATATTTTTCATTAAAATGAAGTTGTCTAGCAGATTGTGTTTAACACACACAAAAGAGTGACACAGAAGTATAGAAACTCTACATTGATTTTAAAAAAATAATTAAAAAACAATTAAAAAAATCTGCGCTAGGATCGGATCGGATCGGAATTGGCCGATACTCAGAATTTTCTGGATCGGATCGGATCGGAAAAAATGGTATTGTTGCATCCCTAATTTTGACACCACTAATATATATATATACCCTTTTTTTTTCTTTTTTTTTTTAAACTGAAGAAGATTTGCTTAATTCTGCACATTATCCTAAACCCACACACTGGAATGAATACATCTACAACAAAGGACAAAAACAAGTGGAAAATGTCTCAGTTGTTTTCTAATGGATTATTCTTAGTTTATAGAAGATGAGCTCAAATAAATTTGTTGAGAATGTATAGATTTACAACGCCTTCCTGCAAGTTTAAATAAATATTTTACTTGCAACATCTAGGTTTTACTAATGTGTAAATATATTCAAATAGTGATCATCCTAATGCATTTAAATCAATATATTGAAAAAAATAATGCATTACACTTACAAAAAATGCATTACACACATTACAGGAGTTAACTACCCTCCTCCATCTAGCTCCTACTTTCATCCACATTTGGGACTTGGCTGCAAATGTTCCTTTTCAATATCAGATTGTTATTTATCTGGATATAAGTCATTACATTCTTAAAAAATGTCAGTGATATCTCTTATATGTTTTTATTTTTGTTTCTGTTACCCGGGGGATTATATTGCTGCACTCTGTGCTCTCATCCATCCAATGCTGAATGGATGGGCAAGGAGTTTTTGCCCATAACACCTATCCAAACGTTATGCTAATTATAAATTATTTTTGACAGTAGTGGTTAAAAAAAAGGAAAAAAAAATAATTAGATTAATCTGCCAACATTTTCTGAGAGCTAAACCCCTTGTTTTTACTATTTTTCATTTTTGTTTTGAGTTTCAGACACTCATATTGAACTCTATTCTTGAAAAGTGCCAAAAATTCAATGCTAATAGGAGTGTAAACACACAGCTGTAAATAAATCACACAAAATGTCTTCTAAAGCCACATACTAAATTTCCTCTGAAGCTACACACAAGATACACGCTAGGCTATTGCTTCCTGAGGAAAACACACACACAAACCAATACATGAAATCACACACTTTAGCACGACTAAAATTTATACCAACTATGATGACATGACAAATTAAACACTTGATTTAACACTTTGCATCTCGGAGTTCTTGCTTTGTGTCATGTTTAGTGGTAGTAAAGTGTTCAACACATGAAAGCAGCAGCAGAAATAACAGTGAGCTCTTCAGTGTCATTCTGCCTGTTATCATCCTGAACCATATGCATGCTCAACTTCCTCCTGCAAACGACCACAAAACAACACACATACAGCAGTCACTAACACATATTCAGTGCAACGGTGCAGTATTTGAAGCAGTGGACATTTGCAATGACAGCGCTTTAGTCCAAAAACATTTAACTTTCACATGAATCTTGCAGGAAACTTAATTTTTCATAGATAAATGATGGCAGTCATTGTTAGCAGTCTGAGCAAACATTAACTTACAGCTGTGAGTCAGATCACTTTTTTTTTCTCAAACGATTGAAGATGCGAGTCGTTATTGTGTGAGGTAATATTACTGTGTATTTGAATCTGAGAGGTAAATCCATAAGGGACAGATATTGCCCCTGGTCACTCATTCTCAGAGTTCATACTCCACATTGTTTCTATTTGGCACATTTGACTTTGTGCTCTGCATGTTCCGATTGCCTGAATGTGCAGCCAAATATAGACAATCAAATAAAACGCAGACACATTAACAGAGAAAGAGACATTAAGAGGGGAAATATATCAAAATACATGGAGAGGAATAGTTTTAGTGAAGAGGAGCAAAAATCAGAACAAATATGAAGAGAAAAATAGATAACAGAGATCTTTATTTTTGGTCTGAATGGTGGTAATATTCAACTCTACTTCTGTTTATTTTCAGATTTCCACAACATATATACCCATACTATGAATTTCTTTGGTGTATCTGTAGTCGACCGTTGTTTTTTTTGTTGTTGTTGTTTGTTTGTTTTTGTTTTGATGACCACATCCAAAACCAATATACAGAAAGCAGGGTAGCCAATGTGCAATATAATGTGGATATATTATATAATATATAATATAAATAAAATGCCTTGGCCTCCAAATTCACCTGACATGAACCCAGTCGAAAAGCTGGTTCATGCTACATCACCACCAACAGGAACTGGAGGACCTACTGTTGACATTATGGTACCAGATAACCCAAATGAGACCGATCACCACCATGTCGAATCAATGCCTTCCTGCATGTCTGCTGTTTTGTGGGCTAAAAGAGGTCCTACTAGATCTGCACGATTCTGGATAAATTGAGAATCACGTTTTTTTTGTTTGTTTGTTTGTTTCAAATAGAGATCAAGATTCTAAGCGAACTAAGCAAAATAACATGTCATTTATTAGAGGCTGTGAAAAATTATTAACGGGTTCATTCTATTACATTTTTTTTTATTAATTTGAATGAATTATAATGAAGTAAAACAATGAATAATTAAATGACTCATAAAAACTTCACTTGGTCAATTACTGAACGAATCAACAGTTTTGAACGAATCTCTTGAATCAATGATTCAATGACAAATGCATTTTTTAACAGTTTTTAATCAACATTGTAATCAACAAACGTTATTTGAAGTGCCAATTTGAAGTGAAAATTACTTTCAAAAGATGATTTGCTCCATTTTGTTCACTGCCATAGACATCAGTGCTTATTAGGGTCTAAGTCCCAATGTAATAATAATAATAATTATTATTATTAGTATTATTATTAAAACTTTTCCTTTTTTAATAATCCAGAAAAAATACAATGAAAAAAACAGAATTTGGTAAAAAATAAAACAGAATTTGAAATAAATAAATCATAGGGCCCTTAAATGTAATTATTGTGTAATGCCTTAGGGGGAAGTGAGAACGCACACACACACACCATAATGGCGAGCACATTCCTGAGTTCCGATGTCCTGCCATAAAACCTCCTTATCTGAAGAGACTTTTAAAACAAGGAGAAATTGGAGGAGAACATCTTGAATGTGGTTTAAAACAGGACTTCACTTGGTTCTTATCACTTAACCATAACTCGACCGAAACAGGACGAAAAAAACTGGACATGGTCTGGGGTGATCGTTAACGCATAATTCAATGATTTTTATCAACAAGGAAAGACTTTTACGAGCGCTGGAGTTGGGCAGCTGCATGCCCCAAAGTGACCTTCCTGACCTCCCGTTCCTCTCACATTCCAAACACTCCTCGGTTTCTGTTCTTGGACAAACAAAGAACAGCCAAACTTTTATTAACTTTGCTAAAAAGACTCAAAACTCCTATAAAGTGTTCCAAAAGACAATTAATAATAATCATTGCTGCTATTAGAAGCAATATATATATATATTATAGATACAGACAATAAATATATATTGCTGGTTGTATTTTATGAAATGAAATTAAGCTTTCTGTGTTATTGTAACCAATGATATTTTCTTAATCTGTGACATAACTTTTCCCTGTGTTAAATTAATATGCATGGTGCGATTATTTAGAATTTAGCATAGTTTAATCTATGCCTTAACCCGTGTAGTAGATAAAAAGTAGTATAGGCACTGTGTATGCCAAATACCTGTTGTTTGATTTTTAATGAGAGCTGGCTTCATAGGCAATAAGTTGGTGTGCATGGAAAGTTAATCTTTTGTATAATAATGTATGATTACAACGCATTTAGAATGTGTTAAGATACTTTCTTCATGTGACAAAATAAATAGGCATATAATGTATGCACAAAAAGAAGCCACGTGGGGCGGGGGGCTCTGCCCTACAAGAACTATTTCATTGGAAGAGCATCGAGTGGGAGGGACCGAAATCTCCCATCTAATACTGACTCCCAGGTCTCTGGCTCGCTCTCTGCTTGAAAATCGCACGCTGCTTGAAACTTGGAGTTGCTCCAAAAGAGCTCCTAGCCTTTAACATCTAGGCCAAGCCCTGAACATTGAACCAACACTTAGTAAAATCTCTGAAGAAAACCTTGAAAGTCTGAAGCTACACGAAAGGAACTCACATCACAGCCCAGAGCCAACCAACCAACCAACGAAGGGCATCCCCAGAGTGACGTCACGCAACGACGCGCGGGATTCCTTCAATCCAAGCCAGGAAACGAAACACAGATCAGCGATCATCTCAACTTAAAGCAAGTATCAAACAAAATCTCTATAAAGTGGCTGAATCGTGTTGTATTTATCTCTAAAAGTAAAGATACTAGAGTTCTCCTCTCGATGATCTGCATGGGTAAAATCATGTGGAAATAGCAAACAGTGCTATATTTTAACGGTTCCCAAATTGCAACAATTCAATGCCTGTGCGTGTGTGTATGTATGTATTTTGTTTTGTGTTATTTATGTATTTTAGTAAGATAGCAAATAAACTCTTGTTTGATTTATAAAGAAGTGTTCTGTCTTCTGTTGTGTAATATTCAGATCAAACTTTGCCCAGATTGTGTTACCTATGCTCATAACTGTCATAAAGTTACTTAAATAATTCTGTATTATTATATCGTGGCCACGAAAATAAACAGAATTTCCCAGATATACTGAAACTTAACGACTCGCTGGACGATTGTTAAATAAGGTATAAGTTGGACGTTTTGATTAATATCAATTGATCATAGCAATATCAAATCTTAAAATTCCCTAAAGCTGAAATTTAAAATAAAAGCTTAAACCAAGGAGCTAATCCTTTACAATTGTTAAACCTTTAATAATTATATAATTAAAAAATCTTAAGAAAACATATAATAATTTGTATAAGTTTCATGACCTCAAATAATTAGACATGGTTTTTGATTTACTCAAATTTAAATGAAGAAAGAAAGAAAAAAAAAAGGAATCCAGAGAATTTAAAATCAGAAAAAAAGAAAAAACGGAATGCAGACAAATTATTACTTGGACTGTTAATACTTGGATTGAGCTTTAAAACATATATGAAAAAAAAATTAAATGGAAAAACTCTCAGAGAATTCAGGGAGAAATATTTGTAAAGTTAAATATATGCACGACTCATGATAAGAGATGGTAGAAGGAGAAATGAGCCATTTAAAATTAGTTTTTTTGTTGTTGTTAAGTTTCCAAGACAAAAATCTGTTAACCTGTTAACCTGCACCCCCCATATTGGGAATCACAGCTGAAAATGACTAACTAACTTAAAATGGTAACAGCTCCTGACTTCAGTGTGCCACACACACAATTTTGGTGTCTTTGGAAAGAAGACCCTTTGGCCTTTCCTATCCATCATCCAGAGTTGATGATGCTCAAAAATATAAAAAGTTATAGACACTGAAGTGCCTTGATAAAAATTGTACCACACTGAATTTTTTTTTTATTTCATATAAAAATACATGAAATCAGTCCTGGAGAAATCCAGAAAAGTAATGGGTTGAAAGTCACATGTCTCATGAGTTTATATTTCAAATCTGAAGAAGATACCATGAAAAATGAGATTCCTGCAGACATTTTTCTAGTCCCCCCAGCCCCCCCTGTTTGAGGAAAAATATTTACCAAATTATTGAAGGGTTCTCCTACACACTATTTAGTCTTTATACATGCCACTGCAGTTTTTCAATTATAAAACAGTATACAGAATCTTAGAAATCGTATAAGTGATTTATTTGAGCACTAGAAAAATACAATAATAATAATTTGAGTGATGAAAAAAAAACAATAAAAAAAATAACTTAATTACATACTGATTTCCTGACAAACAGATGCTCTCCTGCTCATACATTAGTAATCACACGCTGAAGATCATTCATACAGATGCTAATCATACTGATGGCTGCCCAATATAGTCAATATTCACATTATAATGGCCTTTTATATAGACTGCATTCACACTGATATCTGTGAACAGTCAGTAATTACATGCTGATTATCAGCCATAGAGATGTTAATCATACAGATACAGGCACATTCTCCACAAAACACGCAAACATACAGTATATGAAAACTGCTGAAGAAGAAAAAAAGAGAAATGTTTTTTCTTTTTTTCTTATTTGTGCTAAAAAGATCGCTAAGTTACGCCCCATCAGATGACAGGTACGTCACAGCGTGCGTCACGCGCCGTCGCGAGGGAGCGCCAGAATTCAAATAAACATCTTCCGTGTATCTTTGACTTTTTTTTTTTGGATGATCTCGTTCTGTTTGGGACATTGTCTGCTACAAAATCGTGCTGTTTTTTTACCACCAAGACGCTGTTTTTTGAGCGTAATTTGTTCCATAACGGACACAAACAATAACTTTCCCTCAAGAGATGAGACGTAAACAAAGGATTAACGATCTAAATTACAATGTTATTGTTTCTTTGGACTAAAAGTGCTCGATGGAATGTTGTTCAGTGGACCCTTATCTTTCAAATGAAACCAGGATTTACAGCAGTGGATACGTTTGAGAGTCGTTATCAGGATGAATATGGTATGTACTGCGTTTTTTTTATACATGCTTTGATGTGTACTGCTTACACAAATTTAGCAAATACATTTCGTATAAGCTTTCTATCGATAAACAGCGATCTGTCGTCAATGCTAGAGGCTTAGACCTTCAGAATGATATATAGTTTGTCAAGATTCATTTTGTCCTGTTTTACTTTATCTGTTTGAAAACAATGACGTGTGCAAACAAAGAGCTTTCAGTGCGCCAGCGTCCTGGTGCATGTTAACAGGTTAAATTATTACCAAAGCAAATCAGTAGTACAGGAATTGGTAGAGAAATGTCTAGAGGAGGGGTCCAACCCTGCAGGAAGGTAACTCTCCAGGAGCAGTGTTGGAGACCCTTGGTCAAGAGAGAAATTTTAGAAATGTCAATTACATCTATTTCTTAGAGTATTCCTTCCTCATTGTCATAAAGACTATTATACTGAGTAATGATGACCTGCATAGGAATCCAACTGCTCAAAACCCGAGATGAAGACAAAAACACTTTAGACACTGCACTGCATCTGTGGGTCACACAAGTAAACAAATCCACTCTGCACTATCCAATAGGTTGTGCTGCACAAGGGTTCTGTAGCAACTCTCAGACAAGTAACCTTCACTCAGCAAATATGATAGATGATCAGGAGACACGCTGTGAGAGATGACAGCACTACTGTGGGAGTAAAGCTGACACATATTAACAGATACTCACTACTGTGCGCAGTCAATGAGCTGATACTCGTTTGAGCGCTCGAAACAGGCCTTCACCCCTTCATCATCCCACAGATGCTTTGCATGCTCAAAAAACTCCTGTAAAAACACAAATAACATACAATATAGAGTTAGCATCTATTCATGAGACAATAATAATATAAAAAAGAGGAAAAAATGCACTTTGCTTAAAAACAATCACTCAAAATTATAACAACAAAACACATTTGACACTATCAATCAAAGAAATAAAACATTTCACAGCAGATTGTTGTGATTACCCTAGTGAAAAAATAGTATACTTAAGTACAATTTATTTGTATGCACTTTAGTATAACTAAATATATTTGTGGCACACCAAAAATTGGTATACTTAAAGTCCGCTAAATTGGAACAACTTTTGTACTGAATGCATTTTAGTTAGCAAAGCAGTGATGAAGTTCCACTAAAATTGTATTAAATATATTTGTTTGTGCTAAAGTGGAACTATTCCAAGTATACTTAAGTACTCTTTAAATACCCACGCTTTTATTTAATTTTTAAAATGCAGAATTACTTCTGCATAAACTTCAAATGTATTTTGATGACATTACAATTGCAATTCAATTACACTGTAAGAGTGTTGAACATACATTAATATTATACTAATAACAAACTGAGGTCATACTATCCCTTACTTTTAGTGGCTTTAAAATGCATTGCAATGGCATTCCAAGTAAACCTGAAGTGTGCTAATGGCACCATTATTGTGTGCTTTTAATGCAATAAATTAACCTTTATAAATAATGGCACAGCTTAAGAAACTGCATTTTATTAACACCCCCAGCATACCTACCAACTCAATTATCCAGAGAACATCAATGGAACATTGGACACAGACAGTTCCGTTAGTTGGTGGAAGAATGTAAACGTACTGCTTATGTTTCAGTGCATGTGGAAGGAATAAAACCATCCGTAACATCTCTGCCCATTGTCTCTGCACGCTTCAACTCTCAATGCACTGCACAAATGTTAATGTAAAATGCAATGAAATGTTTTGGTGGTTTGACGGTCTCAGTAAAGATTTATATGTGATGAATGAATTACTACATTTTGTTACTTTTCATGTAGTTAACATCTCTGAATTTATTTGACATTTTAACTTTTTGTGTAGTTTTTAGGGCTGATCAGGATAATTTTAATAATTTGTTTAATAATTCTTAATATTTTGACAGCCCAGAGAGCTGCAGTCCACATTTCCAAGTGCAATGTTGTCATTGTTCATACGGGACATTAAAGAACAATTAATGGAAAAAAGTGTGTTGGTACAGGTGCATTGTGATTATACTAAAAGCATAAACCTTCTGATCAAGTTCGTGAATTTCTTTCACCATTTCAAATCCATGACTAGCTATATGTTGTTTACATAACTTTACTTTCTATATGTGACCCTGGACCACAAAACCAGTCATAAGAGTAATTTTCTTTTTTACATCATACTTTATTTTTGGACATTTATACATCAACAGGTATGGTTTGTTAGGATAGGGTAATATTTGGCCGAGATACAACTATTTGAAATTCTGGAATCTGAGGGTGCAAAAAAATCAAATATTGAGAAAATCACCTTTAAAGTTGTCCAAATGAAGTTCTTAGCAATGCATTTTACTAATCAAAATTAAGTTTATATATATTCACGGTAGGAAATTTCCAAAAGATCTTCATGGAACATGAACTTTACTTAATATCCTAATGATTTTTGGCATAAAAGAAAAATCGATCATTTTGACCCATACAATGTATTTTTGGCTATTGCAAATATACCCGTGCTACTTAAGACTGTTTTTTTGGTCCAGGGTCACGTATGTATGTAAAGCTGCTTTGCAACCATGCAAAATTGTGAAAAGCACTATTTGAAGTGTGATTAAATTATTGAAAAGGTAAAGTTCATAACTATACAAAGTACTGCATCATTATGAATTATTATTATTATTATTTGCAACTCAAAACATTTATTTTAATCTAAACTATTTTTATACTCAACAAGTAGAACTCAAATACAGTGTATTGTATTGTACATTCAATTATAACAGGTTATAACAGAGGATTCAACTAAAATAAATTACTGAAGTATTACTTCAATATTTAACAAATGAAATTGATTTATTTGCAAATCCCCCATTGTTACATTTGTGCTGTAGGCAAAAGTTATGTTTGGAAATGTTTACAGGTTTGCTGTAAACGCAGAGTTTACAGCACCTGTTAGCAGAAACATACTGGATGTTTCAATTAATACCTCACATTTTCTTTGGTTTGCCCAAAAAGAAAGTTTCATCTTAAAAAAAAAATAGATTTTCAGATTTGAAATACATGGTGAGACTTGTGTCTTGAGCTGCAATGAGTTTCTAGACTCTAAAGGTTTCTTCTGAAAAATGTGCCAAATCTGCAACACAGATTCCCAATAGTGTGCACTCTACCGAGTTCAGATGTTTAGCAAAAGTAAAGCAAAACTCATTGTTGGTGAATTTCAGACTTCACGAAAGTACAAGGTGAGGAAAGACTGAGGAGAGACCAACCACATTTAACTATTCTAGAGAACTAAAGACTTGTTAGTAAGTTTTTGTATAATGATAGTAAACTGTACCATTGACCACTTTACTGGACATTATTCTTTACATATCATTCTAATTCACCATCTGACCCCTGTTGTTGATCAGTGAAACTAAGGCACACATTCTCACAAACTTTAGCCCTATTTAGATTGTAATGGTTTTTCATGTTTTTCTGTAAAAATAAATTAGCATGACACCTCAGTAGGACAGAAATGATTAGTCAAGGTTATCGACAACATAAGAAAAGAAAAAATTATAGCCAAATATGTTTTTACGTCAAATAGTTGTTTGATCTCGTATGACTTTATGTAATGGTCTGCAGTAACGCAGTTTGACCAGTGGGGCGCTGTAGGACAAGAATGTAATAGAGGTCCCTCCAGGACATGCCCTTTCAGCTGGACTGAGTGGCAAAACATCCTGCAGCATGACTAGCTTTAATAGGGGAAACTGCATAAACTGGAGTAAAACATCTGGGAAATACATAAAACAAAGCCTGTGAACGCTTTATCTTCTAGACCAGGGGTTTTCAAACTGTGGGTTGCGACCCACTTGTGGGTCGCAGAGTGGGACAAGGTGGGTCGCCTGTTTTAAAGGGGGAGTGGGACAACATGCGTTGCCTGTTTTAAAGCGCGGGCGCGCAAGAGTTGTAATAACAGTGAGGGTCTCAGAGTGACAGTTCATTATTAAAATGCTCGGTCCGCATTATTAATGAGAAGAAACTCGCTCACTTCACTGCGCTGTGTTCTGCATGAGATTGCATACACCGGAAAATTCAAATGTTGCGAAGACTGTTTCAGGTAGGCTATGTTCATTCATTTCTATCATCTGTTTGAACTCGGTGCTGTAACTTTCCGAGAGATGTAAAGAGTTTTTTGTTTTCGTTCTTTCATATGCATGTACGGGTTGAGCAGGGCACAAATGCGGGGTTAATTGTAAGACTATACAAACATTTCCACATGCTAGCATAACAGAATTTACAAAATTTCCTATTATTTCCTTGCCATATCATCACTAGAGAAAAAAAATGTGCCAAAGCTAAAAAATCTTTTAAAATATCTAAAAAGGTATAGCTGAACATTTATTTTACCATTGCAAAAGTAAATTGTCATCTCGTTTTTTAGTATTTATTTAAAATGAGACACATCTGTTTATTATTTTTTACAATTATCTCACAATTATTTTAATCTCCAAACTGTTTGTGTTGGGTTGTGAAGGCATTTTCTGCGCTGTACCCCACGATGAGTTTAACAACACACGCAGTGCGGATTACAGTTCATAGCCGCACCAGAGCGCGTTTCGAGGTTTTATGGACTTCATAGACTCATTAACGTCTGTAAATGAAGAAATTAAAAAGTAAATATTAGTAGTGGTACTATAAACAGTAGTACAATAAAATAAAATGCTTATTTTCTTAAATACTTAATTTCTGCCATATTATGCTTTTAATTAAGATTAAGCTTATAGTAATGTCAATTGTTTTTTGATCTCAAATATTTTGGTGGGTCTTGAAATAGATTATACTTGTCTTGTTGGTTCGTGGAATGGAAAAGTTTGGGAACCCCTGTTCTAGACAACACTATAAATACAGTATAGGTAGCTCTAAATCTGTTTGATTACTTTGTACTTTATGTCATTGTTATATATAGACATATCGCCCAGTCCTAAAATTTGTTAAAGCACTAGGGCATTTTAGAAACTTTAAATTTATCTAGATAACTGGAGGGGTTACATTGGTGCCGTGACCCGGGTGGGAATGAGGTTTAGGGGGGGTGATCTATCTATCTATACTTGCTTTGTAATGAAAACTGGGTTTGTCTAACCTTAATTAACCATCCTCCTGTAAAACACAAGGCTCATCAAAATGGTAAATATTAAATATTTAATTGTGAGTTGTCAAATGTGCACCTTCTACAGACGCACCATTAAGAGCATCCTGACTAGCTGCATCACTGTGTGGTATGGCACCTGCAACGCGTCCTGCCGCAAGACACTTCAACGGATAGTGAGAGCAGCTGAGAAGATTGTTGGTGTCTCTCTCCCCTCCCTCCAGGACATCTACAGCACCCATCTCACCCGCAAAGCCCTATGCATTGCAGGTGATCCCACCCACCCGTCACATAGCTTCTTCAGTCTGCTGCCATCAGGGAGGAGACTGCGGAGTCTCCAGGCGAGGACCAGTAGACTGAAGGACAGCTTCATACATCAGGCTGTCAGGAAGCTCAACTCTCTCCCGTTTCTCCCCCCCTCCTCTCTTTTGCCCCATGCACCATTGAACTCTGACCCTCTGATCCCCCCCCCCCACACACACACACACACATTGTGACCAGCACCAGTCACTTTGTACAGCATTTGGACTGACTGACCTCATTCAACTACCTCTTCTGACAGTCTGAATAAAGACAGCTCTCTGAGCTTTTTGTCACTTTAAATAGACTGATAAGCTGTTTTGCACTACACCATTTATATCTGCACTGTGTGTTTATTTCACTGGTTTGCACTCTATCTACCATGTGCCTAATGCTACTTTATCTATTTTTTTTTTTACATGTCCTTATTTGTATATTTGTAATAGTTGCATTTTATGTATATATGTATACAGTATATATATACAGGGCTCGCAAAATCGCTAGCCTGACGTCCCGGGGCTATTGTGTTTTCCAGTCGGGCTACCAAAATGTATCACTGCCCTGCCCGACGGGCTACCTCCCCGCGGGTTCTTAAAAACTCCTAAAGTGAGTTGTATCAAACTTAAGGCTATAAAAAGTTTTAAATACGTTAAATGGTATAAGAAATGTAATTACATTTTCAAGAGTTCTACAGTTCTACTCTAAGACAAGAGTCACGATACTGGATTCAACTTCAAAAGGCAATGATGTCATTGAATAAATATGAGCTGCACTTTTCAAGTAAAAACGCAGCGCGGATGTCTTTATTTGAATGTATCTGAAGGGAACCGACTGTCCTCAGAAACGTGTCATTGGCAATTTAATTTCATTTTAGATATAATTCCTGATTAAGCAGCTTTTATGAGTGCGGAGCTGCTTTGTGTCCAATCGTTACCGGGGAAACCACAATATTTCAGCACTCCTAAAGCGCCACCTCATGGCAGAGAATGAATGCCATTTATGGTCAGATCAATGCAAATATCAACTCCGCAAACACAGAGTTCTAAATGAGAAAGAAGTTAATGTGCCTTCTAAACAATTAAGACAGTAATATTTATACGTTTTAAATTAACATTTTATATGCTTGATTTATTCCTTTTCATAAAAATGGTCTAAAGGCTGAAATGCTGTTGTATAAGATTTTTTTTTTGTGAAAACCTGTTTCTGAACTGTAAATCATGTAATTTTATGGCTCAATACTCTGTTACCATAGACATTGTCCAACCCCGCTCACACTGTGTTCATTTTACTTGTGCAGCTCTTAAAATGGGTCATAAATTGCCTTAAATTTATTTTTAAAAATTCTGCAGATACCCTGTAAATAGTGAAATAAAATTCCTTCCTTCGTATTTGTTGTATTGAAAATATTTTTGATTGATTTAAACTCCTGTCTGATTCTCTCTCTCTCTCTCTCTATATATATATATACACACAGTATATGTCATGTTTATGTTGTGTTTTGCCATGTCTTCCTTTTGACCTAGTTTTCCTTAGTTGCCCTGTTTAGTTAATTAGCTCCACACCCGTTTCTGTTTAATTTTTTTTTTTCATCACTCAAAAATTATTATTATTGTATTTTTCTAGTGCTCAAACAAATCACTTATACGATGTCTAAGATTCTGTCTACTGTTTTATAATTGAAAAACTGCAGTGGCATGTATAATGACTAAATAGTTTGTAGTAGAACCCTTCAATAATTTGGTAAATATTTTTCCTCAAACAGAGGGGGGGGGGGGGACTAGAAAAATGGCTGCAGGAATCTCATTCTTCATGGTATCTTCTTCAGATTTGAAATATAAACTCATGAGACATGTGACTTTCAACCCATTACTTTTCTGGATTGCTTCAGGACTGATTTCATGTATTTTTATATGAAATTTAAAAAAAATTCAGTGTGGTACAATTTTTATCAAGGCACTTCAGTGTCTATAACTTTTTATATTTTTGAGCATTATCAACTCTGGATGATGGATAGTAAAGCCCAAAGGGTCTTCTTTCCAAAGACACCAAAATTGTGTGTGTGGCACACACAAGTCAGGAGCTGTTACCATTTTAAGTTAGTTAGTCATTTTCAGCTGTGATTCCCAATACGGGGGGTGCTGGTTAACAGGTTAAGGCACATATGAAAAAAAGACATTAAATATTATTTAGCAAGCCTGTAACCACCTATAACAATGATTTAAAAAAAATCATTTTTGGCAAATCCAGGTAATTTACCATAGAAATGTTTTTTATTTTTTACGTTTAGGACTCTTATAACCAGAAGTTAACTTTGGGCCAGGCGCGTGCACCCGATGAAACCTTCTACAGCCACTTGTGGCACTTTTGATGTCGATAGGACAAATGGTTGCGTAGTTATGGCTGTTTTTATGGATTTTTTTTGCCTTTTATAGCGCCAACAAGTGGCCAAGCTCTGCGACTTTTTTCAGGTGACCTCAGATTCAGCTCTTACATATGCGTTGTGAGTTTGGTGAAGATATCACATTCCATTCAAAAGTTACAGCCGTTTTAGTAAAGGCAGCCCTCTTGAACGTTTTGGCATCCCTTTGCGACGGAGAGTCGAAAGTTCAACTTTTATTTGATAATTATTGATATTCACTCTCCAGAGAATCGTCCTGCACTGGTTTGGTTCCGATCGGGCGAAAAAATGACACGACGGATGAACGGTTTAGGAGTTATGAGTGATTTCGTACTTTTGAGCACTAGCCCCCGTCAGGCTGATTGGGGTGAGCCTTGGTGACGTTGTAGACGGTGTGAGTACTACCATCCTTCCAAGTTTTAACTCTCTACAACTTACGGTTTGGTCTTACAGTTTTACGAGAACATTGCTGATCCTTGGCCATTCTAACTATTACAATAGGTTTTCAGCGCTACATGCTTGAACCCCTAAAAAACACAGTCAGTTATGTATGTGAAGGTAAACAGCCGGTAAGAAATCACATGTTTATTAAATAGCTAACTAAATGGTGAATGAGAATCTCTCTGTCTGTCATCTCATTTTGTGTGCCAAATGCCTAGTTTTTTCATGAAACTCTAGATGGTGCAGGCTGATGGGTCTTGACATAACTGATGATATTTATAGCTTTAAATGACTTGGCACAAGCTGATTGGTTCATGTTGCATACGCAGCCAATGAGCTTGCTGCTTTACATTTAAATGGCTGGTTAGCATCCACTTGAGCATTTTGCAGAGCGCTTTCAGATTTTATCCGAAACTCAACTGCTAGATAAGACAAGTGCATTATTGCATTTGTCAGTTTTACATTTCTAAATTAGAAAACATACAAGTTGCAAAACTATGTGTAGGTTATTACCTTATTTACCCAAAACCTCCAATGCTTTTAATATTTTCTATGGGCTTTCATATCTACATTAAGTGTGAACGGTTCGATTTTAGATGCACACCACACTTCGGTTTGCAGTTGGCATTTTATTCACAGTTTTAAGTCAAGGTGAACCCATATAACTGTCTTCCATAAACGTCCTACTGTCAACAGCCTTACTTATCAAACCAAAACAACTTAAATGAGCAACAGAAAATAATATACCCGCTTATATATCTACTCGTGGTGCACATGCGATGCACTTCAGAAGGGAGCGCTCACTCTTAAAGGGGCCACTATTTCACTCGTTACATTTGGTTCAGCGATAGTGAAGAGTTTATTATGAAAGTCATGTTTAGTGATAGTTTAAACATAATTAATCATTAATTCATTTAAAATATAAAGATACTACTACTAATAATAAATCAGTTCAGATCAGTAGCCCATGGACAATGTAGCCTTGTAGTAGGACACTTTTTAAACTTGGAATTTACTTATTTGTCTAGTCAGCTGGGCTTACAGCAATTGCAGTACTTTCATGGAGTGTAGCAAAAGTATCCATAGAAATTCAGATTGCGTTATTAGGAAATTATTAAAGGGGTCCTATTATGCTCTTTTACAAAGTCTTGATTTTGCATGGATATTGCAAGACATATTAAAGTGGTAACATTATTGTTTTGTTTTTGGCTAAATCACATTTTAGATAGGATGTCAACAACAGCTTAAAAATAACTGCATTTACTATGTACAGATAAGTGCAAGAACAATTATGTTTATTGTTCTTTAATTCTAACATTATAACATGAATTGCAGTGAAAATGTTATAAAGTTGAATTTATTTATACCATAGTCCCACAGACTTATACTATTTGTGGCGGCATATATATGTAAATTAATTCTCTGCCAGCAGGAGGCGCTGTTGGAGTGGTAGAGATCGAGGTTTCCCCGGTAACGCTGTACACAAATTCTGCTTTATCAGACATTACATGCAAGATGAAATGAAAATGACATCCCAAATTTTCTGAAGACAGTCGGTTTCCTTCAGAAATACAGTGATATAAAAACACCCACACTGGGTTTCGATTTTGAAACGTGCAGTGCTCAAACAAGTGTTCTCCCCACCCTCCAACCATTCGAATTTCCGTAGGCGGGATTTGTTTTAATGATATTCTAATGGGTCGCTTTGTGATATCACAAACACCGGAAAACAACGCTGTAATCAAACAAGTCGTTCGTTGTAGTTCTTGAAAAGGGATTTTTTAAAAACGAAATATCTCCCTTTGGAGTGGACTTTCAGATTTGTAACTTTGTAGATCTTTTTATGCCCAAGCATACACAGTATACACTGACTAAAATTCAAAAAGTGAAAAAGCATAATAGGACCCCTTTAATAGCAATATGCATAGCAAATCAAATAATTTTTTAGTAGTGGCAGCAGTAGGTAGAATGTAGTTGCTGAAATTTCAGTGACTAAGCATGGATGGTACGTGAACTCTTCAAAGCGAGTAGGCATTATTTGCATTTTGTTTATTTATAAAAGGGGCTTATAGCAATTCGAAGTACTTTTGTGCAGCTCATAGCTCGTGGGGCACTTTGTTGAAATTTTATAGGTGGCACTATTGATCCATTTTGCCACAAATGGATCTGAAACTCTGAAACCCATATCAGATGTAATTTTTCGCCATTTCTGGCACATGTGCAAAGTTTCATGAGTTTGAGCATGTTTAGGCCCTCAAAAATGCGATTCATTTTGAGGAAGAAGAAGAAACTGAGCAATTCCAATAGGGTCCTCTCACCATCAGTGCTCGGCCCTAATAACAGTGACTGTAAAATATGTGTTTTAGGAAGGGAAATTACAAACCCGATTCCAAAAAAGTTGGGACACTGTATGACCTAATAAGTTGCAAATTGGTCCTCCAGCTGTTCCTTATATGTAGATTTAACTTTTCCGGCCTCTTATTGCTACCTGTCCCAACTTTTTTGGAATGTGTAGCTCTCATGAAATCCAAAATGAGCCAATATTTGGCATGACATTTCAAAATGTCTCACTTTCAACATTTGATATGTTATCTATATTCTATTGTGAATAAAATATAAGTTTATGACATTTGTAAATTATTGCATTCCTTTTTTATTCACAATTTGTACAGTGTCCCAACTTTTTTGGAATCGGGTTTGTACATATTTTGAGTTTTTATATTTGGGATATAGTCATTGCGCTACTTTGGGGACTACTTTAACCCAAATTAATTCAAATGAATAATTTATGGCATTTGCTCAGTTGGGTGCTGGGGTCTTATCTATCGGATTGCAATGCATATTCTTGTTAACACTTGTGAACATTACACATAGTGTGCATCTGATTAGAGTTGAGCCTGTCGGCGTGGTAGCCCAGGCTCACATGGTCACAGGCCACTATTATTAAGCCGTTCGGCGTGGTAGCCAAGGCTCACATAGTCATAGGCCACTATTGTTAAGCCAGTCGGCGTGGTAGCCAAGGCTCACATAGTCATAGGCCACTAGTGTTAAGTCGGTCAGCGTGGTAGCCAATGTTCCCTCGATTTTTTTTTCTTGCTGAGCAAAACTTTTCTCTATTGGGCGGACATTTCAGACACCTGAGCAAAAACATTCTTTATACCATACCTGTACTGCGCGCACACAAAAAAGTGTGTAACTTTTAACATTAATGTGCTATTTATATTTGATTTGATCCTTGAGTAAATGATGTACATTTTAGGTTACCTGAGAATTTTTTTTTTCTTTACAGTATAATACACTGCCGTTCAAAATTTTGGGATCAGTAAAGTTTATTAAAGAAGTTTCTTATGCTCATCAAGGCTGTATCTATTTGCTAAAAAAATACTGAATATTATTTCACAAAATAATATTGTGAAATATTATTGCAATTTAAAATAAATGTTTTCTATTTTAATACACTTTAAAAATAATTTATTCCTAAGAAGCAAAGCAATTTTCAGCATCATTACTCCAGTCTTCAGTGTCACATGATCCTTCACAAATCATTCTAATATGCTGATTTTATAATCAATGTTGGAAACAGTTGTGCTGCTTAATATTTTTTGGGGACCTGTGATATTTTTTTCAGCATTCTTTGATAAATAAAAAGTTTTTCTGTTAATCATCAATGTATGTGCACTGATGAAGCAGTTATTCTTATACTCAGCAGCATGCACATATTGGTTTGTATTGTATTTCTGTGTCTCCTGCTTTCGTGGGGGGTTTTTATATATGTTCTATGTGCAGCAGCAATATTCCTTACATGCTCACAGCAGCATGTTGTGGATGTATTGGCAGTAGCAAGTCTCGGCACTTGCTCTGCCGCAGCTGCAGTGTAGCAGATCTATTCCGCCAATACCAAATACTTTTACATTGTCATGTACATTACCTTGTAAATCACTCTGAGAGTTGTCATGACAGAAATAATATTAGCAGCAGCATGCATAGAAAGTCAAATTATTATTGTTGCTAACACAGCAGCGGCAGCAGAAAGTGCTTTAGTTGCATGCAATTTCAGTGATAACTCATGGATGCTAAATTAACTCTTCAAAGTAGAATAGGCATTTTATTACGTTTGCTTATTAAACAGGGCTTACAGCAAGTTTCGTGCAGCAGCAGTAGATTATGCTTAGCAAATTCTGATTAAATACACTATATTGCCAAAAGTATTGGGACACCCCCTTCTAGTGAACAGGTTTGACTAATTTAGTTATTTCCATGAAAACAATGTTTAATGTTTAAGCATATAATGATATTCTAGGGAATTGTGTGCTTCTAATTTTATAGCAACAGTTTGGACAGGACCCTTTTCTATTCTAACCTGACAATGCCTCTGTGTATAAGGCAAGGTTAAAAAAGAAATGATTGATTGAGTCAGTGTGGAACAACTTGACTGGTCTGCATTAAGCCAAGTCCTAATCCCAGCTGAACACCTCTGGTGTGACATTAAATGCAGACCTTGAGCCAAAAACTTGTCACCAAAAACCAATGACTTGTACATACACTATATGGGCAAAAGTATTGTGACACCCCCTTCTTTAGAACAGAAAAAGGCACTTCCAAAACTGTGGCAACAAAGATGAAAACATAGTTCATGTATTTAAAAATTGTATTTCAATCTCTGTTGCAACAGTTTTGGAAGTGTCTAAAATGACTGTACTCATATGTACAAGTCATTGGTGTTTGGTGATGAGTTTTTGGCTCAAGGTCTGTATTTAAAGTCACACCAGAGGTGTTCAGCTGGGATTAGGACTTGGCTTTATGCAGACCAGTCAAGTTGTTCCTGTCATGAATCAGACCTCAGTGGCTCTCTCCAATGGCCACCGGAGGGCACCCTCACCGGAATACTGACTCTTTCACGGACTTCATTCCTCATAATCCCCTCTGCTGCTGATTACCTGCCCAGGTGTGGCTCATCACCTGGCCTATATAACCAGCATCCTCAGTCACACGCACTGCGAAGTCTTGTTCTTGCCCTGGCTGACATTTCTGAGCGTTTACCCATCCTTCTGATTGTTACTTCTGTGTTTGACCCCGACTCCTGCCTGTTATTGTTTACGTCTCTGCCCTGCCTCTGATATTCCCGTTTTTGCCTGCTGACCATTGCCTGTTTGATTCTGCCTCGGTCTAATAAAGTATACTGCAAATGGATCCACACGCCTCTGACCAATCATTACAGATCCACACTGACTGAATCAATCATTTTTTCTTGAACCTTGCCTTATACGCATATGCATTGTCACGTTAGAATAGAAAAGGGTCCTATCCAAACTGTTGCTATAAAATTAGAAGCACACAATTCCCTAGAATATCATTATATGCTTAAACATTAAGATTTGTACTCATGGAAATTACTAAAGTAGTCAAACTTGTTCATTAGAAGGGGGTGTCCCAATACTTTTGGCATTATAACCGCAGCAGCTCACACAGAATACTCAGCAATGCGAATATCATTAACAGCAACAGCACGTATTACAACTCAGAAATATAAATGTTATTGAATATTACCAAGAGCAGCAGTAGCAGAAGAAAATACTCAATGTACTTCCATGATGGTACAGTGAAAAGCTTGCTGGTAGTGATCACGGTGCCGCACCCTAACAGGCTGTATACGTAGACGCGACAAAGCGATCGTACAAATTCATTGGTCTTTCGTATCAGATATAGTGCAAGCACTTGAAATACGTCAGAAATAAAACAGGGCATTGGTTACCATCAGGCAGACAGCTTCACCTATCGTAATGGGTTCTATTGATTTTGTCGTGTTGTGCCGCTCACGTCTGGTGTAGACACTGTGCTAGAGTAAAAATAGACATTTGCATAGCTACCTATATGCCTAATTAATAGAGTTTACAGCAGTTCAGTTTATTTGTGCAGTAGCAGCAGCTTGCATAGGCATTCAGTCATCGAGAATATCAATTTTCTCAGCTGCAGCATGCATAGTATTTCTATATTACATTAATTTGGTCACAATTAATATAAAGAGCAGAGATTTATGCTTTCGCCGAATACTTTTGTTAGCTTATTAATAAATTAAAGTATTTTCATTGCAGTAACACTAATGAAAATTAATGCAAAAAAAACAACAACAAAAAAAAGCAATTACAACTCATGAATGACAAATGTAAAACTATTTTCTCAGGCCACTCGCGTACAACGCCTACAACGTGATTCCTGTTTGTTAATGACATACATAATGAGTGTTTCTACCTAGGTAAGTTTGAGCTTTTGGCTCAGACAAACATAGTTATTTAGGTCATTAGTTAAATAAACCTAAAGGTACAGCACCCAGGTTCACATGGCTAAGCCACTAGTTAATTTATCTGGGCTTCACTAACCCAGAAACACATTTAACCCAAGTCACTAGTTTAAGCTATCTGGTCAAATGATCAGGTACACAAAAAAATACTCCACTAGCATTAAGCCATTTGGCAAAGCCGGCCCAGGCTCACATAGATAGCAAACACGCAGTCTCATGGCTCTCCGGAGCAGCAGCAGTACATATGTCTTGGCAATAGATCTCCTTGTTCTGGGAGGTTTTATATTTTCATCTCTCTTCTGCCTTATAGGGATGATTTTAAGCATATTGTATAGCATACATATTTTAGCTGTTTATCTTCCTGTCCAGCTTTGTTGGGGGGTTATTTTATATGATATTTGTGCAGCAGCAGTATGTTTTAAATACTCACAGCACCATATCGCCATATGCATTGGCAGTAGCAAGTTCCTGTACTTGCTTGCAGCAGCAATAATCTACAACTACAGCAATAACCAACAGCAGCAACAATTCAGCAGCAGCAGCGTAGCATATCTATTCCGCCAAGACCAAATACCATGTTAAAACCAAGGCACTTGTGCTGTGGTGATGTGACAATAAAAGTGATTTGATTTGAAATCTTCAGAGAGTTGTCATGATAGAAATATATTTATTTGAATTGTAAAACATAATTGTGCAATTCTAACTATATTATAGCAATATAATTGTTTGACATTTTTAAATGCTTAAGTGATTACCTTGTTTTATTTATTTGTTAGAATTTGTATAATTCAATATTTTAAAGGGGTCATGGGTCTTTCTTTTTTATTTTGTACTGTTCTCTGAGGTCCACTTATAATGTTATCAAGATTTTCACATAAAAAACATCATCATTTAGAAGTAATAAGCTATTTTTGTCCTGTTTTTAACCCCCCTCATCAGAACACTCTGTTTGGATTGCAGGATTGTAGACTCAGAAGTAAACGCCCACTTCTATGATTGGATAACAGTTGTGTATGTTTGACAGTGTACATTCCTCATAGATGGACGCTGCTGTGATTTAAGTCAAAAACGCATCAATATTCAGTATATTAAATTATCTGTAAGAAGAGGCAAAGCAATAGTGACCACATAATGAAAACAGTTACTCACACTTGTGTTGCGACATTACTGTGGGATCCAATAAAGTTGGCACAGCATTGTCTTTTAGTTTCAATCTTTTTGAAAATCCTGCATCAAATTTTGCCTTGTTTGTAAATGAATCCACCATAAAATTAAAGTATGTGTAAAGTCAATATTAAATGTGTGTTCTGATTTTGTCATACCACAGAAAAATGTGTTATTAACCACCCAGCCAAATTGAATGCTAAAAAAACACCAAGTAAATGAAATAAAATATAAAAATCTTGAAAAAATAAGCAGTATTCCCTGCTCTCAAACACTGGGGGTGTGTCTGCTGGCGGCACTGAAACCACACCCACTCACAGGAAAGCAGCCATCTCTTTCAACTGTCTTCCTCTAGCAACTTAATTTAAATTAGGAGACCGAGCTGTTTTGTAAATTGTTGCAACCAGGTACTATGCATTTATGTGACGAATGCATAGGTAGCTAGCAAACAGTAACTAATGGTAATGACACTAACTCGCGATTGAGCAGGCGAACCACTGATGCTAATGCACTCTAGTTATTAGGTGTGTTTGACTTGATGCAGCGCTGCGCTGCGCAGAACGATCGGTGTATGGCATCAAAGTACCGTGAGAGCAATTCAAAAGCATAAGAATCCATCTGCTCACTATAGCTCTCACTATACTTTGATGTAGAGACCTGCGCAGGACAGATTTTTCTTCATTTTTCATTTCTTCTTTCATTTTAGCTTGACGTTGTAGCCTATTCTGTTTATAATGAATGCCACTATAGCCTAATTTGTGTTTTACTTCATAGTTTAATATAAAATTTTATAGCTCCTCATTTTTTCATTCTTGTTTTGTAATACCGTTACATTTAAAGGGTTTGTTGTGGATTAAGGAGAACTAAATAATCTATATAGTGTTTATAATATTTATACATTTTTTGTTATGTTTACTGGTATTTAATATACATATAAATTAATGCCATTGTTTGCAATTATAAGGTTAAAGGGTGTTTTTGGAGTAAGATCAATTTCTCTTTCATAAGATTACTTCCTCTTTTTGGCCGGGTTATGTTTCTCCGTGTCGTAAACTTTAGGGGCGAGGCTTCTAAACCGGGGTGTTTTTAGGGGCGTAATATTCAAATGACGATTGTTTTCAGCCGCCACATTTATCAACGTACGATCTTTCGTACGATGGGATTGGCGGCATAGGAATGTTTCATAAATCACACGTGAGCTCTGCCGTAAGTTGATTTGTGCGCACGGATCTGCGCTCGTTTCTACATTAGATTGATAAATGAGGCCCAATGTGTTTACAAACAATTCTCAGAATTGACTTTACACAGACTTTAATGGCTCATTTCCACTGAGCGGTACGGGTCAGTACAGTACAGTACGGTATGATTCGGTACGAAACAACCTGATCCAGCTTGCGTTTCCACCGCCAACAGTACCCTTACTTGATATGCGTGGTGTATGCCGGAAAGTAGCGATTGACGATAAAGCGTGACAATAAGCACAACTCTACCTCTTTTTTGTCAGTTTTAATGAACAATAATAGCCATTATAAAATTATAAGTACAAAGTAAAAGAGGCTTTTATAAGAGGAAATAAAGACAAAAGCGAACAATTCAGTCAAAAGTATGCTACAAAGTCAGCCTGTACTATGGTAAGGCTGCTCTATGCGGATACATGAGCACTGAGCGCCCGGTGATCACCTGGAGCTCCGAGATCAGCATAGCAATTTTTCAAATAGGCGCTATCTTTATAAATAAACCGCAGATTTGAGTTTTAAACAACTACATTCTCACCTGAAAAACTCTTAAAACTACATTTCATGACACAATAACAGCAATATTTTGAAAGTTGCATGCGTTTTTGGGCAATGACGTTTCACAAGTCCACAAGAACAGACAAGAACGCATATTGAGAAAGGGCTATTGTCTGTGTGAAAATATAAAATTATAAAATACCCTGTTATATTTTTTTGTTTGTGCACTCTGATGTAAATAAGCCCAACACTTATGGACAGCAGAGCGTCAGCAAGCTTTAACCTCTTGTATCACGCAAAAGTGACGATTCTAGTCAACCAATCAACTTCTGCAGTGAGTTTAGCTCCACCCTTTTGGTACCCTTTGCTGTGCAAGGTAGCCCAACGGAAGGGTACCAACAAAGTGGTACGGAACGGTTTGCTATTTTGGTACCATTCACAACTTCTGACAATGGAAACGGACATAATTGCGTCCCTTACCGCAGGGGTTCCCAAACTTTTCCATTCCACGACCCACCTAGACAAGTATAATCTATTTCAAGACCCACATTTGAGATAAAAAAACAATTGACATTACGATAAGCTTAATCATAATTAAAAGCATAATATGGCGATAATAATACCGTATTGACCCGAATATAAGACAATGTTTTTTTTCTTGGAAATACATCTGAAAAAACGCGGTCGTCTTATATTCGGGGTCTAGACTTTGACATGTCAATAATACACCCACAACAATAGGTGGCGCCAAAAACGCATAAAACGAGTGTGCCATGAAATATGTAATGTAATGTGTGTTGTAAAGATCGGGAGTGAAAGCAAAAGAAAAAGAAAATGCTTACAGCGGTCGTGACTGTCAAGTTAGCCTGATGGGACTAAACTTCCTCTGTAAGTGATTTTAAAACATAAGACAGTACCCAGATTTGAAGACATTACAATAAGATTTCACTTCTACTGCCAATAAAAGTTTGGCAGGCTACTATGAGATGGATAGCCTAAATGTTATATTCAGATGGGCTACCTGTTATTTCTATGGTATATCAAAAAGTGTATATTTTTAAATGTCATTGTTGGTACATTTTACCAGTATTTACCATACTTTCAAAACAAAAATTAAAATAGGAAAAATATGCAATATGAAAATAGAATAAGAAAAAAATGTGTTTTACAGAGAGAAAAAAAAGGATTTGGTTTTCAAAAAGCCTTTTTCCAAAATGTACATCTGGAAAAAGGGGGGGGGGGTCATCTTATAATCAGGGTGGTCTTATATTCGGGTCAATACGGTATTTAAGAAAAATTACCATTTTATTTTATAGGCTAGTACAGTGGTTCTCAAACCTCTCCATGAAGTACCCCCAGCACTGCACATTTTGTATGTCTCCCTATATCTGACACACCCACTTCAGGTCTGGCAGTCTCCACTAATGAGCTGATGAGTTGAATCAGGTGTGATAGATGAGGGAGACATACAAAATGTGCAGGGCTGGGGGTACTCCAGGAGAGGTTTGAGAACCACTGGGCTAGTATATGTCAGTCCTCTGTCGTGTGTGTCATGTGTTCACGCCTCATGTGTCCATATTTGGTTTGTTTCCTGTCCTTGTTTCATGTCATTATGAGTTAAGTATGTTCCAGCTGTGTTTGTCTCGTTATGTGTTAATTACCCTGTGTATATTAGTCCTGTCTTTTGAGTTTGATTTCTTCTGGTCTACTCGTCACTTCCCCGGTGTATCCTGTCCATGTCAGTCCTGCCTTGTCCTGCCTTGATGTCTCCATTAAATATTATTATTTGAGTTTATGTCCTCGTCTGCGTGTTCCTGTTCCTCCCTCGTGTGTGCACCGTGACAGAATAGGGCTGCACGATTATGACAAAAATCATAATTGTCGATTATTCCCTTGAGATTGTAATTGCGATTATTAATAACAATTATTTTGAACCTTATTTTTATATAAAATATATATTTTTTTAAAAAAAGGCTGAAAACACTCTTCCTGAACTTTTATTGCTTTTCTATAGCATTGAGCCTCAAATGTCAACTATACATGTTTGGTTTCTCCTTTAAACAAAAAAAGGTAAAATTATGCATGGTATAATAATGTTATACTACAACTAAAAGAAAAAAAAAGTTTACGAAAGCTATATATTTCACTTACAATTAAACAAACAAAATTTCAAATTACAATAACATTTTACAGTACAATTTATATGATCAGGGATCCAGACTAACATTGGAGCAGTGGCACCAGCACCTGATTTGATAACACTGAACATGTAATATTACAAGTTTTGTCTCTTAGAAATGCACATTAGAACAGGAGCTTGAGTTGGGATGCAGATGTACATTTGACAGCATTGTGAAAACTGTAACAGCCTCATCTTTTATACATAACCAAAAGTACAGCACCTCATTACCATGGTAAAATAGTAGCCTAACTATATGTTTTCTATGGGGTTTGCATTGAAAAACAGTAGCCTAAAGACATTCAGTCAATTACAAATCCACATCAACTGATAGAATAATTAACAAAATAATGTAATTATATTCCATTCCCCCTTTAACATATTTAATATATTAATAATATAATACCCAATATGAATATCCTACTTTTCTGCCACCGTACCATTGTTACCGTTAGTGTTACTACAGTAAAACTATGGTAAATGTGGGCGATTTGTGGATTGAACGTCTTCTAACTGGATCGTTGTTTCACGTTTCTGCTGCTTTCTGCATCAGTGTTGATGAGAATAACAGCTCTGATTTATTTGGCTTTAAACTAGTTTAAAGAGACGTGATTTGTACTGGAGAACTCTGCGCTGTGCTTCTTACTGGATTTCACAGCGTTGTTTAGTTCGTGATCGTGACTGGTCACTGTAATAAACGCATACGCTCTAAGCTTGCACTGTTTTCTTTTGAGGCGCGTGGATAAAGGTCCGTGTGGCGCGCAGTTCAAACGAGTTCCGCTATTTTGTTCCGCTTTTGACACTTTGGCGTTTAACATATCTATCATGTACAACAGTGACAACGACTATCTGTTAGACAAAATGTCTTTTATCCAGTGTGTTTGAGTTTGTTAAACCCCGCGCTGCAACCACCTCTTAAGCACATAGAATAATGCAAGTGGGCATTTTTAATTGTTTATTTTTGTAATCGCGGCTTTGAACGATTATGTAATCGTGGCATCCATAATCGTAATCGCGATTAGAAATTGGATTAATTGTGCAGCCCTAGGCTAGTACCACTGTAAACTTTCACTACTAATATTTACTACATTTTAATTTCTTCATTTACAGACGTTAATGAGTCTATGAAATATGTCCATAAAACCTCGAAACGCACTCACTCCGGTGCGGCTATGAACTGTAATCCGCACTGCGAGTGTTATTAAAAAAAAAAAATGCCCTCAAAACCCAACACTTTTTATTTTATTTTAGCAAAGCATAAGAAGCGAAGCAGAATTCTCAAACAGTTTAGAGATTAAAATAATTTTGAAATAATTGTAAAAATAATAAACAGATGTTTCTCATTTTTAATAAACACTAAAAACCGAGATGACAAATTTACTTCAGCCAGAATTTTACTCTTGCAATGGTTAAATAAATGTTCAGCTATATCTTCAAAAGATTTTTTAACTTTGGCACATTTTTTTCTCTATATAGTGATGATATGGCAAGGACATAATAGGAAATTTTGTAAATTCTGTTATGCTAGCATGTGGAAATGTTTGTATAGTGTTACAATTAACCCCACATTTGTGCCCCGCTCAACCCGTACATGTGAAATGCTTTTTACAGACAGTTTATGGATTAAATGCATATAAAGGAACGAAAACAACAAACTCTTTACATCTCTCTGAAAGATACAGCGCAGAGTTCAAACAGATGATAGAAATGAATGAAAAGCCTACCTGAAACAGTTTTCGCAACATTTAAATATTCCGGTGTATGCAATCTCATGCAGAACACAGTGAAGTGAGAGAGTTTCTTCTCATTAATAATGCGGACCGAGCATTTTAATAATGAGACCCTCACTGTTATTACAACTCGTGCGCACCCGCGCTTCAAATCACGCAACGCATGTTTTAAATCCCGGCCTTTGCGATTCGAAAATCTCACTGAGCAATATCGCAATTCGTAATTAATCTTTGTATATCGTCCAGCCCTAGGAACTGTCTGTGTGTGTGTGTCATTTAGCTGCCGCCAAGTGGCTTTGTGAGACCCACCTTGTCCCACTCTGCGACCCACAGTTTGAAAACCCCTGCCGTACCGTACTGTACTGTACTGAACCGTACCGCTCGGTGGAAACAAGCCATAAGTGCACAAAGGACTATATTTTTACTGACTTGGTCTGGATCTTCATTAAAAATAAAGTTCTGTCAGGACCACTATCGTCAAAATGATAGATACTTAGCATAAAGTTTGCTTTGGTGGTATGGTTCTGGGGTAAACAGAACAAAGCAGATATCATTAATGTACTTAATGATATTTATGTGTAACATTATTCAAGATAAAGGAGTCTGATTCAACAAGGAATATCAGAAAGCCAAGTCCTGACTGTGCGAAAGGAGGAGTTGGGGATGGAGGAGGGTAATTTGCTCCTGAGCAAGTGGAATAAGCTGCTGATTAATACTGAATAGAGCTTATATAGGAATGCCGCGATAGGTGTCGTATTCCTATAGGTAGATGTCATCAGCTGAGAATCAGCTGATGCAAGCTTGACTAATGTGACCTGCCAGAACTAACGCTAAAGCTTAATTTCTGTCAGGACCACTATCGTCAAAATGATAGATACTTAGCATAAAGTTTGGTTTGGCGGTATGGTTCTGTTCTGTGCAAAAACTCCCTGCTCATCCATGCAGTCTGTCATGAATGAGCAGGGAGAGCAGCAATAATACCCCCCAACACAAACGATAGGCCAGAACCGCCCAAACCACAACTGATGGCATCTGAAAGAAGCATATCCTTCTGAAATAACAGAGACTGGGGCAGCAGCCCCTTACAGGAGAAGGCAGTGAAGGGGTGCTCTTCTTTATAACCAGCTAAGAAGAGCAGCAAGCCCCTTTAATGCAATACCTGAAAAAGATGCAGAAAACCCACTAAAATTGGCAGCCTAATATGCAGCAAACACAGCGTACTGCAGCCATAGAAGCAAGCAATGAATAGTTCAGAGATCGCAGATTCTACCTGGCCTAAAAGCTTCAGCATCCATTTAAAAACTCTATAAAAACAGCATATAATAACTCAAATCAACTCATCAGTTTACAGGTTTGTCGTCTCCCATTGTCATTTGTGCTCGTTGTGTTACGTGTCCTCAATCTGACAACCTGCATGAGCATAGACAAAAATCCTTACCAATACACTCGATAGCTTTGCAACAAGCACGTTGCTTGCTTAATCATAGCATGTTGAAGTAGTCAGAGAAAGGAAATAGCAGTCCCAATAACTAGATGAGCCATAAGCAGCAAGCATATTTCAAGAACAATCAGATGGCCTAAACAACAGCTTAAACATTAGCTTCTTGCTGTTGCAAGTTCCAAGTACCAGCATTTGCAATAACAACCAATAGCTTAAAGCAACAAGCAGGTCTAGCAACAAACATGAAACTGAGCACTAGATAAGCCCTAAAAAGCAAGCAAAATCCCAATACCCTAACAGCTTTAAAGCAAAGACCTTCTGAAATAGCAAAGACTAGGGCAGCATGCCCTTTAAGAAGAAGAGAAGCAGCGAAGTGGTGCTCTTCTTTAATAAGCAGCTGAGAAGAGAAGCATGCCCCTTTAATGCAGTACAGCATATGGTCAATACCCAAAGTTTAGGCAACAGCATGTTGCCCTTATCCAGATAATCGTTAGCATTAATAAACTTTGGTACCAAAATCTACATACTGTGCATTAAGTATCAAGCACGTTACAGGAACACTGATTAAAGCAACAGCATTTCACTGACTTAAAACACAGCGTGTTGGAAATAATAGTAGAATAAGTTTAATGAAACAGAATTTCCAATACTAGATGAGCCTTAAGCAGCAAGCCTGTTTTATATCAGACAGCCTTAAACAACATATTAAAAACAAACCTCGCTGTGGTAAGTTTAACTGGGTAATGTTACCAGCGTGTCAAAATACAACCAATAAGCCTAAAGCAACAGCATGCCTAGCAAACAAACATGTTACTGAACAACTGCCTTAAACAACGAGCAATATTTGACAATAGCATAATTGGCAACATAGCATAAGGCAATGAGAATGAAATAAGAAACTTAGCTTAGCTTCGTGAAGACATTCAGAGATGAATAAAGGGTTAAATGTTCAGTTGTTACGTGGATGCTTTAACTCTCTTTGATATCTTTGCTTCTTCCAGCGGGGAAAGCAGATCTCGTGTAAAAGTGTTGTTGATGCAGTCACATTAGCACAACTTAAGCGATGAATTGCAGGCATTGCAGGCAAAGAGTCTACGTATGTCAATGATATATTGTTGTGAGAAGCAATGCTTGCTCAGGTCACTTCTGAGTCTATGAGCTTATCAATCAATGCAGCGAATTCGCATTCAATTTCACAGACTTGAATCTGGTGAGAAACTCTTGTGGGAAACAAACCCCTGTCACTTGATCCCCCTGAAAATCAGCTAATGCAAGCTTGACTCACGTGACCTGCCAAAACTAAAACTAACGCTTAATTTCATTCACTCTTTCCTAATGTTGGGATCAGAAGGAAGGCAATCTTTATCATTTGGTTTCTGCATAGACCTGCGTGTTTGCCTCTCTCGTAAACACTAAGTGTGTCACTTTTTATTGCAAATTTGAAAACGATATTAAAATAAAACGAATTTAAAAATTCAAAACTATAATAACCTTGGTGTGAACATGCTGTTACTGTAGTTCTAGACTAAATGTGAATGTGCTTTAATTCATCCCACTCGCAAAAAACTGATTTAGTATTCATCAAAATGAATTAAAACGGTGAAATGCAAACACAGAATATGACACAAACCTGCAATAATTAAATATGTTAAACAACACACATGTATCTAATCCCATTTTATTAACCAATGTCTTTGCTGCTGACCTTTGATGATCCAGTTCAATCATACGGATAAGAAAGAATGACTTAAGATAAACTAACAATTGTGCTTCATTGTTTTTTTTATTGCTGAAGAGTGTTGAACTTCTCCTGCGCTCTACTCTACACATGTGAATTTACTTTTCCTTCAGCCTGAGGTTTATTCATTACACTTTTTGGTGTGAATGGGCTTTACATTCGCTATAATTACATCTTCTTGTATTAAAAATTTAAGCCCTGCTCATATTTAAAAAGTAACGCAAAAGTAACGCAAAAGTAACGCATTACTTTCCTAAAAAAGTAACTAAGTAACGTAATTAGTTACTTTTTTAGGGAGTAACGCAATATTGTAATGCATTACTTTTAAAAGTAACTTTCCCCAACACTGAAATTGAGCAACAACAAAAACATGTTGCTGGAGACAACTTATTATTATTGAAAATGCAATCTGATTCTCTGCCAGTAGGAGGCGCTGAGAGAGCGGTAGAGCTAGCAGTTTCCTCAGTAATGGCTGTAATCTAAGCAGCTCCGCTCATGAACTCTACTTTATCAGATAAAATGAAAATACCATCAAAACTATTCTGAAGACAGTCGGTTCCCTTCAGAGATACATTCATATAAATCACCCGTGACGCGTTTTGATTTTGAAACGTGCAGTGTTCATGTTTATTCAACGAAGTCAAACGCCACAAATTAATCAATGTATTAAGGAAATGTATATCGATATATCGGAAATGTGTTTAAAAATTATATCGCGATACATATTGATATTGAATTATTGTCCAGCCCTACGTTAAACCTAGATAAATGTGTGCTGTATCCAATAGTTTGTGCGGAGAGTGGAAGCTAAAGTGCTTTGCAGGACATGGAGATGCCAGCGCGATCACTTGGATTTTTTTCAGTGGATACGCCAACATTTTTGCTCATAAAGGTAAGAGTAATACATCATTCGGAACTGTAAAGGGTCTACTTTTATTTGTGTGCACTCACAATATCAACAAAATGTTGTGCTTTTATAAAATATAGAAAACAAACATGATGCGCTTTCTGCCGTCTTGTCTTGAACAGGAGCGCTTCACAAAAATGAACCGAAACTCAGCGAATACATGCCTCACAGACATGATAAATATATCTATAGAAAGCTTTAAATTAATACTTAACGAAATAAAACAAATCGAAAACAAAAACTCTTTCATTATAATCATAATCCATAAAGGCACGTCTAATGAGGAAATAGCGAGTCAGGATCGGCAACTTCATCCTTGCGAAGCGGACTCAGAAAACACTACTTTATTAGTATATAATTCAATGTGCATTTGAACGCAGAACTCTTCAGCTGCGCTGACGGCACTCTCTGCTGCTCCTGTGGGACACTAAACACCGTCGAGCCGCTCTTCACAGTCGTGTAGTACAGTCTCGTGTGGTTTCCACCAACCTTTTTTTATTCATCACTAATTGATGGATGTCTAAAATATAAAAATAAGGAGAAGCCTAAAACAGGCCCGAGGCCCGGCCCGCGTTTGAATTATGATGTGAATATTGGCCTGAAGCCCGGCCCTAGAGGCATGAAAAAGTCAGGGCCCATTGGGCCCAGGCTGAAATGCAGGGCTCTAAATCACTGTGCCAAATTTCACAACTTTCCCGCAAGCGGTTCTATGGACTGCCATAGACTCAAGAGCGGAAGAAGAAGAAGAAGAAAAAGAAAGCCAATGGATACAATAGCCCCTAATAAGAACGCCAATGGATACAATTGGTGCCTACGCACCTTTGGTGCTTGACCCCTAATAAGTAACACTTTACAATAAGATTTCATTAGTATACCTTAGTTAATGCATTAGCATTAATAATGAGCAATAGCTACATTTGCTAGAGAAGTTATTAATCTTTGTTAACTGTTAGTTCATTAAATAACACAGTTGAAACTTTTGATTTTAACAACGTTATTAAATATTGAAACAATAAAGAAATAAAGAAGCCACAGTATGTTGAAAAGAACTGGAGGCTAAAAAATGAAGGTTTACATCTGCGTCGCTGGGATGCGGGGGAGGTGGTACTCCTCTGTCTCCTCGTGGCCGCCTGCATCTCAATCACACATTACAGCTTAGACATTCTCATTACTTACTGTCACATGACACATACATATAGGGCCTTGGGGGTGGGCACACTGAATGGCATCCGGAGGGCGGTCTGTTCATTCAGCCTTCCCTCTGGTGCCAGTGCCCACTTCTCAATTTTAAGTTGCACATAGACATTGAGGGCTCTAGGGAGGGGACGAGCTGACAAGCTTGGGGAGGGTGCCCCTCCCCTGTTTTAAAGCACCCCTGTTTTAAAGCACCTTAGAACAACACACCCCAACACTACATTTGAGCGGGTGGGGTGAAGCATGGGGTCTTTTTTTTTTTTTTTTCTCACACCCCTGTTCTCTGTTCTCTGTCTGGGGCCGGGGGCTGTGAGGATGAGCTGGCCGCCCGGTCGGGGTCTGGGCTGTTGGTTTTCTCTGCTGTTGCGGAGACCGGGGTGGTCTTCCTGTCCCCACGCCAGAGCGAAGGGGGTTCAGCTCCGGGATCGGGCGCTGACTACCCCTCTGGGGGTGGTGGTGCCTGGCTCTAGGAGTATAGAGTGCATATGGGGAGTGTGAGTGTGGGTACCGTGTCCATTTTTGAGTGTCTACATGTGGGGCGAGGGTGTGAATATTCGTTTGCGTGCATGAGGGTGGGAACGTATGCTTGTGTATATGTGTGCTTGTCGTCTACGTCTATGTGTCAGGTCGGGCCTTAGACTCCACCTCACTCATCATCTTAGTCGACCCCCACCCCTCGCGCCGGGGCAGGATGCTCAGGCGAGCGCCGGCCCACTCTCGGCGGTCGCTTGGCGGGGCCTGGCCCTACTGGCCTTGCTGGGCCCCGATTGTGGGGTGGGGGGCCTTTGGGTCTCCGGGCCCAGGGCCCGGGCCGGCCCTGGTGTGGTCGGCTGCCGGTGGAGCCTGCGGGCTTGCCGCCACGGTACCCTGGGGCGTCTACACTGTGGCTGTCGGAGGTCCCACCTTCGGGCTCTCCTCTGCCCTTTTCTGGGTGGAGGCCGCGGTTGTCCCTGCGGTGGTTCTCCTGGGGGTCCCGTGCCCTGGGGGGCCCCTGGATGTTTGGGGCCCGGGTCTTTTCCGTGCCTGCTTCATGCCTTGCGGGATGGGGCTGTTGTTCCCCACACACACTATTAAACATTTACATGGAGGAACCTTATGAACACAAGCGCGCTCACACACACAGGTGTACACTCAAGCATTCACATTGGTGTAAAAACAGGTGCTCACAGACACACATTGTCTTGATCTGCTGTTGCTTCAAAACTTATTTTGTAATATTAGTTATGTGTGCTGCTCAATAACATTTAACATTTAGAATTTATTGTGATTCATACAGATGTTGGTTGTTGCTGCAGCCTCTTTGATGTTGTGTCTTCTGTTGTTTTCTTCTGTTGATTTCTCTTTTTGTCAGCAGGTATCGAAGCAAATTGTCTGTTTTTTTTTTGTTTTTTTGTTGTTGTTTTTTTCCCTCTCTCTCTCTATCCCCCATTCTCCTTTTTTCTCTCTCTCTCTCCCCCTTCTCTGTTGACTTTCCCCACAGCCTTTTTTTTTTTTTTCTTCTTTTTTCTTTCTCTCTCTTGTTTTCTCTGTCCCCTGGTCTTGTCTGTCACAGTGTGGTTAAGTAAAAGGGTATATAAAATTAAATTAATTAATTAATATAAAAAAAAAAAAAAAAAAAAAAAAAAAAAGGCTGTGAATGATGATAGCATAGCCACACATACGTACTGTCATGTGTTATCTGTGTTACTGACAGGCCGAAAAAAATAAATTAAAAAAAATAAAAATGAAGGTTTGCTATAAGTTTTGACAGAGCTGGTATTGCGTGACTCCTAGTTGAGGGTTCCAGGTTGTCTTTTATTTCCTGAAGCAAATTAAAAATAACATGGCTTGGCAAACGATATGTTCAGATAATGTGTTCTTTCCAAATAAATTAATACGTGTGGAAAAATCCTCTCCCTTCTACCACACTGTTCTCTGTGGTGCAAATTGCTTGCATCCATTTCAAGCGCAAAAAAGTTTAAGACATGCTATTTTGGGCATTAAATAATGGTGCAAATGCCAGTAATTTGACTTGCACAAACATTAGTAAATCTCGTTGCGTGATTCATTTGAATACTCTCCTCCCATATATTTTGCGTCTGAAAGGGAAACTCCTAGAAATGCATATTCAATAAGGTCAGGCGCAAAAATGACTGTCCACACCTTTTCAGCACTAATTCGTCACTGCACATCTTTAGTAAAACCTGACAGTACTATTTTAACGCCAAAAGACGGTTTGCGCTGGCGCAAGTTGTTAGTAAAACTGGCCCTAAATATTTAAGTAATTGCCACTGTGATGAACACCATAGCGAATACAAAAATCTGAAAGGCTATTTAAACCATTTAAATACGCTTTAGAAAATAGCGCAGCTGCTTTGTTTCTGGGGTTTCCGGGATAACACTGCATTTCTGCTGTTCAGCGCCATCTGTTGTCAGAGAGTGAATGTGCGCTTTCATCTAGCACATCTCCTTCACGTTCCGCCATGCACTTCTCATCCGTGCTTGTTTACTTGAGAGTGCGCATGCGTTTTTCATGCAGCATACAGCAGTGTTGTGCACTGTGACCAGTTGATGGGAAAAATATTCTTAAAATGCATTAAACAAATCAGAATAATTTGTAATAAATAATTCTTCATGGTATTTTGAAGTGCCCACGATAACAATATTGTGCATATTCATTACCATATATGATATATCGCATTAACGAGTACCGGAACATGTCTAACTATAATTACCACACAGAGACAATTGCCATCTGAATAGGGATTATGATGCTAATGTGTTTGCTAATATGGTAAACATGAACATTATTATAAGAGTCATGAATGAGCCTGAAGTCTGCTCTACCAATCTCTTCTGCTCTCTTTCATTCACTACTTATTTTTCTGTTCAATCTCTCTAATCCACTTGATTATTGCTCTGAAGCAGAATCAATGAATAAGATGTGCTTATAATAATAATAATAATAATAACAATAATAATTTTTGAAATGTAAAATTGAGAAGACCAACAACCTTTAACTGGCATATTTATTAATATATAAGAATATTTATTTAAACATTTTTATTTAGATATTTCAAATAATTGAAAGAAAGATTCTTCACAGCACATCTGGAGTGAGTGAAGATGAGGGGAGGGGGTTTCTGGGAAACATACTTGTTTTTTTGCAACTTTCCCTCAGAGGATACCGACAGCTATATAATAATTAGGCCCCTGGTGAGGGTCCATCACGAAATCATCACAATACAGCAAAACAAATGGATACAGAGATGCAAAACAAATGCATCACAGCTCATAACCAACACTACACAATCTCTAAGACATCTTGCAAACGTCTGGTTGATAAACCATCAACACCAGAGAAAGAAAATCTGCTCCAAAGTTGCAAAATAAGATCATTAATGGAGAAAAGAATGCTTTACACGTGTGTTAGACCTTGAGAATTAATTAAACTCCACAGCTCCACAGCAGAGTAAGCTACTATTTACTTTACACTCTAAAAATGATAGTTCTTTACACATAGTATCAGCTCTATTTAGAAACATCCAGAAGAAACCGGTAACACATTATAATAACGTTCAGTTGTAAGCTATTTTTAAGTGATTAGTTAATGATGAACTAATCATTTACAAAACATTCATAAGCAATTAATAAGTTATATGCTAATAATTTGTGTATGTTTTGTAAATTCATTTACAAGTCATTTACAAGTAATTAGCTAATGATGAACTAATCATTTACAAAACATGTCTATGCATTCATAGATGATTAATAAGTGATATGTTAATATTTTTATCTATGTTTTGTAGATTAAGATATAAATAATTTACAAGTGATTAGACGATGATGAACTAATCATTTACAAAACATGACTATACATTCACAAATGATTAAGTAATATGCTAATGATTTACAAATCTGTCATAAGTTATCTTTAAAAAATAACATCATGAAATAATCAAACAGATCCTTAATGGTTAATAGTTTAGTTAGGTTACTAGTTAATATATTTTTAATCACCTATAAATCATTGAAATGTCAATATTGTACTATTATCTCAATAAACATAATAAATAATTTACAAAGCTTTCTGCATCCCTTAATCTAAAGTGTAAACTACTCATCACTTGTAAATGTGTTACACATCATTTGTAGATCTTTCTTACCTGTTACAAATAATAACAGGTATATATATATATATATATATATATATATATATATATATATATAATATTTTTTTTCTTTTCATTGCCCCTATTTTACATTTGAGCCCCTTCCCCTGAGGAACTCTAAATATAGTCATATTTATTATGTCATTATTTAAACCTCCTGTTTAAAAATAGTAAAATAGATGCGCTATAGTTGTATATACACGAGATATTGTTATGTATATATCTGTTTATAATACACATTTTAAAATTGTCGTGCATACCTGCTGCTGCCATAATAACGACCCATTGCTTTTCTTCTTTTTCTGCTCCCAGTCGCTGTGAGCAGTTATGAAGTAGGCTATTGTTCTTTTAAATACAGCATTTCAGAAATAAATATGTATGCAAATTACACCGAAGTAGCCTACAAAAGTTACCTTATGGTGTTCGGGAGTGCTCAAAAAGCGTTTAAACGATGAATTTTTAATCGATTTCTTCTCGTAAACTCAGAGATGTGGATTTGGATGGCAATTAAATTACCACACGACCTTGGTGTTTGTCAAAAAACAGTAGGTAATTCGGCCAGGGATTTTTACGGGGGTGGTGAGAGAAAAACACCGACATTTTGGATTCGGACGGCAATTAAATCACCGACTACCCCCTGTAAAATGGTGAAAATCACTTCCGTCCCCCTGAGAAACAATTACCGTCCGAATAGGGCTTTAGAGATCCTGAAGACCTTGATTAGCTTGTTCAGGTGTGTTTGATTTGGGTTGGAGCTAAACATTGCAGGACAGCGGCCCTCCAGGACTGACTTGCCTATCCCTGGTCTAGTCTACACTGGACGCGACAAAGCAAATCATTTGAACTTATTTATTTGTCATAAAAAGAACGAGGCATCAATTTACTGTCGGGGATTTATCGTGTCGCGTCCCGCCTACGCCGCATCCAGTGTAGAGAGAATCACTGATTACAATGGGTTCTACAGTATTTTGTCGTGTCGCACCATGCCGCTCGTGTCTGGTGTAGACATGTGTCAGTTTAAATGCTAGCGATGCAGTGTTGCCAGATACTGCTATGAAAAACAAACACAAATATCTAAAAAAATAAAATAAAAAATAAAGACAGTGAGTCCAAATCTAGAGTTATGGAAATAATATAAAGATATCACTGACCCTAACCTGCCACCTCTCACTTTATTTACCTCCTAAATTGTAACATAAGTGGAAAAAACAAATCCATAGACGCTTATGTATCTGGCAACATGGCTGAGGCTGCACTCAAGCCCTCAAACTCAGTTTCCACTATACTCTCTCACATAGGGATGCAACGATTATAGATTTTGTTGGTACGATTATAGTTTGAGGAATAATCACGGTTTCACGGTTATTAAGATTATTATGCTTTTATTCATTTCACAACATAAAATCACATAAACACTTAAGATATTAAGTGTTATTTATTGCTGCCTTTTGAAACAGAAATAACACAGTAACCAATAATACAGCACAAAATATAATACTAAAGAAAAAAAGTCCATCTCTCCTATTGGAATTAAAAAATGTGACCTCTGCTCTGTAAACATCCATGTCAGTATTTCCCTTTTGAAAATAACAAATGGAAATAGATCACAAATGTATTTGGTGTTTTCATTTTGTATGTTCTTTCTACATTTCTTTTGGACCTGAGGTACAGAACTTGGAAAGATGGTGAAAAAAAATTTGACTTATGAATAATACTATAACAGTGATGATAAATCACAGTTAATTAAGTATTAATATTAGTCTTATATTATTAACTTTATTTATCCCACAGAGGACACTGTTACTAATGAGGGGAATAAACTAAACTATTATTGTAATCAACTGTCATCCATACTTATTCATTTTAATAATCTTTATTCATCTGATTTTACATATGGCCTGAGAAAATCATGTCTATTATTTTGGTTTGTGAGATTGAGATCCAGCAGCCCACACAAACATTTAGGAGGACAGAAACTTGTTGTCAACGCTGCCCAGCGACTTTCATTAATAAAATAATTAGATACTGGATCGCTACATTATATTAATCAGCAACGAGGGGGTAAAATGACTGTTTAAATAACTGAACTCAAATCTTCATTGTTTGTAGTGACGCGCAGATGCAGGTAGGCTAATTCACACACGCAACTGCCACCTCTCGCTCTCTCTCTCGCTCTCTCTCGCTCTCTCGCGCGCTCTCTCTCGCTTTCTCTCTCTCTCTGCACTATTTCATCGCTGTCTGAAGTGAGCAGAATGCTAGAGATAACGAACTTCACGTCAGGTGGTCCTTGCCTTCACGTCGTGCATTAAAATCGTTTATTGTACAGCAAGAACAGGTTGGCTAGCCGTACATTATCCCTTATGTATACTCTTTAACAGCCATTTTTACGGCAATATTTAAATGATGCCCTGGTCATTCTTGGTGTACAATATGGTCCCACACTATCGACTTCATTCTCTGGTGGAAATAAAGGATCACTGTTTGGTTCCTCTGTCATAGTTAATCAAGTGTGTGTAGTAGCCTCCGTGTCTCTGATAAGCACGGCATTTTAAGCTGGTGCACCGCTAGTGTAACTTTTCTTTCGTTTTGCGCAAGTTGTAACAGTTCCGTTCCGTGCAACAGAAACACTCGGTGTAGCAGAGCCTTTACGATTAATTAACCGTGACGTTTTAAAGCGCGGTTAATAGTAAAACCGGTTAATCGCTGCATCCCTACTCTCACACATACATATATTCTTCTCTTAAGCCCGATTCGGACGGTAATTGTTTCTCATAAGGACGTCTGTAAAAATAAATTTACATATCACCTCAGTGATAAAACTCATGGATTCGGATGGCGATTTATTCACAGTGGAGGAGCGAGTTCTGTGATCCTGCGCACCCGGGAACGCGCTGCTCACATGTCCAATCACATGATTGTCTGCTGTAAATAAAATGAATTTTATTTACAAATGTATTCTTATTATTGTGTAAAATGTATTTAAAAATACTTATGTAAAATGTATTATTATTATTCCAAGCATATTTTATAATATTTATTATTTGATTATTTTACATTTATGCATTTAGCAGACGCTTTTATCCAAAGCGACTTACATTGCATTCAAGTTACAGTTTTTACATTTTATCAGCTCTTGCTTTCCCTGGGAATCGAACCCATGATCTTGGCGTTGCTAGTGCCATGCTCTACCATTTGAGCTACAGGAAAGCTATGATTATTTAAATCTCCTGTTTAAAAATATGAAAATAGACGTGCTATAGTTGCATATAATTATACGCAATATATATCTGTTTATAATACACATTTTAAAATTGTATTGCATACCTGCTGCTGCCATAATAAAGACCCATTTGAAAGTTTGTGCTTGTCTTCTTTTTCTGCTCCCAGTCGCTGTGGTTGAGCAGTCACGAAGTATTGTTCTTTTAAATACTTTCCAGCATTTCAGAAATAATATGTAAATTACAAGTACAACGTTACGGTGTTCGGGAGTGCTCAAAAAGGGATTAAACACTGAATTTTCAATCGATTTCTTCTCGTAAACTCAGAGATGTGGATTCGGACGGCAATTAAATTACCACACGACTCTCGTGTTTGTCAAAAAACAGTAGGTAATTCGGCCGGGGATTTTCACGGGGGTGGTGAGAGATAAACACCGACATCCTGGATTCGGACGGCAATTAAATCACCAACTACCCCCTGTATATGGTGAAAATCACTTACGTCCCCCTGAGAAACAATTACCGTCCGAATAGGGCTTTAGAATACATTTGCATAAGAGCAAAATGTATAAAGGTGTGTGCAAAATATATGAATATAAGAGCAAAATGTATAAAGGTGTGCGCAAAATATATGAATGTGTGCATTAAAATATGTGACTGAGAGCAAAAATATATGTATGTGAAAGGAGAATATAAGTGTGTGAAAGCAGAAATATATGCATGTAAAAGAAAATATAAGTGTGTGAGAGCACCAGAATGAATTATGGCTTGTGCGGACCTTCATACACATGCTGTCCATTTACAATGCTTACTTTTGGCCATCCTAAACACACACACATACATACATACAATAATGGTTTAAAGTCAGTTATTTCTATCTTTTGCTGTAGTATGTCAGTAGGAAATATCAGTTTACATTTCCAAACATTCATTTTGCCATTAATTGTAATAATCCACTGAGATGTTTGTTTGCACAAGGAGTCTGACAACAGCCAGTGCTCTACACAGAGATCTGATCTCATCATCATCCAGTCAGTCTGGAATGGCATGAAGAAAACTGAGACAGACTAAATCCAGAAGAACTGTGGCAACGTCTCCAAGATGCTTCAAGAAACTTACCTGCAAAGCTTCTTGAAAAACTATGTGCATGTGTACCTAGGGCAAAAGCGGCTTTAAACGCAAAGGAGGGTCACACCAAATGTTGATTTTATTTAGTTAATTGATAGATCAAATCCATTTCTGAAATTATTTTTGACAGCATCCTCATTTTACAGCATTTTTACCCAAATGCCTAAAACCTTTAACATTGCTGTAGCTTATGCTACAACGTCAATGTCAATAAAAAATAAGTACCTAATTAAATACAGGGTTTCTGCAGGATTTTTAAGCTCAAATTTAAGACTTTTTAAGACCTTTTTTAAAACCGGCACAAATAAAATTAATACCATATGAGCGGGGTAAGGCAATGTCTATAGTACCATATTAAACTGTAAAATGACTTTCAAAAGCATAATTTACAATTCAGATACAAGTTTTCACAAAAACAAAAATTATAAACTTTACATTTCAGTCTTTAAACCGTTTTTAAGAAAATGGTCAAAAGTATTAATTAGATTGATTTTAACAATTATTATCTATAAATTATTATCTAAATTAAATAACATGAATTAGGGGTGTGCGAAATTGACAAAAAATGATATCTTGATATTTTCTGGGATTTTATCGATAACGATAATTAGACGATATTTTGCTGAGTGTGTTATTGTGCTGGTATTTTAAGGACTACCGTGGACAGCTGACTCCTGATTTTTTTTATATTCTTCATATTCTGGGTGGTCAGTTCACAGCAGTGATAGAAAGTAATCTTTTCCAATAATATTTATGGGCATTTTTACCTTTAAGTCACTGTTAATAAGTGAGTCATTGCGATTGAACCGAATCATTTAAATGGTTGATTCATTCAGGAACGAATCACCTCATGTTGCTCAGAGACATAAAACAGCACTGTGGCTGTGTTTGGAATATTTTTTTGTTGGCGAAATAGAGCAAAAGCAAGAAATATGGTCTCAAGTCTCTTAATTAACTTCTGTTTATTGAACTGTTGCATAAAATCAAAATCACATTTGTAATCATGCTGACTTTTGGAGAAAAGAATGGCACTCTTCGTGTGATATTAACTATATGAAATGATATACAGTAAATATAGGCTATACATTTTCTGCCCCAATATCTTAAATTATGTGATCATTCTAAATGCATTTTAATAGACTGATTCATGCAGTGAAATGAGGCACTGGTACGCGCACTAGATTTACCTATGATAACTGATTCATTCTCTGCCAGCAGGTGTCGCATTTGGCAGAAATATAACGGTTTTCCCCTTTAAAGGCAGTACAGCGCAGCACCGGACTTTGAACTTTTAGCGCTCATGTTTATTTAATGAAATCATAGCTTTTTGAAGTTTAATCGTCACATTCAGCCATATCGCAATTCTTGTCTTTTCCGTCTCCAAATTTAAGACCTCTTGTAATCATAATTAAGACTTTCTTGTACAATTTAAGACTTTTTAAGGCCTTACGCGGAAACCCTGTAAGTACCTAACTGACACAACATACTGTCATTTTTTGACCTAAAACCCTAATAGAGGCAACAAGTTATTGTAAGTACAGGAAGGAGGGGTAAAACAATATTAATAAATGCATAATATTTCATTAAGAAATATATTTATGAAAACAAAACATTATTAATAAAGCTCTTTAAAAATGATATAGCACTTTCAAAGCATTGTTCTTTATGGACTCCTATAAAGAGGGTTCTATTTAGCACCATAAAGGTTTCTACTATTGTTACAAGCCAAAGAACCCTAATGTGGCACTGTTTCGAACATTTTCTCTAAAGAGTGTATCGGGGTCCATGCAATTCATTTTTATTTTTCCACTAAATTCTGTTTTTCATGTTATGTTTTCTGGATTTTGTGTTTTCTGATTTAATAGAAATTCATCATCAACAATGTCTCATGAAATGAAAAAAACTTTACAATTTAATAATTTTTTAAATAATTATTATATATTTTTTTTTTCAAATGAGTTGCTGCACAAGGGAACCTCCAACATTAGTAAGATATCATAGACATAAAAACATTCAGTCTGAGAATGTAGTGTCACAAACTTTGGTGCACAGTGCAAACAGAAATAGTTTTCTACAAAAGAGTTCTTCACAAAAAAACCCCGCAAGAAAACAAAGCAGCAGAGTTCTGTTTGTAACGACGGCATTCTTCTCCTGTTACACAAACTTCTTTACAGTCTAAGAGGATGAGATCCCTTTGGAGAATTCAGCGTGACAAGTCAGTGCGCTCAGGGAGAGTGAACAAAAGGAAAACATGAAAACAAACCTTAACGACTATTAATGGCCTTTCGTTTAGTACAGACATTCTCTACCTGCACCTTCATTAGTCAGAGAGGAAGCCAAAAGAATCATTACGAGGGAGTTAAGCGGGGTGCTTGCAGCCCTCCAGAGAGCATGTTAATGACAGCCTGAGCTCACCAGAGCCTCCCAGAAGCCCGGCTCTACTGTCACCACTGAGTGCAACAGACACACCCTGGGACTCACACATACACCCACCTGTACAGTGTGACACAGGTCTGTTTTACAAAATGTTGCAGACAGCATCACAGACAACAAACACACAAGCAGGTGAATATGATGATACAACATATGACAATCCGACAGCACACTTATTGTACACACACACACACACACATATTTATATATACTGTGTGATGGTTCTACCATATTTGTAAGAAGGAGTTGAATTTACAGCTTTAACTAAATGGAGTTTACACAAGACTAGATAAGATTAGCTGCAGAATTTCAACAACATTAACATCAATTCCATGTGACAGTATTAAATCTAGAGTATGATTTCGACAATGAGTAGGTCCTGACACGTGTTGTCTAACCCCGAGTTCAGAATGTCTATGAATGCTGATCCTAAAGCATCTTTTTCATTATCAACGTAGATATTAAATTCACCCACATATGACGGTATTAAATCTAGAGTATGATTTCGAAAAGAATTTTGAAAAGATTGCTTTGCAAGTAATCTTCCTGATTTATCTCAATTCCTCAGCATATCCAACAGCGCAGAAAAACTTGATGATGTAACAGAAACTATGGACTCTCTCTTTTCTAGCACTTTAGATACGGTTGCTCCTTTACACTTAAGGAAGATTAAGGAAAAGAGTCCAACACCGTGGTATAATGAGCACACTCGCGCCCTAAAGAGAGCAGCCTGGAAAATGGAGTGCAGCTGGAGGAAAACAAAACTAGAGGTATCAAATCAAATCACTTTTATTGTCACATCATCACAGCACATGTGCCTTGGTGAGTGAAATTCTTGAGAGTGTGCTCCAGACAGTGCAGAAACAATTAACATATAGACAGTCCCATTACATACTTACAGATACAGATGACAATGTGCAATATACACATACATACTGTATACTCAGTACACACAGTGTACTAATAGACATACTTACAGTTATCAATACACATTATACACCGTATGTACACATTCTACATTATGTACACATATATACACACAATAATATGCAAAGGTGCAGTAGATTATACATAAGCTGGATATACGCAAATGACATGGATGTGCATTGGATGGTATCCAGTGGTAGCAGATAGATTGTTGTATTTGTGCAGTGTGTACGTGTAGTCCAGTTTGAACTGTGTTGGAGTTAAAGTGCAGTGCAAGGCATATCGTAAAGTGGGAGTATGCTGTAGGGTGTATTAGTTCTGACTGTTCATTAGCCTGATAGCCTGAGGGAAAAAGCTATCCCTCAGTCGGCTAGTGCGGGATAGAATGCTGTGGAGACGTCTTCCTGAGGGCAGCAGAGAGAACAGTCTGTGGGACGGGTGGCTGGAGTCATTGATGATCCTCCGGGCTTTCCTTATACACAGCCTGGTGTAGATGTCCTGGAGGGAGGGAAGCTCACCTCCAACAATGTGGCGGGCAGTTCGCACAACCCTTTGCAGAGTAGGGCTGTCGCGGTGAAGGAATTTGTTGTATTTTCCTGTCAAAATAACGGAGTTCCTTTGGAATTCTTCAGCTTTTAAGAACTACCGGGTTCTCCGCTAGTGGGCGGATCTAATGCGTAAACGGCAATCTCATTGGCCGGCGCTCACCTATCATCGTCCCTGTTTTGATTTCAGCGAATCAGTTTGAGCGAACGCAGACAACCTGATTCATATTCATGAACCCAGCAGCTCAATAATCCTTAGTGCATTTTATATTGTTATTAGTAGTAGAATTCATTGTAGTTTTGTTATCTTATCAGTATTATTTGTAGTTTTCTTTTTCCTTTTTTATAGAAACACTAAATGACAAACAATATCTTAAGCACCACCACCAGTCCTAGGTTCAGTCAACATGACAAATACATTCATACATGGTTATTCTAATTACTAAAGTTATATCATCATATACTGCTCAAATTTAATACTAAATTATCATAATATCATTTTATAATGTTTTGACTGACTGATGCTAAGTGAGATATTTAAAAAAAACTACCATTTTACAAACATAAGCTTTATATAGATATAGATATAATTATAATTGAAAATCATTCAATTGATTATTGTAAATATTATCAACCCTCTATGGACACCTTGGCAATATAATCTCCATTGGCTTGTCATTTTTTTTAGTTTACTCACCAGACCAATATTAATTATCTGATATACTATAAATGACAAGCCAATGGAGATTCTATTGCCAATATTTACAATAATCAATTGAATTTGATAGGTGTCTCTCACATTGTCCCACAGAAACATTAAAATAGTGTAGATTAGTGTGCAATGTTTTATAATAATAATGTATTCTATTTAGTGTCCATTTCATTCATTTAACATTTAATATTGGGGACATCCAAGTTATTTGACATATTTGAACATTTAAAAAAAAAAAAGTAACAATAGTTACTTTCCCTGGTAATTAGTTTCTTTTATAATGATGTAACTCAGTTACTATTTGTGAGAAGTAACTAGTAATATAACTAATTACTTTTTTTAAAGTAACGTGCCCAACACTGCATACTATACAATGATTTATTGCTTGTCTTTGTTGAATACAGAATATAAAGAGCTTTAAAAAATAATCGCATATTAAATCGCAATCGCAATATTGGTAAAAAAATAAATAAATCGCAATTAGATTATTTTCCAAAATCGTTCAGCCCTACTAGGAATTACACAAGCTTCAGTCTGGATCCAGCCCTTAAATGATCTGAGATGACCAAACACCTGAGAAGAAATGATGCCAACCCCTCAGAGGACCTCAGAGGATGCCAACCTCTGATCCCCAACAACATGCAGAATTAACAAATTTTGCCATAAGTTAATATATTAAGTTTCTACAATGTATAAATATATTGTAGAAACTTAATTTCCTGTAAAGCGCTTTGACGATTGTATCGTAAAAAGCGCTATACAAATAAACTTGAATTGAATTTTTAATGTACATAATGACTTCACCCTAGGCTGTAAAATTGTGTTTGCACTTTTGACTGGTGTGTGACTAACATATTTTGTTATTTTGAATAGATAATCATCAAGTGTTCTAAAACTAGGGGCACTCCGATTGATCGGCTACCGATCACTAACGGCTGATAATCGGTTTGGGATGTTTGATCGGCGGTCTCTAAAAAGGCCGATCTCAAATAACCGATCTCAAGCTGATGATGCGCCTGCTGTGAGAGGTTTGACATGACATGCAGCGTAGCGTCACAGTCTCAGTCTCTGTCCGGCGTGGGTTAAATAATTGTAATGCTGAAGGTGAGGTACAATTCATATTTCTTCATTAAATAACTTATAAAGTAATTTGAAAACTTTCTGTGAGACATAATTTCACAAACAGTGTGAGTGAATCACCACACGCTCTCTTCTCTTTCTCAAATTGTGCAAAATGCGCAAATGGCTTCAAATCATCGCGTCTGCACTATAAGCTAGCTGCACACTGCACAGCTGACACAGGAACTGTCACTTGTACAATCAAGTGTCGCGGCATCACTAAAGTTTATAAATTGCATTTCTTTATAATTCTTGCCAGTGTTTAAACCAGGGGTGTTAAACACAATTTCTGGAGGGCCACAGCCCTGCAGAGTTTAGCTCCAACCCTTATTACCACACCTGATCCAACTAATCAAGTCCTTTAGGCTCAATTGAAAACTACATGGTTTGTGTGTTGGAGCAGGGTTGGAACAAAACTCTGCAGGGCTGCGGCCCTCCAGGAATTGAGTTTGACGCCCCTGGTTTAAACCATTCAGCGCTCACGCACTCTCCTGGAGACCGGTCGCTCGTGCACACTCGCAGGGCACACACATAATGCCAGGTTCACATTACTCCGTTTACAGTGCATATGTGGTGCGTATTTCTTTCCACGATTGAGTTTGTGCCATTTGCTTAAAACAAGTTAAATTATCTGCCACTGGGGTAAGTAAAATAGTCTTGTTTTAAGAATATTTTACTTAACCCACTGGCAGATCATTTTACTTGTTTTAAAGGGGGGGGGGGGGGTCAATGCTGTTTCATCCATTCAGAGTTATTTAAACTGTTAAAGAGGTGGATTCTCGTGCTAAGCATGGCCAAAGTTTCAAAAAACGATTTGGAAGTATGACTGAGTATTTCTGTGGCAAAAATCTTCCTTCCGGGTTCGTACAAGTTTCGGAAAGTTTTTTTCAATCATGGCTCTTGCTGACGTAAATGATGGAGGAACTCCTTATATGGGCATTTCTCCCAGAAGAACACGCCCATGCACGCATCAACCGGAGCGAGAGCGCCCGCCCATCAACGCGCTTCATTCGGCTGCACTGCACGGGAAAGAATGTCTCTAAAGAAGTGTGTTTTTGGTTGTGAGGGAAAGATAACCCAGCATTACGTAAACATATTAAAGAGACGCATAACAGTTTTGCTATGGCTGAAACTGTTGGCAGCCGTGCTGAGATCCTGGAAATATTACTTAATATCATTTGATATAAATCAGGGGTGTCAAACTCATTTTAGGTTGAGGGCCGGTTGGGAAAAAAAAAATTAACCATGTGCAGGCCGAATTACATTTTTTAAACCTTGGTGTGCTGACAATTACATTAATATTAACCTTTATGATAAAGAAAAGAAAAAAAAACATGCACGGTTCTATACAGAGGTGGGAGACTCGAGTCAATTAGGGTGCATTGGGTGCAAGAGAATCATCACTTATTGATAAAACACTATGATTTCAGTAGCACAATTCCATATTGTTTTCAGTCATTACAAAGAGAGATCTTAAACATGTAATTTATTTATGTAACCCTTGTTGGTTATGATTGTTATTGTGGCTTGGAATGTTGGTTTCTATCCTGTTTATGTGGATTTTTATTATGGATAAAAAAATCTGTCTCAGCTAAAGCTGTAAACTATACAGGGAGCCCTATTATTTGCATTTATTTAAACATGCATTAAACAATTAAGAGATCACTAACAAGTTACGTTAAATATCATGAATATATAGGGCAATATAGTGCATATTTTTAGGGAAATGCTAGAGTTAATTTTTCTAACAAACTAACAAGCTGTGGACATTCTGCATTATATAAAATTACATGGCATTGTTTACAAGCTGTTTTATTGATGTCTTTCCACAGTTGTTTCCTTCATGTTTATTTCATGCTTAAAGTAGGAGTAAAAGGGAAGGGATGATCATGTTCTGCATGCTCTGAATGCAGTGAACTGAGGCACATCTGTCGCACCACATCAAAAAGCATCAAAATGGCTTTTATTGTTTAATTTCCTAAAAAAACACAGATTTTGTTCAAATTAATATATATATATATATATATATATAAAATGGTGAGTTTCAAATTTATTTCTGGACATGCAGTGGTTAAACAAATGCTGTATTTGTTCGGTACATATGTATACCAAACCGAAAGAACCATACAAATACATGTACCTTTACACCCCTAATTAAAGTATCACAAACACAATGCACTGCCAGTCTTCCAGGTGAAGATTCTAATGATTTAGAAGTTCTTCCCCCACATTTCATCCTGTCCTCACTGAGCATGTTCTCATTTGGTACACACATGCGCTTGGTTCAGAAAGATGGACGACCCCCATCAGCTCTTATCTGTTAGTGTGTTGGTCAGTGCTTGGTCAGTGTGTTTACTAACAAAAATCGATACACATTACATAAAGAGCCTAATTAATGGAGACAGCACTGCGGCCCAAACACACACACACACACACACACACACACACACACACACACACACACACACACACACACACACACACACACACACACACACACACACACACACACACACATACACATACACATACACATACACATACACATACACATACAAAAGCACAAACCCCATCATATTAATCATATCATAGCACACCTCAAAAAAAAAACTTTCATTTGCAACTCAAGCTAGATTTACAGTAATTTAAGAGGTAAACTGGCTTACTCTTTAATAACATAAAATGTTTACAGTGTTTATTATGTTTATCATCTGTGTAATGACATAATCGCCATCATCTTCACCATCATCAAACAGCTGAGAAAAAGAGTCCAATAATGTTTAAGAGAGTTCTGTGTGTGTGTGTCCTCTGTCAGCTGGCTGCCACTTTGAACTCTGATCGAATCAGCCTTATAAAACACATGACAGGCCGACCGCTCTCTGCGACTCAATAGAGAGAGATTTTAATTAAGTAACAGTGGCAAACACAAACACACACACACACAAACATACACGTGGCTGTGTACACTCATGCCATCTCCCCTATAGCACTAGTTACCAAATACAAACTATTTTGGTTCTGAAAGAAGCATCTATTTAGAAAACATACATAACTTCTTATCAGCAATAGCTGAAACGCTTGCTTTATGCATTGCATAGTGCTCTTAAGAAACTGTTTACATCTGTTCTTACATGCAAATATTCTACGATTCCCCAAGATTTTTTAAAGGGTCATGAAACCCTAAAACACATTTTTTGAGATGTTAACATATATGTACAGGTTGCACAACAGTGAAAACAGCTTGTCTCAAGTTTATGTGAACAATATTTAATATTCTCCTGTGCTCCAAACATGAACCAGTACTGCGTATGCGTACATTTCATGTCTTCTTCAAATGAAAGACGTGCAAATAAGGGCACTGATAGAGCGGTACGTCTGATCATGAATGCGATGACATGACAGATTATTTTGATACACCGCAAATAATGATATAGGACGAAAATTCAAAGAGGAGTGAACAAAAAGTAACTATGCCTTTATTCTTTCTGTTTTAAACTGATCTGTGTAATTTGCATTGAGACTGTAATGCTGGTAAACGTTAAAATATTATTAGAACTTTTAAATGTTCTTCTTTATTTTTCATATAAACCAATATCTCTTCTTATTTATTTCAAATAATAATTTATCAAAACATATTGGATTTGTTCATGATAGTCTCTAATGATAAGATTTCTTGGGAGTTCATTAACATTATTTTTATATATTTTTCAAATATATCAAGGTGGCCCCTATCTCTGTTGATGTTTGTATTTTCTTTATTTTTCTGCTCATATTTTAATATTAATTTGTCTGTATAATGAGTGTGTTGTAGGTCTGTGTTTTATTGGTTGTTTTCTCCCCTCTTCCCATCCTCTTCACTCCCACTTTTCCACAGTCTTTTTCAAATCTGAGGTGTGAATGACCAGTGCTAAAACAGGGGGGTTTCATGCCACTTTTAAGAAATTAATTATGCCTTGAAGCACTTTATAGCATGATATGACTGGGCCATACATACAGTATACTTTTGTATTTGATTGTATCATTAAATTATTTGAAAATGAATTAAAAGGGTAATCTCAACAGTCTCAACACATAAGATAAAAAATAAGATTCAAAACATTCAAAAGTGAGCTACAGAAAGAAAATCTAGGCAGATTATTCAGTTAAATAATTAAGGCATATTTTCTGCTGTTTTTCAGTAATGAACACAAAACTGACAATTAAAGAAAGTTATACCTCACAAATGCACAGCTATGAAGGTCTGTCGATCATGTTACAGTTCTATATCACTTTGCAAAAATATTAAGGTCCTGACAGCCTACAACAGCAAACGAACCTAAACCCCCAGAGACACTAACATAAACAAAACAAATATGATAAACAACAGGATAAAAATGATTTTTGCCCACTAAGTTATCTTTTATTATCTATGGAAAATGTTCTCGTCCTCTCTCTCTTCGTATACACACACATACTGTACAGACACACACTCGTACATAGACGGAAATATGCACATACACAGAAACTTGTTGTCAGTGCTATCTGCCAATCATTTTTTTATTCATTTTATTTATTTGGAACATTTAAACTTACAGCTACTCTATAATTAGAGATGCTGCTTCCGAATGCTGTTAAGAGATGCACTAAAATACTAGCTCTAAAATGGCATTTTGGAATTAGCAATGTGATCTTAGATGAGATGCGTAAGAATTTAGTTTTACACATGTCACTTGCTACAGTGCATTTTGAATGCAGTGACTGGACTACCATTTTATGGTAACACGCAAAGTTAAACACTAAGCGTTTTCCTTAGTTATCTGTTAGTTAGGGTTAAAGAAAATGCTTAACATGGCTCAATCGATCAACGTAGTGATATTAAAAGACCTCAGTATACACCTTACTGATGATGTAAACTATATAGAGGGAAGACGATGAGCCCAGAACATGCAAAACTGCACAGTAAGCATTTTCAAGTAGTGTTCACTGCAGAGCCAAATGTCATCCAGCCCCCCCTTTCGAAACGTAATGGGTGGAGATTGACCTAATCCAACTCCACCTCTGTGGACCGAATGGGTGGAACTATGTTTAGTGATAGGGTCATGATTAAAGTTAGGGTGTGGTTGGTCTATCTCCACCCATTACATCCAGCAAGGGGGAGCTGGATGTCAAGCTCCACCAATTGGCTCTACAGTGAGCTGCCTCTCAGCATTTTCCCAAGAAAACACTTAACATGGTTTATTGCCTCAAGCAATGATAATAAATGACCAAATTTATTATCTTATTAATAAACCATACTATGTACAGTTAAGAAGATTGACCAGAATATTAACGCAATGCCCAAAGTTTAATATTAAGCAATTTTCCACCATAGAAAATTGTTATAAAGCAAATGCTTAGCATGCAATGCAGTGTGTTGCATTCTTCTGGCCTCATCTGATTGCCTGTATCACTAATAAGTAGGGTTGGGTACCGAACTCGGTACTTTTAAGGGTACATACCAAATTGCGTCGGTACTACAGAGTATCGATTCACATTAAATCATTCGGTACCAAATTTCGGTACCTGAGAACGCATTTGGGCGCATACGAGAGAGAGAGAGAGACAGAGACAGAGACAGACCCTGTGACATGATGTCACCCCTGCAACTCTTTAAAACACAACACACAGGGAAAACCGAAATGTTCTGAAGTGCGCTTGCATTTCTCGAGTCATATGGTTTCCGCAAAAATGCGGACATGACGGCAGAGTCCATTCATAAAAACGGAATTTACTCTAAAGCGTGGAATGCCACGGAATTCGTCAATTTTTGGATGAATAAAAGAAGGTCTGTCACTTAATTCGAATCGCGATATGAACTAGGCTAGTGTATGTGAATATTAAAATGCAAAAAGACGGTTTAAATATGAATCCTGCATGTTCCGTTAGCCTCGGTATGTATGAATGCGGAGACGCGGTTTTGTTAACTACACAAATACTGAAGCACACGTGAACTCGTGGTGATTTTCGGCCTCTGCATCTCACTACATGACGACATGACATGAACTTACAGGCTGTGAGTCACTTCATGAGAATTTTACTGTTTCATTTGAGAAAACTAGTATCATATCATACTGTATACACACAGAAACTTCAAGGCAACCTGTCAAAATAAAAGTGCGGTTTAACATGTAAGAGAAATATATTACTGTTGTATTACATTTGTACAGTATAATGTACGTCTTTATATATTCCATTTACTGTCAAATTTAAATAAAACAATTAAATGATAAAAATAATTACAACTACATTAACCACTTAATTGTAGAAAAATACAATTATTATTAAAACTTTTTTAAAGGAATATTCACACAATTAATTTTAACAGTAAACCTCTGTTTGTTTGCCACAAAATAAAAGGGTTTCATTTTCATTTGAATAAAAATAAATAAATGTTTAATGCCTTCATTTTATTATCAGAAAAAAATAAATTTCTGGAATAAAAAAAAAAATTAAAAAAAAATTGTAGGGCCCTATTGTTAAAAATGTTGAAATTGAGAGTTTTGGTTTTTGTTATTACACAGAGTAAAGTACAGAAGAAAGGTACCGGTACCGAATTTCAGGTACCGATATCAGTACCGGTTCAAATGTGAATGGTACCCAACCGTACCGTAAGTTTGGTCTTTTTATATTACTGTCTTGTAATATAAAAAGTGGCTTAATGCATTAAAAGTGGCTTAATGCATTAAGCCACTTTTTTTAAATAATGTTTTTTTATGGGAAAGCATTTGTTGGGTTCATCAGCCTGTTGCCTGTTAAATTCAGTCTCTTTATATCTTCAACTATATTTTCAACTAAAACTCCCTTGTTCTCAGTTGTTGAAGCCCTTAGACTGGTAAGAGTGGCTTCCAAATCTTCAATAGTTATCTTGCTTTTGATACGATTAACCACCTAATGCTCCTATCAAACCAATTGGCAAAGGGCATCTCAAGAAACGCACTCCAGTGGTTTGAGTCTTACCTCTCAGATAGGTCATTCAAAGTATTTTGGAGTGGTGAGGTGTCCAAGTCACAGCAGCTAGCTACTGGGGTGCCTCAGGGCTCAGTTCTTGGACCACTTCTCTTCTCTGTCTACATGGCATCACTAGATTCTGAAACATGGCTTTTCATTTCACTGCTATGCTGATGACACTCAACTCTTTACCTCTCATTCCATTCTGATGATCCAACGATATCTTCTCACATCTCAGCATGTCTGAGACATGTCTTGTTGGATGAAGGACCATCACCTTCAACTCAAACTTGCCAAAACAGAACTGCTTGTGGTTTCAGCAAACCTATCTCTTCATTATAATTTCACCATCCAGCTAGGCACATCAACCATAACTCCTTCAAGGACAGCCAGGAATCTTGGAGTTGTAATTGATGATCAGCTATATTTCTCAGACCCCATTACTAAATCTGACCGCTCCTGCAGATTTCATCTATACAACATTAGGAAGATCAGGCCCTTTCTTTCAGAACATGCTACACAATTCCTTGTTTTGTCTAGGCTGGACTATTGCAATGCTCTCTTGGCAGGTCTTTCAGCCAATTCTATCAAACCTCCACAATTAATCCAGAATGCGACTGCAAGATTAATCTTTAACGAGCCCAAAAGAGTGCATGTCACACCTCTGTTCATCAATTTGCACTGGCTACCAATAGCTGCTCGCATAAAATTCAAGGCATTGGTGTTTGCCTACAAAACAACCACTGGCTCTGCACTAGGGGTGTGCCATATCATACCGTACACAATAACACCTGTATACATTTTTACATGATAAAAAGTGTCATGTCGCGATATCAATGATATAGCGACACGATGACGTATTTACTAGGGATGCACTGAATGTTCGGCAGCTGAAATTATTCGGCCGAATATAGCAAAAAAATATCTTTCGGTATTGAGCCGAATAAGCAAAAAGACGACCAATATATCGATTTACCGATATTTTACCCGATATTTAAGCATTTTTCCATAATCGGATATCGGTTTTGTAATATCGGATTTTCCTATAAACGCCGCCATCTTGTGGGCATTTTAAGAATTGCACGCATGATCGCCATTACAGCGCATCTGAGGGGAGGGGAGCCAACGGCGTGCACAGGTAAAGTATTACTTGCTTTGCTGTAATTAGTACATTTTATTTAACATAACAGCCATTAATGCACAAATTAGATGTGATACATATACTTGATATGTAGTTTATGCAGCTTGGCTGTAAGAAATAGAGGAGTCACGTAAGATAATCCGTCAAGTCCTGTCCCAATAAAGACGTAACTTTGCATGAATTAAATAATACAGCCATGAATGAGCGCAAGTTGGAAGTAAAAGCGCTGAATTAAATTCTCTCTCTGTTGCATATTTGCTCATCATTAGTCTCGTGAAGCCGCTTCATATTGCTGTTCACTCAGTGGGTTGATGCTCAGGAAATGCTACAGCACGGCCACCGCATGTAACTTTTAAAAATATTCACGATTAAAACACCGTAATTATATAAACATTTACTATATAACCATCAATTCCCTAATAAACATCCTAGTAAACACAACTCCAGTGTTTCCCACACATAGACTTTACCTGGGCGGGCCGCCCAGATATATTAACGGCCGCCCAAGTATATTTGGTGACACATTTTTGTTTTTATTACTATTATTATATTACACTTTTTTTTTTTTTATCCGCCCGAGATAATGAAACCATCCGCGATCGATTAACTAGTTGAAAATCTCCCCGCGCCTGACGCGTTTCACACTGCTCGTTCTGTGTGCTCAAGAACTGTCCACACTCCCACAGACAAGCTCGCTCTCTTTATTTGTGGTGGGCTGCAACAATATCCACCGCCCGCTGCCATCAGCTCCCGCCTCTCACACACAAGAGCACGACTTTCAGTATTTAGCAACTTTCAGACCCTTTTGGCGGCTTTTTTTTCTCACAACAGGTACATACTGACAAACCTAGCGACTTTTTTTGAAAAAACCTTAGCTATGGTTCAGTTGGAATTTGTCTCCAGTAATGTTACTGCCCCGCGAGTGCGAGATCTGACTCTCCCGGCGCAGTGTCGCCTCTCTCTGCATCTATTCTGTGCAGTGAGCGGCAGTGAAGCAGCGCATTCATTTGGCCATAACGCAGCAAAATCGTCAGTAAATCATTTACAAAACAGCGTTTCCAAGCACCTGTCGCTTACTGACTGTTTGGACTTTTAAATATGAACATAATTCGTCTGAATATGCGCATAGCTTGTTACTCAGACGCAGACAGTGCGTTGAATGAGACAAAACCGTAATACAGCCAAAACCACCGCATATAGTCGCTTTTTAGTGTAAGTTAGATGTATATTGATTTTATCAGACGATGTTGCGATTATAAATCAGGATTTAAGGAGTATAGTGAGAGTGATTCCTGGTTAACATGTAAAATTAATGGTTCCTGTTTACTATTTATACTTGTTTTATGTATGACAACAGAAAGTATAATGTGAACAGCTTTATTGGCATTGTTGTATTAATTACAGTATGTGACATTTAGAACAGATCTTAAGTACCAAAACTCATCTGAACGCAAACTTGACACAATGACATGCAAATTAACGTGACGTCACCTGCCGCCACAAGTTTTATTTATTTTTTAATTGGTGAGAATTACTTTTATGTGCTTTATTTATTTTACCTGTTTGTTTTTTTTACCTCATCGAAGATTTTATTTTTAAACAAAAACTGTTTAGTAACAGTGCACTTTTTATTTTTTGTACTCTCAAACCCCCTCTATTTATTGGTGTATAAATAAGATTTGTTTTGTTTTCTATGTAAGGAGGGAGTGATTGTTATAAATAAAATGGTTTGTTCATTTCAGTGGTGTTGTAATCATTGTGTCAAAAACACAAGTATAACAGTAAATAAATATCGGTTCTGCATATCGGTTATCGGGCACATAAACAAACAAATTATCGGTATCGGTTCTAAAAAAATATCAATATCGGTCGATCACTAGACGTGACGCGATCAAATAGAGGCGCGCACTAATGCAGCAAACATGACGGCAGTGTGGAAGCATTTAAAACTGACCAAGAAAGACGCAAAAATCATCACAAGCACCGACAGCGAAAGACTGTTTAGTACTGCATCTCATGTCTCCGATGAGAAGAGGAAGGGGTGGTTGTTGCTGGTTACTGTATGATGATTAAAATCGCAAAATTGCCTTAAACAATTAAATACACTGCAGAACGTTATGTTTTCTGATACACGCATGAATTGCATGTGTTCAAATAGCGCTGCACGAGCTCGCGCCGCTGTCTCTTTAGCCAGGGTTCAAAGTCCAAACCGCGAGGGAAATCTGCGCAGAAACTGTTACTCGTCAGTTGCTCAGTAACATTTTTATGAATTTTTACAAGGCGGACAATGTGATACGTGCATCTTCCCAAATTAGTAATGAGAAAAATTTATAAATCTGATAATGTCAACAAAAAGAAGCACTGAGGACTTCCTGTGGGTTTCCATCAAAATAAAAGCTCCATCAACATTCATAAATGTTAGTATTGTAATTTTACTGTTATTCTGTTAACCAGCACCCCCCATATTGGGAATCACAGCTGAAAATGACTAACTAACTTAAAATGGTAACAGCTCCTGACTTCAGTGTGCCTCACACACAATTTTGGTGTCTTTGGAAAGAAGACCCTTTGGGCTTTACTATCCATCATCCAGAGTTGATAATGCTCAAAAATATAAAAAGTTATAGACACTGAAGTCCCTTCATAAAAATTGTACCACACTGATTTTTTTTCTAATTTCATATAAAAATACATGAAATCAGTCCAGAAGCAATCTAGAAAAGTAATGGGTTGAAAGTCACATGTCTCATGAGTTTATATTTCAAATCTGAGGAAGATACCATGAAAAATGAGATTTCTGCAACATTTTTCTAGCCCCCCCCCCTGTTTCTACTACAAACTATTTAGTCATTATACATGCCACTGCA